>JAJHSJ010000010.1:53761459-53876524 GCA_021015155.1 Magnolia officinalis
CATCCCTGACACAAATCGGCTACTCTCTCTCTCTCTCTCTCTCTCTCTCTCTCTCTCTCTCTCTCTCTCTCTCTCTCTCTCTCTCTCTCTCTCTCTCTCTCTTCCCAGTAGAGAAGCACGAGGCAACTACCGACTTATCCCTGACACAAATCAGCTACCCTCTCTCTCTCTACGAGTGCTGTCGAAGGGGTTGGGAGACATTTGGGGAAGAGAATGAAATAAAGGATATTTATACCCCCAGGGCCCCCAAATCTGATGATTCATAGGTGAACATTTTACGACTTAACATGACTTGTTGGTCAAACTGATGACTTATGTTGATTGGACCAACAACAAGCGATGGTTCTATCGATCGGACCGATAAAACATGATTTTTTTCATTTTTCTGCCCCACATAAGCTGGCGGAACCGACAAGTGTGTAGGTCAAACCTACAGAGTACTAACTCAACTCAAAATTGGGTATATTTGTTGTCTCAAGTTCCTAAGGTGTGAGTATATGATCTTTATAGGTCATCTTATGGTTTGACTTGTCCGCGCACGAAGTTGATTAAGTTCTGAATGTCTGACTTTAAGGTTTCATTTACAACTCCTAACGGTTCAGTTTTAGGACACGTGTGTAAACGTGAGACCGCACAAATGATCAAATTATATGATATATATATATATATATATATATATATATATATATATATATATATATATATATAATATATCTATATATATATATATATAAACCTGTGAGGCAAACACCCGAGGGCATCCCATGCTTGAGTATTCGAGGGTCAAGGTGTTACATGTAGACACACCCAAGCTAGCAACTTGATGTGGCATGGACCTTAAGATCTCACTACCTAAACCCCTATACCATTACCCTACCCTAGCCATCACGTTAACCTTAACCTAGCCTAGCCATCACCTCAGCCTTATCCAAGCCAGAGCTGTTACCCAAGCCTTAGCCATCTTTCTAAGCCAAAACCTTAAATTTGGCTAAATAAGACAAATTCAAATCAAATGTAAGCTAAATGCAGAAAATTCCAAAAAAATATAAATAAAATCCCAGCACCTAATATGCCACTCCTGACCCAAACCATAGTCCTTTGGGGGATTGGAAGACAAAGCATACTAGCTAACTAAATTTCAAGGCAAAACAATGGGGTGACGGCACATGAAGTGCCACACCAGCTTGTATTAGGGCCAAATTAGCCAATTGTTCCATCACTGGATGAGACAGTTGAGCTAGGACAACAAGCAACCCCAAAATTTTCATCTATTTACCTTTTTACCACCCCTTCTAACCAATGTCAAAGTGTCATCTGGTACCTCCTCTCCTCTCCACCAATCACAAGCTTCCACATCACCAATTACCCCTCAAGGTCTTAACAATTGCAAGAATGCCATTTGACGGGCTATAAATACCCCCCTCTCCTCATTTCAAGACACACCAAAAGGCTTATATTCTCTTAAGAAAGAGAGAGAGAGAGAGAGAAAGAGAGAGAGAGAGAGAGAGAGAGTGAGTGAGTTGAAACAGAGTGTGAGCTTGAGCTTGCAAGCCCTCATCCATTCTAGCCCCTCCCTCCCTATCCTAGCCTCCTAGCCTTTTAAAGTCAATTCTTTTGATCTTAAGCGCACCTGGGCTACAAGTTTCAAACCATAGTGCACACACGACATACAAACTGCTTCAAGTTGCAAGCCCAAGATCAAGCCACCATTATTTACATTCATACTTCATTAATCACGTCATTGCCTCTTACTTCTCTAGGCTTCTATTGGGCGTATGCTCTGTGACTTACCAAAATTCTAGATCCTATCACATCTAAAACTTATGGTAACCTAGTCCTTTTGTATATCATCTTAGCACCATTACAACTCAACCCCCTTGTTTTTCTAGGCATTCTTTGGATGTATGCTCTATGGCTTGCCGAAATCCTGGATCCTACCACACCAGAAATCTAAATTCACCTAGTCTTGTTTTTAGTACCTTAGAATCTTAGCATCAAATCCCCTAAATTTATCTAACCACACGTAGTAGAGACCACACACTCGTGCGAGTAGAGAGGGTACCTAACACCTTCCCTCTCTGTAACCGAGGTCCCTTACTCAGAATCCCAAGTCATAGATTAGGAGTCATTTTAAAGTAAGAGAGTCTCTAGATTCTCTAGATTTCATAGATTCTACAAGGTCTAGCCGACTATAGGATTTTGAACTAATTGTCTAGTGGTACTCCAAGTCAACTACATCATCTATACAAGTCAACCCACACATGCAAGAGAAAGACAAAAATATGGGGGAGTTATTTCCAATGTTCACACTAGTCGAGAGCCGACTTGAAAGAGTGTGGTTATCCAATTCTAGGAAATATTTTGCATACATCGCATTCATACTTTGTACAAAAAAGAGAGAAAAGAGTAGGTATTGATCTTCGTAGGGCTTACACCTATTCAAAGCTTCCACTTCTGCTTTCCCATTCTTACCTGATCTAGAGCAGCCATAGCGAACCAGGAAGAAGAAACCATTGCGCCTAAAAGGCACCTCCAGATCAATTGAGCCCATGGCTAGTGATACTACAACCATCCCATCCATGGCCGATGTGGCCCAAAATCTCAAGGTGTTGTAGGACCTTTTTGCCTAATATTTTCAAGGAGGGTTGTCCAAACTATGCAGGCATCATCACCTAGCACCCTAGTCATCCCAACTTTCCTGTACCCTCAAGTATTCAATTTCCTCCTATCTTTAAATTCAGTCATCAAATTCCCTCCAATGACTCCACAAAACACACAACATCCTCCCCATAATGGGAGTGACTTTTAAAGCCAGTTTTTTTGCAGCCAGAAATCCTTTCTAGCAACCTCTCACTAACAAGAGCTACTACCAAATACAACCTATCGCAACTGGGAATCCTAACCAATTCCAACATCCTCTCCTTACTAGGAGATACAGTCAATTCTGAGGGGTAAAACACCTCTCATTCACTCCCTCCAAAATCGAAGAACTCCAAGAGTAATTGCAAGAGATGGAGAGAAAGCTGTAGAAGCAACAGGGGATGGATCTCCCATCACCAAGTTCAGGGACCTCTATTCCTTCCCTAATATATATGAAGGTACCTCAAGACTTTGAGGTACCAATATTCAAAAGATATGATGATATAGGGTGTCCTATTGACCACCTAAGAGCATTCTATGGAGAGCTTAATGTCATGGCAGGCAATGACAGAGGGTTGATCCGTCTGTTTTAGAAATCCCTGAGTGGTGACATGTTAGATTAGTACATGTCACTGGACTACCATCAAATTAAAACTTATGAATAACTTTCCAAAGTATTCATTGATCATTTCATGTATAATCTTAATATAGCACCCATAAGGGTGGATCTTGCTACCTTAAGGCAAATGAATGATGAGTCATTATCAACTTACATTGGACAGTGGCAAGACATAACCACAAGAATAAATATTCTCATCAACAACGTGGAGCAAATCTCTATGATCGTCCACTCAACAAACCTGAGTATCTCTGGATACCTTATATAATATTTGTATGTAGACTTTGCTTACTCATCCGCGCTAGGGAACAAGTCAAAGTCAGAATAAGGATCGGGAGAATCTTTCCTTGGTGGCCTCATCAGTCCTCCTAGTATAGCAGATAGTGGAAGGAAGACCTACCGGATACGAGAACGGTAACGAAAATGTTCTTTGTCCCCCATTTAACGAAAGAAGATAATTTTGTCACTCTACCCAAGGCACATCATTTAGCCCTCAACAGAGACAACAACAACAATAACAACAACTAAGATGGAACCCACAGTACCCCAATCAAAGTTGGAAAATGGGGATGGCCTAGGAGCCCAGGTGATTCACACAAATAGATTGAACTTACAGTGAAATGCTAATCGTGCTAGTCCAAGGGCAACTTCTTACATCATTATTGCCAAGGGCCCCACCACACCCTTTACCGCCGACATATAATGAAAACAAGTATTGTGTGTACCATCAAGCCAAATGTCACACAACAGATCATTGTTTCACATGGAAACATGCAATCCAAGACTTAATCGACAGAGAAATATTTAGATCACGACCTCTAACACAACTATGAACAACATACTCCAAAATTCCCTACCATAGTATAAAAAAGGTCCCAACACTTTAGGCACGTATACCATCAGTATCATCCACGAAGAATCTCCTCTCTATTCTAGTTTATCCATGCCATTAACTCTCGTTCGAAGTTTAAGCCCCTCATCTTGCAAGGGCACCTCTAGCCAATCAAATCTCAAAGCCCATCATCTTGTAAGGGGCACCCCCACCTATCTAATTTCAAAGCCCCTCACTCTGCAAGGGTCACCTCTAGCCAGTCCAAACTTTATGCCCCTAAATATATAGGGAACATATCTAGTCAATCCAATAGATGCACCCCTAAATATACAAGGGGTACTTTTAGTCAGTCTAGTCTCTGCATCCTCTATTTTGTTAAGGGCACCACCTGCCTATCTGATCCTTATTTAGCTATCATGCTCAAAGAAAAAGCCCCTTCCCTAATCAGCATGCCACATGCCCTGCATTAGGGATGAGCCGAGAGAAATCACATCTGACACCAACTCAAAGCCTAATCCCAAATTCATCATGATGCTTGGGCACAATGGTGATGGCCCACCTATTGATCCCTCTAGCTTTACCTCCCAAGGGGAGGGAGTGTAGGGTAGTAGTTAGTTCGCAGTCCCTATGACAACAAGATAAAAGCTAAAGTAAATAGTGCTTAGCTCCCCGAGCCGAATCAGGCAGCCCCTGGTTCACATCGTTGTCTTACTTAAAGTCCCTTAAAATAAAAGTAAATAATAAAAATTTTACCCAAAAAATTAGAAGATCCAGAAAACCAAAATCGCTAGATTTTTTAAAAAAATAAAAAAATCTAAATATTTGTAAAATTCCTTTCTAAAAAAGAAAAAAAAAAAAAAAAGAAAATACCCAAAATTCAAAAACACCATAAATTTTCAAGAAAAAAAATCTAGAATTTTCTTTTTCAAAGATCTTAAGTAATAAAGTATCAAGTTTATTTGTCGAAGCGCTTTAGTATAAAGTCAACTTGTATGATTTCGATCTAGGGTTGGACTTCAAACTCATAGGTTTATACAAAGCCTAAGATGGAAAGATGATGATCCAGCTTGCGAGCTAGAAGACTCCCTTAGAAAGTTTGAAATAAAAGCAAATGCCATTGCGGATGATCTCAAAATTGTGAATTGGGATCCCCTGAGCTCCCTAGAGAAGTATGCATTGGGAGATCCTTAACTTCTGAATACAAGCAGAGGATGAAAGAATTCTTCATACCAAGGCTATCCAACTTTGTGTTCTCCTATGAAGACATGCCCAAACTCGATGAAGTGCTGGTCATCACCATTTACTATGAAGCCTGAAGTCAAGCCCATTAAGCAGGAGTTGTCAAGATTATAGATGAAGTCCATGATAGAGTATACGGCCCGCTCATCAATGAACATGTGATCCCTAAGAAGAACTTGTGACTCAGTTATTATTAGTTAACGATGGCCTAAGACTGTTACAAGCATATCAAGGAGAGCTTCAAGTATCCCAATCCCAAATAACGGATCCATGTTCTTGCTTCGAGACTCTACAACCTAACAACACCCTAGCCTTTTCTATATTAGGAGTTGACATCATTGGAAGAGTGAACCCAAAGGCATCCAATGGTCATGAGTACATTCTCACAACAGACCACTACTTTGCAAATTGGGTAGTGGCAACATCACGTATTATGGGTATGGATGAAAAAAGAAGTCAAGGCAAGTGAGTGGTGGTAAGCTTAATATGACAAACTGCATCTTGCAAAATGCATGCACATGTTAATCCACTCTCAGCTCTATCAAAAGAGGATCGCTAGGACCAAAGGCAAGAAGGTCCAAAAATAAAGGTCAATGACATGGTAATAATGTGTATCTTACTACTACACCTACTAGATCCGAGAGGCAAGTACAGGCCGTCCTAGGATGCTCTGTTAGTTGTTCGTGAAGTTCCTTCAAGAGGTGCCTTTCATCTCACCAATATTAGGGACAAAATCTTCTCGAGCTAATTAATGTTGACAACATGAAAATCTATCACGGGTAATCTTCCCTAGCTATGTCAAAAAACTACAATGGAAATGCTAAAGCCAAATAACAAGAGCTTAGCATCCTAAGACACATTCCATCATCATGCCTCCTCTAATAAGTGTTAAAAATAAAGGGTTCAAAAAAAGAAAGAAACGAGAAAAAGAAGGTAAATGGACAAATATGATTGCATAGTCCAGCAAAAAAAACAAAAAAGCAAAAGAGTCAAACTCAAAAGAATGAGAACACATGTCCCAAAGTAGGATCCTGATCCCTTAAGATGGTTAACCCAAGGGCAACAACTTTACAATTGTGATTGGATACATAGTTAAGCAGATTGTTAGTCGACCAGCAATGATAGAATCTAGCCTCCAGCTGCTGCTATCCAAAGAAGGAAAAAAAAAAATATGCCTAAGAAAAATGGGCTAGATGAAAACCCAAAAGGGCACCTCGAGTAAAAGCAATGAGCACGCAGTAAACTGGGTGAAAATCCAAAAGGGCACCAATGGCAAAAAGGCACAGTTACCAAGGGGCAGGTAAGAATAAAAACTCAGGACAAGGTGAAAATCCGAAAGGGCACCGCAAGTAAAAATGATAAGAAAGCCAAACATAGCAAAAATCTGAAAGGGCGCTGCGGACAATAATGGCTAGAAAAGCAAATAAAAATGAAAAGAAAGTACAGGAGAAACTCAAGCTTCAAGTAAGGTGGGAAAAGGTGAAAAAAGATAAGTCACAGATCAGAATTTTTTTAACTGCCTAAATCCAAGGGGCAGGATACCCGTATGTGATACTCTCGAGAAATTGAGATCCCCAGCAAACAAACCAAAAAATCAGATTCGATGTGAGTTAAGTCAAATGTTCTAATTTCACCATCTAGGCATAAAATCCAAACACATACACACTGACAAGCATGGCACAAAATTTCCATTCTTTTGTTTCAATTTCATTTCATGCATGTAGTTTTATTCATTTTGTAAAAAAGGCAAGTTTTTTCTTCTCGGTCGTTCGCGTATGAAAGACAAAGGTACATATCTGTTGAGTGTCAAATATAACATATTTTCCCCTACTTATATCTTGGTTTTATGAACATGATATTGCTTAATGTCATATTTTATACATGTTTGCGTTGCAAGGTGAATCTGAGAGCTTGGATTGAAAAGAATGTTAAAAGCATGGATTTGATGCTCAAGATTCACCAAGGCAAGGGATGGATCTTAGGAGACCAAGATTGAAGAATTCACATGCTAAAGATCCAAGGAAATCAAGTGAGGAATGAAGAGAATAGAAGATTTGAAGTAAATTTGCATGATTCTCGACTAGCCTATAGAGTTGTACATGAGCAGATTATACTCGTTAACTCGCTCGACTCGACTCGAAAATACTCGACTCGACTCGAAAATAGTTCGAACCGAGCACAAGCTGATTTTTAGTGCTCGAATTGAGGTCGAGCCGAGCAGGAGTTTAACCCTGCCCAACTCGGCTCGACTTGAAATTGACTCGACTAGTGGTATATATACCCCAAAACAAAAAAAACCCTAATGAGAGAACTTGACATGCACAAAAAGCCAGCAGTCTCTGCAGACCCAAGGAGAGAAGACAAGAGACAGCCATTTCCCAGTCAACACCCTTCGAAGGCCATCCGTCCTTCCTTCCACGTAATTCCCTTACCCATCCATCCCAAAACCCTTCTAAAACCCCTATTTCTTTCCAGAAGAAAAATCAAATCTATTGGATTCCACAAACGATCCAGGAGCTTTAGAAAGACAAAACCTCTGATATATATTTCTTTTTTCCAGCTTCCTCTTTTAAGGCCTTCCCTTTACAGCTGCTTTCCATATATCATTGAAGTCTTGAATTTCAGTTTCATTTGGATTCCATCCCTCCATCAGAAACAACCGCCTCGGATCGCGTTAAAGAAGAATCCAGAGATCCGGAGATGGTTTGGCTTTTCTGGTTCTTGGGCTTCCAACGTTCAGATTTTCAGAGCTTTGTTTTCTTATTCTTCTGTTTTGGGATGGATGGATCGCAGGGTTCGAAAACTCATACTTGAAACATGCTCGAAGACTTGAACTCGAACTTGGCTCGATATTTGCTCGAACTTGGACGAGCAGAGCACGAGTTGGGCATCCGAGCTCGAAGGCAGAGCCAAGCCGAGTACGAGCTAGGTGTCTGGCAGTGTGAGCCGAGCATGAGCTGGGCAATACTCGGCTCGGCTCGACTCGTGTACAGCGTTACTAGCCTAAGCTCTGGCTCGACCAGCCCTGGCTCTAGCTCGACTAGCCTAGGAAACTTCGGCTCGAACTCCAGTAACATTATCTTTTAAATTTGTACGATCATCGGCCAGTCGAAGGTGACCCTCGACCAGTCAAAGATTGTCCTCGACTAGTTGAGGGTTACGCAGATTTTGCGGGACTACATATATTTGAGGCGATTTCCAGACTTTTCTAACTCGGTGCGAAAGTTGGAGTTTCTCAACTATAAATAGGAGTTCCTAGGATGTTCTTAGGCATCTTCTAGGGTTCGAGGAGTGGAGCAAAAGGGTGGAGCTACCGTCTGAGAGTTTTTCTTCTTCTTCCTTAGTTGGTTTTTATGTTTTATTTAAGAGATTTTGGTTTAATCATGTCTATGGTTAACTAAACCTCTTAGTTAGGGCTGAGAGGTGAAGCTAGCTTGTAGCGTGAATGGGATGTTTACTTTGCTTTGATTCATGTCTTTATTGAACTTCATTGATTCTAGTTTGATTATAAGGAATATTTTCAATTTTTAATAGTTTGTTGTGACTCAAATTACAATAGATCTGCAATAGCTTTGAATATCTTCTTTTTTCTATTTGAGATTATGGGATTGGTAAATCCTGTTGTTCACCATTGTCTCCTGGGCATGGTTGGGTGATGGAATCTCTTCCAATCATCACAATTCTCCTCCATTGAGAATTAGGTCAATGAAAATTCAAATTTGATTTAATTGTCATATCTTCCAATTAAATATGATAGGACCCCAATTCCAATTGTGTTTATTGAAACAAGCAAGGTAGCATCTTGATAGCTACAAGTGGATCCTTAACACCCTAGTTCCCTTTTGATATTTGATCAATCCTTCATAATTATTCTCTTTTATTCCAGATTTAGGTTTAGATCTTATTCTACTACTTCTACTTCTAGTTATTTTCACAATATGTACAAGTTTAGTCCCTGTGGATTCGACCTCGATCTCATCGAGTTATTACTACATCGTGACCCTACACTTGGGGTTGTGAACAATATCTCTCCCCATAAATAAAATCCCTAGTCTTCCAACCCTCTTTGGGTCGCTTCTTATCAGTGGTTGTCTCCTTATCATCATCACTCAAATGGTAAATATCTCTCCCGATACTCTAATTCCCCATTCCTTGGCTAATTCTCTCATTTTTTTTCTATTACAGGTACTAGAGCTCCTCCCACAAATTGTGAATCCAAAAGATAAAAGAGGTCTAACCATTCCAACGGTGGGATGGGCTTTGATCTTCAAGTATGACAGATGGGGGGTACAATCCATCAAAAGAATCCAAATACAAGGAAAAGAGAGAAGTCATTAACCCCATCCATGCCATCCATCATGGCCATCTCCTCCAAACCACTTCCCCCAACATGATTCAAACAATCAAACATCATCATCTCCACATCCAGACCATGAAAGGCATCATTGGACAAGCCAATCGTGTTATTAATGCCAAGGTCACTCAAGATGACCTCCCCAAAATCCAAAAAAAAAAACTCCATCAAGTGGTCCATCATACATGGACCAATCTCAACCATTTACTACCCAATCCCTTTCAAGCCCATCTCACCAAATCTCATCTCACCACCATTAATGGTAGCTAAGTTACCACCATCAATGGCATTCACCTCATCATCAACCACTCTTCCTTCATTAAACCCCACCAAAGCACCAACCATTGCCCCATTCAATAGCCCCATAAAAGTGCTCTCCCCACCACCAAGTTCCTCACATAATGAGCTCCCTCCAAGCTTACCTCTAAATTCAAGCTCAAAGCATCATCATTGATGGCCAACCTTGTAGAAAAATTTCCCCCATAATCAGCAATGAAAGGGATAATGAAGAAAAAAAATAATGAAAAAAGGACAGAACAGAAAAGAATCAATGATAAGGAGAAGGTGAAGGCGATTTTCGAAGGTGAAAAGGGGACAAAACTAGTGCAAAAGGAATGTTCTGAAATTGCAGGAAGAACTAGCATTAGATGGAATAAAACATAGAATCAGGTTACACTCGAAGTGCCACTGAAGTGTCGCCCCCTTGTGAGAACTGTGCATTCTTTCCCATTGGCCAACATTTGCACTGGGTAGGCAGGCAACTGACAGATGACGTAGCAAGCGGCACTCGAAGTCCCCCAGGGAGTTCAATCGCGCTGAAATTTTTATAGCATCCCTCTCTAATGCTCTTAAGCTAGAAAAGACTAGGTTTTCAAGAAAAGGTGGCCAGTTAACTAGCCCGATTATCGTATGGCCCACCATAATCTAAAATTTGAGACCCGCAGCCTATTCGGCCATTTAAAAAAAAAAAAAGAAGATCAGAATGTGTTAAGCAGAACAAAACGATGGTTAGAAACTAAAGAAGAGAGAGAGAGAGAGAGAGAGAGAGAGAGAGAGAGATGGTGAGAAATCGAAGAGTAAAAAACATGTATTAAGAAATTAAGGAGCAAAAAAAAAACATGGAAAAAGAAAATTGAATAGAAATTGAAAGAAACGAGAGAGAAATTGAAGAGGAAATGAGATAATGAGAGGAAAATGAGCGAGAGAGAAAATGAGGAAAAACAGAAAGAAAACAAGATAAGTGTTGTTGCATGAGGAAAAAAAAAGAGAGAGAGAGAGATAAATAAAAGAGATGAGAAAAGAGAATGAGAAAATAAAAAAGGTGGAAGAGAAAATGAGAAAATGTAAAGAAGAATGAGATGAAAAGAAAAAATGGGATGAGAGAAGAGAAGAGAAGATAGTAAAGTGTTGCGCAACACGCCAACAACGAAGTGAACAGAGATCCAATCTCCAGTCTCACCCACAAACGATAAACAAGAAGAAGAATCAAAGCATTCCAAACAAACCACAAGACAAGATATACGTGGAAAAACCCCAACAAGGGTAAAAAACCACGGATGCAAACTTCCACTATGAAGAAAAACGAAGATTACAAGGCAATATACTAACCTCTTCCGTTGGAAGTATAGAGAAAACCCTTTGCCCACACCTTGGAATAACTCTCATAATATCTAGAAAAGCCCTAGGGACCCCTATTTATAGTTTAGGCAACTTCCCCTTCGCACCCTTGCGAAAACTGACTAAAAAATTCGCGGTTCGCATCAAATCCGGAAACGAATATACGTAACCTCGACCGGTCGAGCGGTCGTCCAGATGTGGCTCCACATCTCAACAATCTCCCACTTGGAGACACATCGCCATAAATCTTCGTCTTCTTCATCCGGAGTACCACCTCTCCGTCTTCAAGCCTGAAGACCAATGAAAGCTGAACAGAGCTTCAGCTTCTCCAGTGTGACCGCCTTGGTCAGCATATCTACAGGATTCTCACCTGTATGGATCTTCTCCAGAGTAATCGATCCATCTTCCAGTAACGAACGTATGAAGTGATATCTGATATTAATATGCTTGGTCCTTGAATGAAAGGCTGAATTCTTAGCCAAGTGTATTGCGCTCTAACTGTCACTGTACAGCTTATAATCTACTTACTTCTTTTCCAACTCTTCCCTGAAACCTTGCATCCACACCATCTCCTTGCACGCTTCTGTAGCTACAACATATTCTGCTTTCGTCGTACTGATAGATATTATCTTCTGTAACTGAGAGACCCAACTAACTGCAGCACTACCCAGAGTAAAGACATAACCTATAGTGCTTCTTCTGCTGTCGATATATCCTGCCAAATCTGAATCTACGTAGCCTTGTAGCTTGATTTTCGATCCACCATAGCACAGCCCTATATCCACAGTACCTACCAGGTATCTGAAGATCCACTTCACAACTTTCCAATGTTCCTTCCTGGGGTTGTCCATGAACCTGCTAACAACTCCCACTGCTTGAGCAATGTCTAGCCTCATGCTCACCATAGCATACATAAGACTCCCAATAGCTGACGCGTATGGGACTTTAGCCATGTTGTCTCATTCCTCCTGCGTCTGTGCACCTTGCTCCTTAAAAAGCTTGAAGTGGTTGGCTAATGGAGTGTTAACCGGCTTAGCACCTCCCATATTGAATCAATCAAGTACCTTGTCTATATACTTTGCCTGTGACAAAACCAGTTTCTTGTTTTCCCTGTCACGATTTATCCTCATGCGTAGGATTTGTTTTGCAGCTCCTAAATCCTTCATGGCAAATTCTCTATACAGTTGTCTTTTAAGATCTGAGATGTCCTTCATGCTTAAACCGGCCACAAGCATATCATCAACGTATAGAAGAAGGATGATGTACAATGTATCAAACTTCTTCAAGTAGCAACAGTGGTCTACATGACATCTCCTAAAATTGTTTCCCGACATAAAACTATCGAACTTCTTATACTACTACCTTGGGGCCTGCTTCAGGCCATATAGACTCTTCTTCAGTCTACATACCTTATTCTCCTTTCCTGGTGCCACGTATCTTGTCGGCTGATGCATATATATCTCTTCTTCAAGGTCCCCATGAAGAAAGGTTGTCTTAACATCTAGTTGCTCTAGATATAAGTCCTCTGTAGCCACTATACTCAAGACCATGTAAATCGTAGACATTTTCACTACCAGTGAAAATATTTTAGTGAAATCGATACCTGCCTTTTGTTAAAATCCTTTCACGACCAATCTGGCCTTGTACCGTTTCGAACCATCATGCTCCTCCTTCAGTCTGTAAACTCACTTATTATGAAGAGCTTTCTTATCCTTGGGTAGAGTGACTAGCTCCCATGTATGATTAGACTCAAGAGAGTCCATCTCATCATTCATAGCCTGCTCCCACTTAACCCGTGTATCTGACTGTAATGCCTCTTCAAAACACTCTAGTTCACCATTATTTGTCAGCAGTAGATAATGTAAGGAGGGTGAGTATCGGACCGTGGGTCTCCTCTCCCGAGTAAACCTCCTCACAACCGACGTCTGTGACTCTGCCTCATAATGCTCTTGTGCATGATCATCTTGTGGCGTTGTAACACCCGTGTCCGGTAACTCTTCCAACTCTACGAATTATTTCTCCTCGGCCTTATTTCCTATACACTGTCCTTATGCATCACATTTTCATTGAAGACTATGTCCTTGCTTCTTATGATTTTCTTATTTTCTGCATCCCAAAACCTGCAGCCAAAATCATGATGCCCGTAGCCTATAAACGTGCACCTCCTGGACTTCGCATCCAGCTTGTTTCTGTGCTCTGCATCAATGTGAATGTATGAAGTGCAACCGAACACTCTGATATGTGCAAGGTTTACTTCTTTCCCAGTCCACGTTTCTTCTGGTAGCCCACCATCTACTGGTGCTGAGGGACTTCTATTGATGAGATATGTGGCAATATTCATAGCATCTGCCCAAAAAGGTCTTGAGCAACCTTGCATGTAACCTCATGCTCCTGGCGCGCTCAAGGATGGTCCTGTTAATGCACTCAGTCACACCATTCTATTACAGTGTCCCTGGAATTATTTTTTGATGTTTAATTCCATTTGCTGCACAATACTCTTCAAATCTCTTATCACAGTATTCTCTCCCATTATCTGATCTGAGACATTTGATTATTTTACCCCTCTCATTTTCTACCATTACTTTCCACTTCTTAAATACATCAAATACATCAGATTTGTGCTTTAAGAAATAAATCCACAGTTTTCTACTAGCATCATCAATAAAGAAAATAAAATAACGTGAACCACCAAGAGATGATACCTGTGTTGGTCCCCATACATCAGTGTGTACAAGCTCCAACAGATGCGTCTTTGGAGCGCGTCCTATCTTCTTGAAGCCTACCCTCTTCTGCTTGTCATACACGCAGTCCTCGCAGAATTCCAAGTCAATAAACTTCAGTCCTGGTAGCTTCCCTTTTGACAATAGCACTTTCATCACCTTCTCACTCATACGTCCCAACCTTTGATGCCATAACTACCCATTCACTCCATTTGATGTGACTGCAAGTGAACTATACGATCCTGAAGTCACGTACAAAGTACCTTCCTTTTTACCTCGAGATATCACCAAGGCACCTTTTGTGATCTTCCAGTAATCACTAGTGAAGGTCGTCACATATCCGGTATCGGCCAACTGCCCCACTGAGATCAAGTTTCATTTCAAACTTGGTACATGTCTGACATCCTTCAATTTCAAAGTCGTTCCATCTTTTTGATTTATATGAACATCTCTCTTTCCAACAATACTGCACAGCTCATCATCACCCAAGTAGACTCTCGAAGTCACCTGATACATAATTACGCAGAACTTCCTTACATGAAGTGGCATGAAACGAAGCACCCGAGTCTATAACCCAAGACTCATTCCTCGCATCAAGAGACAAGATCAACGCCTCTGTGTCAATCTCTTCAGATAGATTCACTAAATCCTTCCCACCTTGAGAGCTTCCTTCTTATTTCTTGAGGGCCCTACAATCACGTTTCAAGTGCCCCTTCTTCCCGCAATGCCAACACCCGTCTTTGCCTTTCGGTCCCTTGGATTTCTTCCTCGACTTAGAACGTCCGTGTTTATTGCCTCTTTTGTTCAGCGATCTTCCTCTTCCTTCAACGTTTAGAGCATTCCCTGAATCCCCTGAAACTCCTGATGCCTTTCTTTTAAATTCTTCATTGAGAATTAGACCGGCCACATCATCAAATTTCAGCTTTGTCGACCCTGAAGAATTGTTCACAGAAATCACCAAACCATCCCAACTATCTGGCAAACTGGACAAGATCAATAACACCCTGACCTCATCCTCAAAAACAATGCCAACGGATTCCAACTAGCTCGTGACTGTATTGAACTCGTTTAGATGTTCAACCACGCTCCCACCATCCGACATCTTCATGTTGAATAGTTGTTACATAAGATGAACCTTATTGGACGCTGAAGGTTTTTCGTACATGGTTGTTAAGGCTTTCATTAATTCTTTTGTGGTTTTCATCTTGGATATATTGAAGGCGACGCTCTTAGACAAAGAGAGTCGGATCGTTCCTAAAGCCTTCCGATCTAATAAAAACCATTCATCATCTGTCATCTTCTCCTTCTCTGGTTTCTCTCTCTTTTCCTCCTAGAGGAATATAGAGGTCCTTCTGATACAGATAATCCTCCATCTGCATCTTCCAGAAGGCAAAGTTTGAACCATCAAACTTCTCAATTCTAGTCTTCCCTTCTTCCGTCATCACTCCCAATAGAACTAAAAAACTAATAACTTTGATACCAGTTGTTGCGCAGACGCCAACAATGAAGTGAACCGAGATCCAATCTCCGGTCTCACCCACAAACGATAAACAAGAAGAAGAATCAAAGCATTCCAAACAAACCACAAGAAAAGATATACGTGGAAAAACCCCAACAAGGGTAAAAAACCACGGATGCAGACTTCCACTATGAAGAAAAACGAAGATTACAAGGCGATATACTAACCTCTTCCCTTGGAAGTACAGAGAAAACCCTTTGCCCACACCTTGGAATAACTCTCATAATATCTAGAAAAGCCCTAGGGACCCCTATTTATAGTTTAGGCAACTTTCCCTTCGCACCCTTGGGAAAACCGACTAAAAAATCCGCAGTCCGCATCAAATCCGAAAATGAATCTGTGTAATCTCGACTGGTCGAGCGGACCCTCGACTGGTCGAGCATGGGCCTCGACCGGTCGAGTACCGTGGAACCAAAAACCGATGCTAGCCAGACTTTGAGTCGAGCCACTCCAAGATTGGTTGAGTGGGCCACTCGACCGGTCGAGCGGCCGTCCAGATGTGGCTCCACATCTCAACATAAAGGAGGGTGAGATAAGGGAAAAAATAGAATGAGAGGGGAAAAGAGAGGATGAGATTAAATAGGATGGAGAAGAGATGATGAGATGAGAAAATAGAGAGAAGGAAGAGATGAGAAAATATGGAAATGTAAAAGAGGATAAACATAGATATAATAGAGAAAAGAGAGAATTTAAAAAATAAAAAGAGCAAGAGAGAGAGAGAGAGAGAGAGAGAGAGAGAGAGATCACAAAAAATATATTTTTCAATAAAAACCAATCCCGATCGCAATTGTTAGATTGCAAGACAATGGACCAATCACTTTTCAAAAAAATCACAAAAAAAAATATTTATAAAAATTTGTCCTGATCGCAATCGTTGGATCGTGAAATAATGGACTAGATCGCTTTTAAAAATGAATCACAAAAAGTATTTCTAATAAAACCTAGTCCTGATTGCAACCATCCATCTTCGAAAAGGCAAATCAAATCCTTTGCATACTTCTAATAAAAACTAGTTTAGTAAGAATACCGATAGGAATCCCTAGTGGAGGTGACTGAACAATCTGAAATTATTTACAAAAAACTCTCTTGAATAAAACCCTATGGATCATTTATCTACAGGTAAGGACCTTTTCAAAAAATAAAACTTAAAAATGCATTGCCTAATAAAAAATGGTCTCATTCATCCCCATTACCCCCAGTGGAGGCAAACCAGACTTATTAAAACTACAAAAATTAAGGGTTGAAATAAAACCAGAAGATGATGCCCTCCCGTTATATATAAATATATATATATATATATATATATATATATATATATATATATATAAAACGAATGGATCTCTTCAATAGCCGAGAAAAATCTTCAAAAACCATTGTAATCAAACCCCATGGAGCATAATTCCCCAAGTGGGAAATTTTCAAAAAATAGCATTTAGTATCCAAGGTACTAAGAGGTCTCCCATACCTCTCGGCGGCAACCAACGTAGTAGCAAAATAAGATTCGACTTCTTGCAATTTTTCCAGAGTTGTCGAATCCATATGCAAAATACACATGGTCGGCCTGAATTTCCTTTATTATGACAACCGTGCAACGATGAGATGCAATGTAAGTGATTGTGCGCACGATCTAACCCTGGTCAGAGTACCCATTTTAAAAGAGTGAAAAAGATATGTTGTAACTGATGTTGCAAAATCAGAAGACTATATGAAAAAAGGTCACCCGCACATATCTAGTCTGGGATGCCTTTAGAGTTTAATTGAGTCTAAGTAGGCGTAGTGAGTTACTAGTAATGTTGCAGAAAGTGCAAAGCAAGTAACCACTTTGACGATCAAATAAAATAAGCACTTATAGGGTAATCGCGTAGCAAAGGTCATCATAGATCCATACAGTAGGGAGTCCCCGAAAGGCCGTGAAGCAATATGGCACTACTTTCTATATTTATTCCTAATGCTATTATCAATCTAATGAGAAAGGGTTGTAGTTGGTTATCCATAATGCTGCAAAAACCATAGGGACAATCACAACATTTTCCTCAAATCCTTGTTATATGTGTGAGTTATCTCTTTCCAAACATACATTTAATAATGACATTACAGTAGGTGACAGGTCTTGACCATAATATTTTTTGACAAGAAGAGGTGGGGTGTCCACTCATTTTGGCACTCAAACACACACCTCTGTCAAAGAGAGGTATTTATAAACACCCCAATCAGGCTAGCAACTTGATGAGACATAGATGACCCTTAAAAGCTCACTATCTAAACCCCTAAGCCATTACCCAAGCCTATCCATCACCTAAGCCTTAGCCTAGCCTAAACCCCTAAGCCATTACCCAAGCTTAGTCATCACCTTGACCCTAGCCTAACCTGAGCCATTACCCAAGCCTATCCATCACCTTAGCCTTATCCTAGCCTGAGCCATTACCCAAGCCTACCCATCACCTCAGCTTTAGCCAACCCTGAGTGGTTAACCAAGCCTTGCCATCTTTATAAGACAAAATCAGCATATGCCAAAATCTCAAATTTTCCTAAATTCAAAGCATTCAAATCAAATGCAAGCCAAATGCAAAAAATTCTATGAAATGGAAATAAAATCCCAGCACCTACCAAAAGTCACTCCAGACCCAAACTATAGTTCTTTTGGGGACCAGACAAACCATACTATTTGACTAAATTTCAAAGCAAAAATAGGGGGTAATGGCACTTGAAGTGCTGCCCCACCCTATATTAGGGTCAGACCAACCACTTGTTTCATCACTGGACAAGACAACTACGCTAGGACAACAAACAGCCACAAAACTTTTCTTTATTTACCTTTTTACCGTCCCTTCCAACCAATGTGAGTGTCATGTGACACCTCATTTCCTGTCCATCATTCACAAGCTTCCACATCACCAATTATCCCTCAAGGTCCCAACAATTGCTACAATGTCATCCAAGGGGCTAAAAATACCCCCTCCTCACCTCACTTCAAGACACACCAAAAGGCTCTTCTTTTGAGAGAGAGAGAGAGAGAGAGAGAGAGAGAGAGATGTTGGGCAAAGATGTTGGGCTTGAGCTTGCAAGCTCTCATCCATTCTGACCTTCTCACTAGCCTCCTCTAGCCCTCTCCTAGCCTCCTAGCATTCTGGAGCCCATCCTTTTGAGCCTAGGCACACCCGGGCTACAGGTTTCAAACCATAGTGCACACACTACATCTGAGCCGCTTCAAGTTGCAAGCTTAAGATCAAGCCACTGTCATTTAAAATTCATATTTTAGTAATCACATCATTGCATCTCTTCTCAACCCCCCTGCTTCTCTAGGCTTCTATTGGGCGTATGCTCTGTGACTTGCTGGAATCCTTTATCATGTCATATCAGAAAGTCATGGTAGTTTAGTCTTTTCGTATATCATCTTAACACAATTACAACTCAACCCCCTTGCTTTTCTAGGTATTCTTTGGACGTATAGTATGTGGCTTGCCAAAATTTTAATCCTGCCACATCTGAAATCCAAGTCCGCCTAATCCTTTTTTTAGTATCCTAACATCTTAGCATCAAATCCCCTAAAATTATCTAACCACATGAAGTAAAGACCACACACAAGTGCTGGTAGAGAGAATGCCTAATACCTTCACTATATGTAACCGAGGTCCCTTACTCGAAATCTTCGGTCTCTAATCGGGTGTTATTTCAAAGTAAGAAAATATCTGAATTCTCTAACTTCAGTAGATTTTGCAAGGTATAATAGAATATGGGATTTTGAGCTAATTAGATAGTAACAACTTTAAGCCAAGTATATCATCTATATAGGTTACCCATACATGCCAGAAAAGAAGAGGACAAAAATGCATTTGCGTGATTTCACAAAAGTTTACTGGGGTAGTTAACGCATTTCACGACTTTACAAGATCCACGTACAACCCTTGATGGATAAATATGACAGGTGTCTCCTGTTTTGTTGAGAAATACTAACCGTTGATTCGTGGACGCATTGGATTTTTTTTCATTCTTAACTGTCCCACATATCCAACAATCCCATAGTTTAACAATCAAATAAACACAATTTCCAGGACCAAGGTTTAATTTAACTTACTGGAATGACACGTATGCAAATCCCAAGTAACCTTTAAGCGCCTGTGTATCATTCATCACACTGCCAGAGTATTAAATTTATCCTCCTCCCTCTACACGTAGACTGCAAGATTACACATCCACCTAACATTTCTGTGGTAACACGTGCGATGATCCACGTATTGTTGATATTATATAATGCTTGGACAATGTCAACCATCTAATTCTTCTAGTTGGATTTGGACTAATGTGATGCAGGACAATTAACCATTTGCTCTAAAAGCTCGAACTGTTAGAGTATGGCAATTAATCCTTTTATCTCATAGCCCAGGCCCCACATCTCATGGATTTTTTAGAACCTCGGCCGAACCCCCTTCGTGGGCCCCCAATCACATGGGCCGCCCACACCCCGAGTGTTCCCCCCGCATCTCACGGGCTACCCCACTTGGGCCTGGTGTGAAATGCGCATTAATCACCCCCGGTGAGGAGTCTCGAACACGATACCTCCTCCGTAGGCCGCACCCACCCCGAGTGTGCCCCTACATCCCACAAGCGACCCCACTCGAGCCCGGAGTGAAAATGCTCCTGCATTAAATCACCCCTAGTGAGGAGTCGAACACGAGACCTCCTGCTCTGATACCAATTTGATGCAGGACAATTAACCATTTGCTCTAAAAGCTCGAACTGTTAGAGTATGGCGAATTAATCCTTTTATCTCATAGCCCAGGCCCCACATCTCATGGGTTTTTAGGACCTCGGCCGAACCCCCTTCGTGGGCCCCAAATCACATGGGCCGCCCACCCCGAGTGTGTCCCCGCATCTCACGGGCTACCCCACTTGGGTCTGGTGTGAAATGCGCATTAATCACCCCCGGTGAGGAGTCTCGAACACGATACCTCCTCCGTAGGCCGCACCCACCCCGAGTGTGCCCCTGCATCCCACAAGCGACCCCACTCGAGCCCGGTGTGAAAATGCTCCTGCATTATAATGACTACTTAATTTCTGACCGTCCATAATTGGATGCTCGGGATCTACATAAACGATGGGCCCCACATAAAATCTTCTTCCTTCTTCATACACCCAACGCCAACCAAAGGTGGGTTGCAAATAATGGACAATGAGTAGACATTTCTATGGAATATTAGATACGAATCATCCAATTCGAGCGATCAAAATGAAAGATGAGCCAGACATTATGGATGAGCGAAATCACTAAATAAAAAATAAAAAATAAAAACCTATTCTCATATCATAAATAACCATTTTCTATTCATTGCTTAAAATGGTTAGGATCATAATATCATAGTGATACCAGAGTGAGGGGTAATCAAAGGCGGGTTCCACATTACCATCTAGATCAATGAATGGACTTCTATTATAATTGATATTAACCATTCATTTCCTAGTCATTTTGAGATGTATAAGCAATCAAAGATGGACCCACATGACAGATGGTCGAGATCAATAATCAAGCTTTCTTGTTTTAATCAATATGGAACCCCCCCATTTTCCTTGGCATTATTGATGGGTTGAAATCATCCAATAAAAGTGGTCTTTGATAAAGATGAGAAATCAAGGATGCGATGTGAAGTGAATGGATCAAATCCATGATTGGATATTTTCTATATTGTACTTGGACCATTAATTTAATGATCATTAATTGAGTGGTATGGATCGTCTAGTCTCAAAAGAGAGAAAAGTATCCAAGAAGTTATTTTGAACTCTCTCTTGTATACGCCTGAAAATGAATTTATCTTGTCTTAGTTAAAAATAATTATGTACAAGCGATTTTGATCTCTAATATATAATCTTTACTATATATAATGCTAAGAGCAAATGGACATTTTTGACCATCCAATCAATTTTAGGAGAGTCATGGCCTTCGTCGTTTTATGGGACATGAAATGAGATTTTTAAGAGAGAAAAGTATTTATGAAATTTTAAAATCTGCATGCTAATAAAACCAATTACCTAGATTTATCCACCTAAATAAACGGCTTCAATTTTACCTACTTCTCCCCCTCTCTTGTGAGAGAGTAGCAAACTCCCATGTCAAGCATCCTCTCCCTCCATTTCCTTCTCCTTTGAAAATCTCTCCTAAATTTTCTCCCTTCCTGTCTCCACGTAGGTTGCACAAGCCACTTCTTCTAATAACTAACATGAACTCATCAAATACTACTTCCTAATACAAAATTAAGGTTAACAAAAAATGAGATGAACCCATGTTTAGGTGTCTGCCAAACAAGGGCTTAATTTATAAGGCTAACAAACTGACGGAAGACACACCATAGATGCATTCTTAGTACGCTAGACCCAAAAAAGTTCAAACAAAAGCAAAAGTACTCCGTTAGAACTGGACCCAATTAGGCGTGCCTAGTTCGAAGAGATTCATTCCAATACGAAGAAATTGTCATTTGAAGTGTTGACCATAAAATAGCCGTAATTTTTTATCCGGGCATCATCACAAAACGCATGACTTATCGATCTTTATGTAATGATGCTTCCAGGGTCAACCAGCTCACTACATCTACGTTGGCCAAATGCATATGTTTTGCAAGAAAGCACACGCCTTCAATTCAAAATTGCAATTTTTGAAAAAAAATACTAGTTTTAAAATTTTTCATTTTCATCGTATCACATTATTATTGCAGTTTTAAGATTTTCTTTTTTTTTTTTTTTGAAATTACTGGTAATAATGCCAGGAATGCTTCGGTAAAGTTTATTTTAACATTTCAATTTTTTGCAAATTAGGCTTTGGAGAGATTTTTACTATTTTGGGTAAATTTTGAATTAGAAAAAAGAGTTTTCTTATTAGTGGTGTAATCGAAAAATCATACACATTATTCAATAAATTTACTTGAATTTTCTCTCTCATCTCCTGTGGACTTAAGAATTACCCTTGCGGATTCAAGATTTATATTAGTTGGGAAAGACACTGATCTTCTTCTTGGTTACATGCTCTTGCCTGCATCACAAACCATAGAACTCAAAGATCATGAATTTAATAAGGAAAAGCAAACAACAAATCTGCTAAATCATTAACTTCCAATTTCATTAATAAACTTCAAAAACTCATGAATCGACCAATGTTATGCTTCCATTCAAGCCCGTAGTCAATGAGCACATCGTAATGGTTACATATCCAAATAGATAAATATTGTTGTTAATATGTTAATCAAGTTTTAGAAACATACTTAAAAGCTCTTTCGTTTTTCTCTTCCACTTTGGATTTTCCTCCAACTATTCTAGTCCGGGAGGCCGCAGTTTGTGGATGTTATAAACTACAATTCATTGCGCGATTGTATACCTCGAGAGAAATCATTTTGTGAAATTTTGCACTGGACGACTTTCTTAGAAATAATAATAATAAAAGTGGCCATATCAATACATATTGTCATTAAATAATGGAAGGGAATTCTTTCCATTCAACTACTTGCTTGAGGTTATATTCTCAACTGATCTTATTACATTCTTTTCCAAGTCACAAAACCAGTAGATGATACCCGCGTCCCATCCTACATGGATGGACGATGCCCTAGAAATAACCTCGATGTGACAATTTTGAACTTCTTAAAGAAGAAAGACAACAAGATTCCACAATCAATGGGAAAAAGGTGGGTAGGATATTCCAATCTAGGCGCATTTTGGTGCATGATCGATGCAATGTAGAACATTGTTGTAGATTACCAAGTCTCATTTATCAGAGTTAAAAATAAAAATAAATAAATAAATAAACCTTGTTCCAAGCTGCCACTAGAGAATTGAGTAATTCCTCCCGAAAGATGTATGCATTTTGGGGATTAATTGTCCAAGAAAGGAAATGATAGAGCCCCACTCTCACCATAGACAGGGACGTTTGTTAACCATGGGCCATACACTTGAGTCTGCCATTCCACACCCTGAAGGATGGGGGCTATCATATTACTGATAGGGACATTGCACCTGTCTCCAATTCAGAGTTCTCATCTAGTGCGCCTAATCATGAGGATTTTGAAAATGAATTTTTACACAAAACTACAAAAGTTCCTTGCAGATATAGGTAAAGAAGTAAATGGGCTATCCATCCAAGGCCCAGGCTTTCCCAACCCCATTGACCTGATACTACGGCTCACACTAGCCGAGCAGCCAGGTCTAGAGGCCCAAACCCACCAAACCAGTTGTTACAGAAGCCCATGCCAGGCTCTTTTCCAGCCTTTAGGCATAGAGAAACTTTTATGCTCAGGCAGTGTGATGGATGATGATACACAGGCACTTAGAAATCACATGTGGCATACAGAATTAAACTGCCCAAATTAATATGTACCATGAAGCAAAAAATTAAGCTTATCCGATTATCTGAAAGCCCCATCTCCTGAGCCTGTAGGCTCAAGACCACAGAACCCAGGCCAGGCACAACACAGACTAATTTCAACCTATTAACCAGTGAAAACCCAGTGTGCATGTCTGATAGGTCTTATACATAAATGCATGTAGAAATGAGTGAACTGATTCCATTTTTTTTAACCAGTAAAATTCAAGTACTATCTTAGAGAGATGATTGAACTGATTACAATTTATCCCCCAAAATGAGCAAAATATAGATTATCCAAAGCAACCAACAAAGCCTACAACAGGGAAAAATCAGAAAAAAAAAAAAAAAAAAAAAAAAAAAAAAAAAAAAAAAACATCCATTTTGCCATTTTCTGGCAGCCCATCTCAAGCAGCAGTAACCGCTTGAGGACCAGCAACCGTAGTGGCTGCTCCGGCAGCAGTAGCAGCATGTTTCTTCAATTGGGCAGCGTGCTTTTGCCCAGCCAGATGGTAATTAAACACCGTCTCACTGTTGACAGCGACATTACATATCGCACACACCCTCAGCGAATCCGGCGCTGCCCCACTCTCCATTAACTTTCGTCTCTTCGTCTCCAAATCCTCCACCTCTATCGGGGCCCCCTTCCTCCGTGTTGCCTGCCCACCAGCCGCGTTGCCCACCTCACCTGATGGAGTTTCCTTTTTAGCAGCTACTGGGATCTTGGGCTTTGCAGCAGCAGCAACAGCCTCTTTCTTCGCTTCTAATTTCTCAAGACTCTTCTTATGTTTCTTCCCCATTTTGTGCTTGTCAAGCACGTCCTTGCTGTTGCACTCGATCTTGCAGATCTCACACCACGCAGATTGCACAACCTTGATTTTCTTAGGGGCCCTCTTCAGAGCACCCTTGCTAAAATGGCGACCCGTACTATTGTTCCACATGGGATTTGGATTTGGACCCACCATCCCATTTGCCAGTCCTACAGTCTGCAGAGGAATATCAGGCCAATGGCAGATTAGAAATAAAAATGGAAAATAAGGCCATTGATCAACACCAGTCCGACTCATGCAATTGTAGGGAGCTCCCATATTGGATCCTATCAAGAACCAGTTGGAAGACCGAGAAAGGAAATAGGGGCCCATGTGGGACCCACTAGTAGGGTACACGAATATACTGCAAGGTGATGAGAGTAATCAAATTAGGACGTTTGATGGCTTGGAGGATAGTTATTTTTCCAATCACATGCAAGATGATACCCAGTACCCAGACTAACAGCAAGAACAATTCCTGCAATCTTTTGAAGGCAGACATTGAGGAGTTGTCTCGATATGGCCAACTTTCATGGTGTGCTGAACCACAGATTTACTGGATTGGCTAACAAGAGTCAACTAACATCTTCAATTGGAAGGCACTTATGCACAGTATGTGAAGTTTGTCCAAGCGAAATCGAAGGGTGCCACCTCAATCTGGTGGCAGCATTTGTGAGGACCACGGGAATGATTTTGTCGACCAATGACTGTTGAAGCAGAGAAGAATATCAAGTAAAGCTATGTGAATGTTTTCATCAATTGGGTATTCACAAGCTACTTCAATGGAAGAAGAGCATCAAATGATGAATGAAATTTTTTTGGAGACTGCAAAATTGGAATTGGCAGAGACGTGGTAAATTTGGACTACAAATCTGAATTCAAGGCAAATTAGCAACATGACATACTTCAAAGGTCAAAGAAGGAAGACACTTGCATTAACAAATGAAAAGAAGCTTAAACAGGATGTAACAGGTGCAATAAAAGGGCCAGTACAAGTTCAGGGAAGACAATGTGTCATTTGCACTAACCAGACCAGAAAAGTGCAGAAATGCAACCAGACCAGAAATGTGCCACATGTAACTGAAGGTTCAAGCCACCAATCCTTATGGGGAGGCCAATTGATTCACAAGGAATGGAAGGTTGCACTTCTAACTTGCATAAAGAAAGCAACAACACGAGAAAGTGTTTCAGGAGTGGAGTGTTATACAGTTATCTTCTGAGTGTCCAAATTGGCAGGTGAACTTAGCTGAAGTTGAAAAGAAAAGCAAATAGAGGAATGCAAAGATATATATATATATATATATATATAGAGAGAGAGAGAGAGAGAGAGAGAGAGAGAGAGAGAGAGATATTGAAAATGGAAATCTTGAATTGCATCCAAAAATCAGTGAATTTCTAATTCAGCATGCAATGATGGCACTAAAATGAAGATTGAATATGCATGGAAAATGCATCTTTAGTATCACAACCAAGATACACGATATCAAAAGAAATAATAAATATAGAAAAAATAGGGGGAAGAACTGATTTCAAATAAGTGTTGGACAAGAACCATCCATCACCACAAGATCACATGGGCAATACTGTTCCTACAGACTCATGCCATATGTTACTGTAAGGCAAGGACTAGGAAATAAGGTTCCAACGGAGATCAAAGAAATATGGTTGCATACAAGAGAAATCTAGGTGGCATTAAATGATATTTAGATGGCATTAAATGATCTTATGCACTAACCACGTGCTATTTTAGAGCATATCTGTACAAGCATACAACATAGACTGCACGTACAGTCGACCGTACAGCTTGAGTGGGCTGTACAGCAGGAAAAGTCTCTACAGTCATATGGGCTTATATATTTGGTGCTTGGTAGATTCTAGTTGGATTTGAATTCTTATTTTCAGTTTCTTTTGCTTCCTTTTATTTGGAATTTGAGTAGGCAAGTCCATGTGGACCAAGAGAATTTTAATGTTGGCTTTTTTGCATTACTTAGAGATTTGTCTAAACTGCTATAAATATAGCCATATGTATGGGTTGAGAAGACCGTGATGCTTCTATTATTGAATGAACTAAGTTCAGTTTTAGTAATTTAATGGTGTTTCTTCTCTTGATTAGAGGGATTATCATGTTGTTCTAAAGAGCTATTGCCAATAATTGCATGAAGTGTGAAGCAAATGTCCAAAAGATTATGACGCGGGAGCGGGTGACTGTTTCAAGTATAAAAAGGTGGGAAGCCAGAGCAGGTGCATGAGTTCAAAATGTGATCAGAAGCAGGAGCAGCACGTAGTTAGAAGGATCGTGCAACTAAGCTATTACCCCTACAAGGGCATTGGATTCATCCAGTTCCCCTTTCACATGTTGGAGGGCTTCTTCCTTCTCTTTCTAGTTCAACAAACTAGAAGACTACTGAAATAGTCCCCTTTTCAGGTTCAAATATCAATCGTGTCATGTGGGATGCTGTTGGAGAATATAAGCTTCAGATTTGATGCCTGTACATCACATCTTGTAAGGTCATATTAATGCAGGGGCATTTTCACGCTGGACTCGAGTGGGGTGGCCTGTGGGATGCAGGGGCACACTCAGGGTGGGGGGCCCGTGTGAGGCGGGTGGCTCATGTGAAGTGGAACCCATGTGAAGTGAGGCCCACGACGGGGGTTCGGCCAAGGTCCTGACCCATGGGATGTGGGGCCTGGGCTATGAGATAAAGGGATTGATTCGCCATGCTCTATTAGTTCAAGCTTTTAGAGCAATTGGTTAATTGTCCTGCATCAAACCACCTGCATCCATCCATCCCAAAGCCTTCTTCCACCATAACCTCAATCTCAGCCCCTGCTTCCCCCAAATTCAAACCCCGCTCATGTAAATTCCCCTAAAACCCAATTACAATACCCTATCAGCCCACCACAGCAGCCCAAGACTTTTCCCTGTCCGTGAACAGAAGCCCACATCTCAGCATCTTCAGCCCCAAAACTATCCAAAGATAGCCCACATCTCAACCCTCTTCAGCCCCAAAAACTATCCAAAGCTCAGCCCATTATCTCCTCAAGCTATCCTAAAATGTGCAACAAACCTTGAAGTAACTGTCTGTCAATATCACACCCCGTCTGTACACAGAGCCATCCAACAGTCCAGGTAAACCTGGTCAAACCAATCCACAATCTGTCCATACTATTCACAAAATTCTGTCCACGAATAGCTTGTAATCCCAAACCAAATCCCCATTAGCCGCTGCCCAGTAGCAGCCCATAACCAGTCCAAAAGCCAGCATTTATGCTGTCCCTGATAAATCCAAAAGAGCCCTAAACCAGCTCCATTCTTTGTTGATTGAGATGTAGTCCGGCAGGTGGCTACTCCACTTCATTCAGTAATCCCACCAGACTCATCTGCCTATTACAATCGTGCTTATCCATCTTCCTATCATTGCAATCACTACTGTTTTTTTCAATTTCTATCCGGATACGCATGCTTATATCCTTTTCCATCTTCCTACCAACCCAATACTTATCTATCGCCCTATGATGTCAACAGTGAACCCTTGAGGATCCTGCTACTTGCTACAGAATATGGTTGAACCAAGCATGAAGCGAAGCGGCAATGGAATCAGACATGAGAGAAGGGATGCATCTGTTTCAAAATGTTAGCAAGTATAAAGAGCTAGGAAACAGGAGCGAGAGCACGATTCGAAGTAGGAGTGGCACCTGATTAGAAGGATCATGCAACTAATATACAAAAATCCACAATATGTTCGTCCTCGACCCATTACATGATTCTTATCCATCTTAATAACATCCCAATCGTTACATATTATTCTATGATACCAATAGTGAAACAAATCGATATCCCGCTCAATAATAAAGTCCACATTATCCAGAAGTGAAACCTCTTAGCACGAAACCACTTGAAGAACCAGGAAAGGTTGAGCAGACAATGGAGTTGGCTTGAGAACTCAATGAAGGATGGTACAGTTGAAGGAGCAAAGAGAAGTCCTCAAGAGGTAGCCAAAGCTTATCTAGTTAACCAGTGTGGAAGAAAGTCACCTTGGATTTCAGTCTGTAGTATCTAAATTTCCAAAGGAAGAGATCTTTGTACGAGTGTAACAGTCTAAGATGCTGAATGCAAAGAATCCATCATTGAATAGATTGCTGACTCCACCGATAGATCAACCCTTGAATCACCAATTCACCAATTGATGGACCAATGAGGAACCTACTAATCTATTGATAGATCGGCCGTTCGAAGGACAGTCAAACGGATTGATAGATAAAGGCTGATGAAAAGTTCAACGCTTATATAGGCAAATCCTAAAGAGCATGACCAAGCCAGAAAAAAAAAAACAAAAAAACTTCTAAAGGGTATGTTAAAGCCGAGATGGATGCATTTGTTCTATCCAATGACAAAGAGAGTATAACAATCAGAGACTTGTGGAGAGAATGAGACAGTGAAGGCAGGAATGATGGCAAGCAAGGGAAGATGCCACAATCGACAATCAAGCACCCAAGGCAAGTGATAGCCAAACACTGGATGCACAGACAATACAAAGATGAAGTGCTGCGATTTACAATGCCATACAATACGACGAGGAGATGTCAACCTGATGCAAAGGCCTCCACCATCGGCTTCCATCAAAGCAGAAGAAAACCAACCACAAAGGTGCATCAAGTTCCTGGATCAACAGGCTCCCAACACATGCAACAAGTTCTTTTCAAGACAGTAAATTGATGCATTTAGGTTGCACATTGAGCAAGAAGATCCAAGGGCAGAATCAATATGCCATGGCCTAGATTAATATGTGATTGGACTAGGGGACCACAAGTCCGATTGGGTGATGATTTCAGCCCAGATATATTAACTGGGTTCAATTTATGGATTGTCTACAAACTGTACAGCAATATACAGCATCTGGTTGCATATAGGCATCATGAGGACCACACACGCAGCGAGAGAGAGAGAGAGAGAGAGAGAGAGAGAGATGAATTAGAATTCTAGATGGCATTTAATGATCTTACACATCAAAGGCATGCTGTTTAGAGCCTACTCACACAACTGTACAGTAGTAACTTGTACAAGCCTTTATAGTTTGCTCATACAGGAAGAAGAGTAACTATGGTTGTATAACAAGGTTTATATGATTGGTGTATAGAGTATTCTAGTTGGATTAGAAATCTTATTTGCACTTTCTTGAGTACCTTTAGTTTGCTTTTTTCCTTTACTTTGTTAGTTTGCTTTTTCTTTTACTTAGTTTGCTTTCCTTAATTTGCAACTTTAGTAGGGACAAAATGGATCAATAGAATATAAATCCCAGCTTTTTAACTCTCAGAGGAAAAAAAAAATCCTTGATTTTTGCATTTGTTAGAGAATTAGCCATATGTATGGGTGACAAGATAGACTTTGATTTTTGAATGATTGTAGTCTATTTTTAATGTTTAATGTGTTTTCTTTATTTTCTTGAATAAAAGAGGGATTATCATGATTGTCCTCTTTCAGTGTTGATTCAGTGAAGTCGATAAAGAAGGCTTATAGCCTCTTACAGCGAGAAGCTTTTTTATGCAAGCAACAATAAATTTATTAACAAAGAAAAGTAAAGGGGGGCCTATCCACTAATGCTATGGATAGGACTCACCCACATAAAGATTAGGCCCACCTCCTTTAGCCAACATACTGAATATGGCATTTATCATCTCTAGGAATAAAACCAAAAGAAGTAGATTAGTATATGCCGAAGCCACTTCTCTAATTTCGTTTACTGAACCATGACAAGGCATAGATCCTGCCACCCATTACAAGGCTCTTCCAATCCCCTGCCATGGTTAACTCTATGACTGAACCAATTAACTCTAGAGGTAACAAAACTCCAGTTTTAATTACTTCCAATCCTGCTTGGCAGAAACTACATAGGCAGAGGTACCACCACTGGCAGCTATGGTACTATACACGAAGGTGGGGCAAGCACCCACACAATGAGTAGGAGAGGCATTGCCAATGTGGTTGACTCTTCTGATTCCACAGTGGATTCCACTAGTCCAGTTCCTTATGCCCCAGATTCAGATCATTCAGAATGCAGACCCCAGGACCAGAGAACACAAGCTTGGAGCAGGCCAGGTCATCTCTTAGAATACCCTCCACTCCTAACCTTATGGGATTACCCAGGGAACTTTCAGCTACATTAAGCTTCCACCAATCCAGTAGCAAAGGGACTGATCAGCTGTCTTCTAGGGCCCTGAGATTACCCAGGTCTTGAGATTGAAGTTTTTTTTATTGGGTTTTAGTTGTGTACTACTATTTTTGGAGAGGTATCATATTTATTCTAGGGTTAGTGACAACTGTTGTAGGAGGAAAGAGTTTGCAAATGGTTGTGAATGCCCAATAGGAGATCTGGTCAATTGCTAGTGCGGCTTATGTGTTTCAAAGTTGGAAGCCTAGATTAAACTATACATAAGGGTGTCCTGAAACATTAGTTGAAGTTCATATTTAGTAGACCTCCTTGAATAAGTTGGTAGGTAGTTTTCAGCACAAGGAGTATTGTGTGTATTTAGGATACTTGCTTTTTTTATTTCAAAGTCATGGGTGTCTATAAAAGATAGTGGTTTATTTTAGCAAATATGTGGGTTTAGGACAATTCAACTCCAGGTGGTAAAGATGTGGAAAGGAGAAAAGTAGAAAATAATTGAACTTTTTTTTTTGGAAAGTTAAGTAGAAAATAATTGAAGATAAAAATAAACTCAAAATGATAAGGAATTGTCTTTCACTTTTCCCCTTAATGTTAGAGCATGTTCAGAGGATATTACAAAGAAAAAATAGGGGATCTACGTCAAAACTTTTGCTGTTTTTTATTACTTATGTGGAGTGTAAGTAGAGTTTTCTATACTTTCAAGAGATCATAGATGTTGCATGGCCATAAATAGTGAATTAAAAAGTTGTGTTCTTTTAGGAGGAACTATAATTCTCATGCAAGGAGTGAAACCCTACTGAAATCACTAAAATGGTGGAGAAAGGTGTGATCTGTCTCTTCGCCATCTTACCTCTTAGTCTTCCTCCTCCTGTGTAAGTCCAACGACTGAGGTGTAGCAGTCCTCAAAAGATCCAAAAATCAACAACGGAGGAACTCGCAAGGAAAAGGGAAATCAGAGGAAATTCTGGTTGTTAATTGGCGAAGTCGGAGTGGCTTCAACAATGGGTCCCAAGGTGCTCAATTTGCACAGAAATACAAGAGTTCAAATCGTCCAATGAGAGTTCTGTTTTCTTTTTCTTTTTTCCTTTCTTTCTTTCTTTTCTAGAATGAAGTTGATAGGCTATAGAGATCCCAATTTCTGAGAGTATCATGGGTTTTGTGTGTGTGTGTGTGTGTGTGTGTGTGTGTGTGTTACGGAGTTGTAAAAGCTGTAGCGGCCATTACGGTAAAAACGACCCATAATGGGGCTGATATAGGGTTTCTTTTCAAAAAAAAAATTGTAACAGCCGTTATTGAAACAATAATGGCGGCCACCATTAATATTACAGAATACCTTGGGCATAATGGCTGGCTATGAGCATTACAATACAGGCCATAACAAGCACTACGACCCTGTAATGATTTTTAAAAAAAAAAAAAAAAAAATTAAGAAAAAAGTATTGGAGCTTCTTATAGGCCTATTATGGCCTCATATCGTCCTGTTACTAGCCTGTAACAGCTGTTACAGCCTTTACAGGCCCTTTTTTTTTTTTGAACGGTAATTGATACGGGCCATTTTTTCCAGATCAAGCATTACAGCCCTGTATCGCGTAACGAGTCCAGCCTTTACGTAACCCTTTTCTTACTACCTTGACTTTGGTTCATTCAATATGCCAAGCCATATGTTGCCTACAGGATACAAAGCTGTGTGTTCCATTACATTCTTCCTTTAGTCAACTTTGTCTTCTAACCACACTTCCTCGAAAATGTTCTTCTCGGTGTGTTACCCATTGATCACAAATAAGCCATGATGAACTTCATCTCATCCCAATTTGATGTAGGGTGATGATAAGGCTTGTACAAAGAAGTGAGGGAACGAGATTCATACCACATAATTCAAAGTGATTTAGGTTTCTTTCTTCGATAAGATTCTCCTCATCTCCCCAAAAAAATTGCACTTTTGATCATTAATGTTCCTAGCCATGTGACATATAGAGCCGTGTGTAACACCAACCTAAACTTAATCTCAAGAACTAGGCTACATTAAATCCCATCCATTGATTAATATTTTAGCAAATAAGGTTCGGTTCATACATAATGTAGGGTGCCCCCAAGATTAAAAACAATAAAAATAAATTCTAATAAGATTACCATAACCCCCAAAAAAAAAACTACAAATCAGCCACCCTTTAGTACCTTTTTTTCTTTTGGACAGCAAGAAAAAAAAAAAAAATTATTACCTACCAAAAAGGCACAAAGCCTGATTACAATCTACAGAAACAAAGCACGAAAACATGCCAAGACGAGAGAGGCAAGGAAGAACAAGAAAGAAGGAAAAGCCCACATCAAAATGAGACAAAATTAAAGAAATTGCTGCATATCCCCACTGGGGAGATGATAGAGTTAATATGAACCTGAAATTGCTTCATGTTTGCAAAAATTCTATTGTGATGAGAGGAGGTAACTTGCAATGAATAGTTTTGGAGGCCAGAGAGGATTTGGAGAGAATTCCACGCATATAATATAATGTTCCAGATGGATTTTCCGAGGTGAAGGATGTTAGAGGCAATTTTTTCATCTTGAACTTCAGTGGTGACCAGACTCAACTGACATTGAGTGAGCTTTTGACGGCTGGCAAGGATACCTTCAAAGACTGCATTTGGGATATCACCAAACTGATTTAGGCAGCGAGCTCCCATGAGATAAGTCTCATTGATCCCGATGAATGATGCCAATACTGAAAGCATCAAGGCAAGAGAAGGCAATTGTCCAAGAAGAAATGCTTGGTCTAGGAGCAGCACTGAGGAAGAAAATTGGATTTATGAACCAAGACAGTCAGAAGGTCCCAAGCTGCAGCCAAAAGGGCTGGGGGCTACATTACAAGTTATTTTTCACTACAATATTAAAATCAATTAATGTTTTCAATAATATGTTACATTTTTCTATTTTCAATAAAAATTAGTTAATCCTTTTAATACTTTTAGTAAATTAATATAATTAACAGTATTAAATCAGTTTCATTGCACTTTCTTTACCTTCATACTTAATCATTGCCCTTTCCTATTACTTCAGGTTGCATTTGGTTGCACCAAATATCATGAAATTTTGTTAATTCATTATTAATAGGTCTAACTTGGGGCAGAATATCATGAAATTGATACAACCAAGCGCAACCTTGATTACAAATCTAGTTAGCGTGTAGCCTGCGTAATTTATGCCTCACGCTTCAGAGGGGTGAACGCTACGCTACACACTGTACGCTATTTAAAACTCTGATGGGGACAGTAGCAACACTGCAAGAGGAGATGAATGATGCACAAGATCTAATGTCATGAAAAATGTTTGAAAGAACCATCTCCTTAGGAGTAGATTCCCCTCGAAAGATTCTGAAATTTCTCTCTTTCTGCACCTGCCAAGCCATTGAAGGGAAGGAAAGTTTCTCATAAGCTATCAGTAGTTAGATACATCAATTTATCACACACAGGACCCACCAGATTGGCTAACGATCATCCCATGTATCACAAACCGATTTAGGCCACTACTACTATCATCAATCACTTCCCAAAACTTTATTTGTTCATCCCGCCTGGCTTTCTTAAACTCTTTGCGCACACGAGACCAAAAACTGACTTCTCGAATCCTTTCAAAAACAACACCAGATTTCCTCATTGCAAAAAGTATAGTTGTTTCTGTTTCTAGATTGACCACAACACCACCAGAATACTTAGGCTCCACAGCATGCTACATCTGTAGTGGATAGAACCATAATTCCAAGCTTCCAGCAACGTAGCAATTGAGGCCAGTATCACCACATCATTCCCAACAAATTAAGCACACAACTCCAAACCTGACAGCTAAATAGACAATGCACGAACAAATGATTCGGAAGGGTCAGCCTTTAGTTCCTAAATGGAGGATCCAGATGGGGTACACCTATGTGTATGGTTCAGACCACCCAAGCCTTCGCCCCGCGAGTTATGGGAGGAGCTGAGTAGAATCCCGGGAGCTGGAATATCCTGCGGTGCATCAGTGGGCACTTTGAAACAATTCATTTCGGCTTTGAGGATTGAGGGGCTCAAGAATCAGTGCTTCCATGAGAACTTTTAATGAGTTCTTGTATCGATGGGATCTGGTGGACCTCCCTCTTGTTCGCACCGAGTATACCTGGTTAAACAAGCAGGAGTCCCTGATTATGTCGCAGGTTGATAGATTCCTCTTGTCGGCACCTTGGGAAGAGCTTCTCCTGAATGTAAATCAGCAGGCCCTACACTTGAATGTTTCAGATCACAAAACCTATCATTTTGTCTACAAAGCTCGAGTCTTGGGGCCCGAAACCCACTTCCAGTGTATGTGGGTAGAACATGTGGAGTTTCTCCCCTTAGATTCAGGAATGATGACCTTCCTTCTTGATGAGTGGTGGCACTAGTTAAAGAATGCCATCAATGCTAAAGCTGTTATAGAGCTGTTGCAGCGTTATGGGCCACTTTTTTTCCATAACGCCCGTTACAACCCTGTAATATGTAGCAGTTGCCACTGTTACCTTTGAGTAACGGCCGTTATGACACACCATATATGGATTTTGGTGTCCACGCGAAGACCGATGATGACCAGTCAGGAAAATGTGATCCAAAATTTTAATAGAAGGCTAGCCATGTGGAAGGGTAAGTCGTTATCCCTCAGAGACAGAATCACACTTATTAAGTCAATTCTATCAAGCCTGGCGGTTTTATGCTTTCTATACTTAGATGTTGTGCGATGGTCGCAAAAAGAATAGAAGTTATACAGATGTGGTTTCTCTAAACTGACAAAAATGGTGCGCCAAAGTTTCATTTGGTAGGCGGTAGCATGGGAAAACATCTAAAAACTGCTCTCAACTGAAGGTTTAGGGGTCAAAGTCATCAAAACATTCAACGTTCTCTGCTCTCCAAATGATGGTGGAGAGTCGGAGCCAACAGCTATCTGTTACTGAGATCAGTGCTAAGGGCACAGAACAGAGTGGCTACCAACAGCTGGTACATCAAACTAGCGTCACACAGGCAGGTCTTCCATTTGGAGGTGGTATCAGGGGCAGCAAAAGTATGTTCTTCCTTGGGGAGATTCCGAGTAAGGGACAGAGTGGCATCCGATTTTTAGAAGTCTCATGGTGCAGAGAGACTGCTATCTGAGAGATTTGAAAGGTTATACAGGTTTAGAGATTCCAGAGGTGTTCTGATTGATAGCTATCTCCAGCAGGTAGGATGGACCGCCTTTTCACAAAAACATAACAGATCAGGAGATCAATGATCTGTCCACTCCAGACTTTTGCACCTCTCTGATGGTGTTTGCCTGCCAAGGTCTATCGCTGACAAACACATATGGTCCCCAGAAACCAAATGTTCAGTTCTCAAAGAAGTCCCTTTTCACTTATTTAACAGGTGGGGATACAGCTACAAGAAGCCCGTTTCCAAAATATGGACAGCAAAGATGCCTATGAAGATAAATGCATTCATGTGGACTGCCTGCCTCAACAAGCTCTAACATGGACCATTTACAAAGCAGGGGCATGGTGATTCTGAATCATTGCTCAATGCATTGTAAGAGCAAGGAATTAGTAAATTATCTTCTTATTCATTGTCCGTTTGCAAGAAAGTTTGGTCAGAGGGGATTAAAAAGTTTGGGATCGAGTTGGTCTTTCCGAATGCTGTATGAGCTGATCCAAGACTGGTCAACTATGGAATGGCTAGAAGATGATATTGGTAGCACATTATGGAATATCACAAGCCAAGCAGTATTATGGCCGTTGTGTATAGAACATAGCCGAAGGATATTTGTAGGCGGAAGACATGGGATGACGGTCACCATAAACATGATCTTTAGGCTGGTCATAAGTGGGGCTAATGCTTTTGAATTCAGTGTGATATCACTCGGTCAATGATTGAGACCATTGTTCAAAATATCGGTATCGCACAATGTATCGCACCCTTGGGATACAAAGACGAATCAGTTATCACATGGGATATATCGTTTGTAACATATAATTTATCGCACTTTTTGGGAAACATGGGGAAACATTGGGAAAATGGTTGAATTTTTCCATGAAACTTCAGGGATTATTAAAAAAAGACCTTCATGCACACTTTTAAATCATAAAATCTCAAAAAAGAAGTGCACATAATAGGTTTCCTTTGTATAGGGTCTAAGCTATGTGTTGTCCTATTGAACTAAGACAACTATATTCAGTATCCACCCCATCCATCTGTTTTTCCATATCATTTTAGGACATTATCCAAAAATTGAAGCAGATCCAATAATTAGGTAGACCATACCATAGGTAACAATGGTGATTGACCATTAGTGGGCCACAAAAGTTTTGGATCAAGCTGATAATTGTTTTTTCTCCTCATTCAAACTTATGTGAAGTTATCAGTGGATTGGATGCCTAATAAAATATAGGAAAATTTAAGGTGCACCCTAAGAAGTTTTTAATGGTATCGTGTTCAACTAATATTGTTTCCTTGAGTATAGTCCACCTAATAATTGGATCTTCTTAATTATTAGGATCATGTTGTAAAATGATCTGAAAAAACAGATGGACGGAGTGGACACAGAATACACACGTCAAGTTGGGCCCCACGGTACGGTTGTATGGTCTTGGGTGAGGCGGGGTCTCACCTAATCCACTCCTATAGTACTGAGTAAACTTATTGGGTCCACCGTAAATGTACATGGTTTATCCATGTAGTCCATCTGTTTTTCCGACTCATTTTAGGGGTTGAGCACAAATTTGAAACATATCCAAAGGTCAGGTGGACCATACCGCAAGAAACAATAGGAGTAATGATTTGTATTGTTGAAACCTCCTTAGGGCCTACAGTGATGTTTATTTTTCATCCAACCTCTTCATAAGATCACAAAGATATGGATAAAGGAAAAGAACAAATATCAGCTTGATCCAAAACTTCTTTGGCTCCCAAGGATTTTTTTAACGGTAGATGTTCAATTCGCACTATTTTCTGTGGTGTGGTCCACTTGAGCTTTGGATATGCTTCATTTTTTGGGCTAAAACCATAAAATTATATGGTAAAATGGATGGACGGAGTGGATAAAATACATGAATTACGGTGGGCCCCATAGAGTTTATGTACTACACTACTCACTACGCTATCCGCTTCCCACCAGACTACGAAGACGGGCAGTGACGCTCCTACAACTCGAGTGGTACGAACAGTTCAAAGTTAAATGGCACCACAATAATGTATTTATTATATCTACACCATTCATGCATTTGGAGAGATCATTTTAGATCATGAGCCCAAAAATGAGCCATATTCAAAGCTCAAATGGACCACACCACAAATAGCAATGGGGCTGATTCTCACCGTTAAAATATTTGTAGGGCCCACCATAATGTTTATTTTCCATCCAATCTGTTCATTAGGTCACACAGACCTAGATGAAGAGGAAAAACAAATATCATATTGATCCAAAACTCCTGTGACCCCAAAAGGGTTTCAATGGTAAACATTTAATCTCCCACTCCTGTTTGCAGTGTGGTCCACTCGATCTTTGGATCTGTCTTATTTTTCGGGTCAAGCCTTACGACGAGCTTGCCAAATGGACGAACGGTTTGGATATAACACATACCTCATGATGGGACCCACGGAACTTGGCGACGTCAACATACCAGTCAACTTGGTGGTGCGCGGTACACCAGCCAACTCGGTTTCCATAAAAAGGGCTCGGACGCCTTTTTTTCGAAGCAGAGAGGGTTCCAACCTTCCGAAACCCTAAAATCTCTCCTAAATCTCACATATCTTCGGATTTTGGCGAGGATTTCTCCGAATTTCAGCAAGGATTTCGCCAGCTTTTGCCCAAATACTTTGATTTCTTCAAATTTCGATGGATTTCTCTTCCAAATCGGAGATTTTGTTCGCACTAACCTACGGACGACGCTTCGATTCAAATGGCCCACCAAAGGGAAGCTTCCGATCATAGCAATCTCTTGTACAGGTATTGAAATCCACCTGTTGAAAGTTTCTCTATATATTTTTTTAATTTTTCCAAATTTTTTTTGGATAATGACACTCCCGAACGATATTTGGTGTTTTTTTTTACTTGGTATCTTTCGACGATACATCGTGAGATATCGACGATACATCGTGCGATATCTGGATTTTGGGATTTTTTTTTTAATCTTCTGGGGGTTATCGCGCAAGTTTCGTCTCATTGGGGGGCGATAACGATAATATCGGCCAATATATCGGCCGATAGTATCAATATTTCGAACACTGATTAAGACTAATTGGGAGTGATCCCAAGGAGCAGGAAGGTAAAGTAGTCTATAGCAGCTCATTGCCACGTACCACCATCAAGTAGTGTGAAAATTAACTTTAATGGGTGTTCCTTGGGGAAACTAGGGCATGCATGGCATCAAGGTTATTGCATGGGACAACAGAAATACTGTTCTTGTTTCTTTTGTAGGGCTGATTGGAATTAAATATTCAAATTTTGTAGAGTTTGCAGCTCTCCTTTGAGCAATCAGATTGGCAGTAAATCTGTATTTTTTATTTTTTTATTTAAGATGAAGCAATTTATTAGGCAAAGCCAAAAGAAAACAAAACAACAAAGGAAACAGAACAACAGACAACAGAAAGAAAAATAAAAGAAAATTAAAATAAAACAAACCCAACAGCCAACAGGCTAGAGGGACCCCCTCAAACACAGACCCTCAGGACACCCAATCCCTAAAGAACAACATGACCTGATCCAACACCCCAGCATAAGATAAACTCTTATTACAAAAACAGCGGTTGTTCCTTTCTCCCCAAATGGCCTAGAGGAGCAGCTAGAAGGGCTAATCTCCACTTCTTTCTTCCAAGCTTTCCCTCATAACTAACATGCCAAGAGCAGAAAAGGCTGACAATAGAAGAAGGCAACACCCACGAAATTTCTGCAAGGGCACATATACCAAACCAAATGTCCAAAGAGCAATGGAGGAACAAACATGGTATGCCAAAACGGTTACGTATCGGCCGTAACGGCCGATACGTAACGGTAACGGTGTGAACCGTTACGCGTTTCGGGGTCGTATCGGCCGTTACGCAATTTTGTACCCGTATCGGCCGATACGGGCCCGTTACGGGGCGTATCGGCCGTTACGGCCGTTACAGGGCCATTACGGGCCCGTATCGGCCGAATTTTGGCCCTTTTTTTGAAAATTCAAAAAATCATTTTTTAATTATTCTTTTGTTTTTTAATGATGTCATATGATGTGTAATCATAGTAGAATATGTTAATGTGCATTTTACAGATTTTGGGTGCCATTTTATATTTTTTTAATTTTTTTTCTATTTACGCATGAATTTTGGCCCCTTTTTTTAAAATTCGAAAAATCAATTTTTAATAGTTGTTTTGCTGTTTTAATCATGCCATATGATGTGTTAATCATAGTAGAACATGTTAATGTGCATTTTACAGATTTGGGGTGCCATTTTATATTTTTTTAATATTTTTTTCTATTTACACATTTATTTTGGCCCTTTTTTTGAAAATTCGAAAAATCATTTTTTAATGATTCTTTTGCTGTTTTAATGATGCCATATGATGTGTTAATCATAGTAGAACATGTTAATGTGCATTTTACAGATTTGGGGTGCCATTTTATATTTTTTTAATATTTTTTTCTATTTACACATGAATTTTGGCCCCTTTTTTGAAAATTCGAAAAATCAATTTTTAATAGTTGTTTTGCTGTTTTAATCATGCCATATGATGTGTTAATCATAGTAGAACATGTTAATGGCATCTTTAGATTTGGGGTGCCATTTTATATTTTTTTAATATTTTTTTCTATTTACGCATGAATTTTGGCCCTTTTTTTGAAATTTTGAAAAATCATTTTTTAATGATTCTTTTGCTGTTTTAATGATGTCATATGATGTGTTAATCATAGTAGAACACGTTAATGTGCATTTTACATATTTGGGGTGCCATTTTATATTTAATATTTTTTTCTATTTACGCATTTATTTTGGCCCTTTTTTTGAAAATTCGAAAAATCATTTCTTAATGATTCTTTTGCTGTTTTAATGATGCCATATGATGTGTTAATCATAGTAGAACATGTTAATGTGCATTTTACATATTTGGGGTGCCATTTTATATTTTTTTATTTTTTTTCTATTTACGCATGAATTTTGGCCCTCAAAAATAATTGCAAACACTAAATGTAAGATATTTTCATATTACATTCATTCTAATATATCTATCATTGATAGTAAGTTAGAAAATTAAATATATGAATTTTGTAGTCAAATTTAGGTTATCTGGTTCATAAATTCATCAGACAGTCCGATACAACTTCTCACCAAAGAGTGGACCGTTACACCACCATAAACATGTTCCAATTTATAAATGAATGCATATTTGGAATGCTTAGAATATTCCGGATTTAATCCATATTTTTTCATATTTTTTTTGCAAAAAAAATTTTTTGCACCGTTACGGGCCGTTACGCCCCCGTATCGCCATTACGCCCCCGTATCCGTATCGGTTTCGGAGGGCACCGTTACGCCAACCGATATCGATACGGGACACCTTGGGAACAAATGGTTGATTGATTCCACCTCATTGAGGCACAACAAACACATTAGGCAGAACCAGGCCCCTCTTTCGGAGATTAGCAATCGTCAAGATGTGCTTTCTTCCTACCAGCCATGCAGAGGCGGCTACCTGGGGGGAACCATGTAAGACCAGACCAGACCTATGTGGCAGCTGCTGACAAAAATCTCTGGCTGAGAAAGAAAGTTGTAAAAGGACCGCACCGAGAAGACTTCGAGCTACCATGCCTCCAAATCAACAAGTCATCCTCAGCAGGGAACAGCACAAAACGCTACAAACAAGACGAAAGCCTAACTAGATCATCTATTTCGAGATCCCGCAAATTACGCCTAAAAGGAGGAAGCCAAACCCCTTCTTTGCTCGAATCAGAGAAGCAATTAGCCACAGCAATATGCACCACTGAGCAAAGGGAAGCCAGGGATGGGAAAAAAAAAAAGGACCTGAGGAAGGAGTCTCCACACCAGATATCCTCCCAAAACCTAGTTCTTGCCCCATCCCCGCCAATAAACCCACACTTTGGAAGACCTTGGTGGCCATCCAGGCAATTGCTTTCAAGAGAAAGGAAGAACAATAAAGGGAAGACGAATTAGTCCACCAGCCCATCCAAGTCAAAGAGTATTTAGCAGCTAGGATGGATCTCCACAAGCTAGATCCCTCCACAGCGAAGCACCATGCCCATTTGCCCAACGGGGCACCATTAACAAAATCAAGGCGCTTGATCCTCGTTCCCCTTCCAAGTAGGGGGAGAAAACCTTTCCAGTTAAGCAACGGGAACTTCCTAGAGGAGCCCCCTTACCAAAGAAACTCTCCTAAGTTTATCGATCCAGAGGAGAACCAATCTAAGGCAATGAAAAAGGGACATATAATAAAGATGCATGATCAAAAGAGAAGCCTTGACAAGGGTGATTCTGCCTCTGAGAGAGAAGATTGCTCTTCCCAGGAAGGAGCTTCCTCTCTATCCTCATAAAAATTGTCCTAGGGGTACAGCGCTGGTTTCCCCACACACAAAGCAAGACCAAGATAAGTTGTGGGGAGAGAGCCAACCTGGCAGCCGCATGATTCCATCAAGTGGGAACTGTCTTCCCTAGACAGATGAATCCTGAAGAATTCACTATAAGGTTAATTAACCTTCAGACCAAAGACAACTTCAAACCAACAAATGGCGATACCTAGAAAATCCACCATTGATTCACTAGCCTCGCAAAACAACAAAGTGTCATCAAAAAAATTGCAGATGATTAATACATTGAGAAAAATTCTCAACCAAGAAGCCTCAAAAAGGCCAAACGACCATAGCGAGCCAAAAGGCAACCTCCATAAGCTCCTCCCTTACAGACCCCAATAACCCTCGTGCCACTGCTGAAACGATGCATCAACTAACCCACAAGGTACCCAATCCATATCAAACACATCCACTAAACTTCCGCACAAAGTCATGTGGATGAAAATGGGCTTACCAACTCCACATACCAAAGACACAAACATACATGAGGGATAATATCCTTCACCACCAAACAACTAAAGGCAATCACTACCGATAGTCCCAAGTAATTCCAAATTTGTTTTGTGGGGCTCGATCTTCATACGCTAAATCACCGATCATGGATGAATGAAACGACTTTCTTGTGAGACATCTAGTTTTCCAAGATTCCATATCCATCTCTCTTATAAAGACAAGGAAATCTTTAAGTGTGATTGATCCACAAGACCCAAAAAAAATCTTCAATTTTTCTATTAGACAAACCTTTGAGGTAGAGCGACAATTACACTATCCAAATTTCCTCCACATAATAGCATTAAGAGATCTTACTGTTTTTGTAGACTATTTGTATGTAGGATTGTAGCATTTTAAAGATTTTTCAAGGTTAGGTAAGATCTATAGGACCTCTAGTACATAGAAAGTGGTTATGGAAGCAAGATTGCTCTTTCCTAGGTCGAGTTCTTGTTGAAAGTTGTTGTGAGGACAATCCACTCAGTGCCCCTCTCGCTCGTCTCAACAAACTCAGTGTGTTTCAACATTGAGGTAATGGGTTTACCTTTCCAAAAAAAAAAAAAAAACAAACTCATCACCCAAGAAGATGCGTTGATCTCTGGGTCCTTACTCTTACCCGGGTGGTAGACTCCCTGGAGTTTCAACACCGGATCAAGGGCTCGAGTACCCACGGTGGTGAAATCCCACGGCGTGTGCGTGTGGCGTGAGTTTGTGGGCTGTGTGTGCATGTGTCAAAAAAAAAAAAAAAAAAAAAAAGATGCGTTGATCTCATAGTGCACTCCCAAGGTAGGAGACTACTCGGTGTTAGAGCCACGATTTTGGAGAAATCTAATGGAGGAGACTGTTGACTTTGCGGGCCACATGAATGTGTTGTGCGTGGTATACAATGTTGCCAAAACGCATAAGTAGTTTTGTGCCATCCAATGGGCCTGATCGCTTTTGTGATTGCATAATCGCATAAGCAATTGCCCACACTTTTTTAATTTTTTAGAGAGAGAGAGAGAGAGAGAGCAAATAAAAGGGAAATTTTGCAAAAAAAAAAAAAAAAAAAAACCTACAAAAATTAAGAACAAGCTTGTGTAATTACTACAAGTGATCCAATTTGTTTTTACCTATTTCATTATAAATTGTGTAAATACCTAATTAGTACATGATTAAATTATATTTAAATGACTATCAAACTATCTAAGTTATATAAGTAACAATCAACAAGTTACACACTTACGCTAAGTCACTAATAAATAGCATTGATAAGTTACTTGATGTATAAATGGTACAAACTACAAACTAACGGTATTATAAATAAACTACAAGTTACAAACTTACAATTACAATTTATAGTTTATAAATGCAAGTTAAAACTTAAAACTTACAAATACAATACAACTTACAAAGTTACAACTTAATACTTATAATACTATATACATGATCCCTCTCCCGTTGTGGCACATCACCACCATCATCCTTGGAGTCATCTCCTTCTTCAACATACACTTCATCTTCTCTTATTTCTTCATCATTGGTTAGCACTAGTTGCTCATCCACATCAAACGGTTGATCATCTTGACATCTTCTTCTTGTATCTCTTCAATCCCATCTACTTCTTGGCCTTGACTGCCACTAAGCCTCATGCTACTGCTTGCCCCTCTTCTTCACCTTTTGAGTTGAACTTTCTCCAAGTGTCGATCCAAATGCGACATATTCTACTTGGGCCCATGTTAGGTCCTCGCCTGCGAAAAACGGGTCCTCTTTCTCCAAGTTGAACATATACTTCATTTTCTCTTGTTTATTCATCATCAGTATGCACTAGTTACTCATCCACATCAAATGGTTGATCATCTTCCTCTTGTATCTCTTCAATCCCATCTACTTCTTGGCCTTGACTACTACTAAGCCTCGTGCTACTGCATGCCCCTCTTCTCCACCCTTTGAGTTGAACTTTCTCCAAGTGTCGATCCAAATGCGGCATCTTTTACTTGAGCCCATGTTAGGTCCTCGCTTGCAAAGACTAGGTCCTCTGTCTCTACAAGTCAGTCACTATCTACCTCCAAATCATCTAGGCAGATGGGATCATCGAAACTAAAAATTTCTCGCCTAACTTGGAATCATTCCCGCAGCTTCTGGTTTTATTAAACGAGGACTAGGTCATTCAGCTTCTTTTATTCGAGATGATCCCTTTTTTTCTTGTGAAGTTATATAACATTCTAATAAAAAAATAAATTAGCAATGGGCGATGGCCAATTACTTAGTTCAAGAGTGACCTGCAAAACTTACAAACTCGAATGTAATCCATTCACACTCGTAACCGCCAGCAGAACATGTTAAGGCCAAGAGTTTTCATAGCCAACTTTTGTAGTGTTGGATCCTTCTTGTTCAAGTCCACTCCATACATTCATCACTAGTTACTTGTGCAAATAACAATTTTTAAGTTAGACTTTTTACATGATAAGAAATCATTTCTAAGTTAGACGAACTCACTAACGTTCATACTTGGCAATTTCATATTCCTATGCCTGATGACTATGCCTCTTGAGAAAATCCCCACACTCTTCATGTAGAAATCCAACATAGCAAAAATCATATCATGTTCTTCTTTATCTAAAACCATTCTCTTCAATATGTCAAAAAAGCCAACCATAAACAATGCTAGTGCCTTAATTTGATAGATAGAAGTAAAGAATGTGGGGGATTAAGGATGTAGACAACCAAATACAATGGGGATGACATTAAGTCACCCCATCTCTTATATATAATATCTAAAATAGGCATATAATCACAGACTTTATAGTTAAAGACTTAAAGTGGTGCATAATTTTGTCTCTAGCCCTCTCCATCATATCATAAATATAGTCCATTGGTAGCTTCTCATCACCATCCACCAATCGCAACACACCTACTGAGATTGTGGTGATTTTAGTGCATTTGGCACTTATGTCCAGAACGATTGCGAGAAGATTGTTTATTGGTCTAACTTCCCTTCGGTCTTCTTTAACCTAGGTCCATTATTCCAATCAACTGACAGTACAAAGGTTTTAATCTCATATTTCTTTGAATTACAACCTCTGTAGTATTAAAAAGGATGTTATGAATTGGGCGATGGCTAGACGAAGCAAATTACACCCAATGTGTTTTCTCATGTGATGGAGAAAAATGACATGTTTGTACATAAAGATCATGATTCTTCTAGCCCTAGCAATCATTTTAATATATAACCTACCTACATCTACTAACATTAAATCTATACAATGTGCCACGCATAGTCCAAAATAGGCAGTGCCTCCTTCATAAGAAGGCAACCGGCGGCTACATAGGAGACTGCGTTGTCGATGATAACTTGGACAACATATTCTCATGTTTCCTCAACTATACCATCTAATAATTTAAATAAATAGTCGGTCGTGTACGAATGGGCTGATGCATCCACGGACTTTAAAAACATTGTCCTCATTAGATAGTCTACAAGAAAGTTAATAAGTATCCCACCAGATCTATCGGGCCATCTATCAGCCCTTAAGTACAATCATGGAGTTCCAACGCCTCTTTATATTCAACAATAAAGTTTCTAGTAAAATCAACCTCCTTTTTAGGCAAGTTTCATCAGTTCATGATACGAAGAGAGTATCAGTCCAAGACTCCAAGTCCAAATTGACCTACTGCTTCCACAATAACTTTGAAACTCTTTCAATTTGACGGTGTTGAAAGCAACACTGGCTTAATATAACCACTTAGCGATATATTGAATCATGGTTTTCTTATATTTATTCTTATAACAGTTTTTCAAAGTTATTTGTGCATGTCCTTTACCTTTACTCTTGGTCGACCACATCTAGACCAACTATCCATTGGCCATATCGATAAGCTCTTTTTGGTGTCGGTGGTCTAAATCGCCCTATGGATATGGGTGGTGTAACATATATATCAATAACATTAATGTCAATATCCTTATATGCTTCTCAATTCATAAATTCTTATGGGAGAACCAAAATGTCATTCCTTTTCGAGCATGTCCGTCCATGTACTCCATGATTTCCTTTCGGATCTTTGGAGTAACATTGGGACATGATCTTGCATTTGATCCCGGGGTATATGCAAGGTGTTGCTTGTGCCAAGCAATGCCACCGTCCGACAGTTACAAACCTGCAAAGATCGCAGACTATGTAAGACTTTTCAGAAGCACTACAATAGTGCTATTACTTCCAACCCAAGTCATTGGACTTGGATTTCTAAAAAGAAGATTGAAAAGCAGACATGATGAATGACTTGATATTAACTAAATACTAAATACTAAATACCAATTGAGTATACTTTTAACTCTAGTTTCGACGCTTCCACTCTACTTCTATTCTCAAGTACTGCACTACTACTACTAAATGTATTATACAAAATTAGAAAAGAGAGAGTCTCGCAATAGTGGTGTTACACTTATAAGTTGTGAGGGAGGGAGAGAGAGAGAGAGAGAGAGAGAGAGAGAAGTCTTGACTCTTGAAAGTTGACTCTTGAAAGTCTTGACTCTTTGCAATACAACTAGCAAAATAAAATTAGAATGATACACAAGTAGCCAAGGCAATACACTTAAAGAGGATTAGCTAAATACACAATATACATGTAGAAAAGCAACTAGCAGAAGAAAAATGAGAGAATTAGAGAAATGAGAGAAAGAAAAATAGAGAATGAGAGAGAGAGAGAAAGAGAGATTAGCGAATGAGAAAGACTTGAGAGAATGAGAGGAGAATGAAAGATAGAGAGAGAGAGAGAGAGAGAGAGAGAGAGAGAGAGAGAGATTATGAGATTATGAGAATAAGAATGAGAGAATGAGTGAAAAAAAAGAAGAGAATGAGAGAGAAAAGAAAGAAAGGCTTAGAGAATAGAGAGTAGAGAAAGAATGAGGGAGAAAAGAAGAGAGGCTTAGAGATTAGAGAGAGAGAAAATGAGAGAAAAAAGAAGAGACGCTTAAAGAGTAGAGATCCTTGATCTCCTTCTTGCACAATCAAGTCAATGTATGATCTCCTTCATGGTCTCTTTTGCTTCAAGAGAAATTAGAGAATCAACAAGCCTTCAACAATCGAGAGTGTGGAGTGTGGACCTAGTGGTGATAATGAAAGAGTTTAGAATTTAGGGGGCGTTTGCATCGCAAGTTACTTTACGTAAGCTACTTGTGCCTCAAGTAACTTATCTTGGTATCTACTCATTCAGTAAATAAGAATGTTTGGTAAACAACATACTTATCAACCAAAAAGCAAAAAAGTATGTTTGGTTTCCAACATCACAAAAGTACTTTACCCTCAAGTTTGTTCAGTCCATCCTAATATCCACCGTCCATCATGTGGGCCCAACTTTTGATGTGGACCATACATTATGTTAGGCCCACCTTGACCTTGTCTTTAATATGAACTGTCCATCGTGTGGGGCCTACCTTCAATGTAGACCATCCATCTTATGAGGCCTACCTTCGATGTGGGTTATCCATCATGCGGAGCCCACCTTGGATGGGGTCGTTCATCATACAGGCCCACTTTAATGTGGACCTTCCATCATGCAAGTCATCATGTGGACCCCACCTTCAATGTGGGTCATCCATCATGCGAGACCCACTTTGGATTTGACCCATTCATCATTAGGGGCCTACCTTTGATGTGGACAAAGTGAGAGAGAGATGTTGTGAAAGAATAGTGCAAATGAAAGGGGGGGGGGGGGGGGGGGGGGGTAAGTGCCTTTTAATAGGCAAAATGAAGTATTTTCGAAGAACAAATTAAATTAAATGTCCAACAAGGTTTGGGCGAATGGTCTTCACCATAGGTTTGCTCCCTATAGGTGAGGGTTCGATTCCCCTCCTTCGCTTTACCCGATACATGTGGTTGTGGGTGATTGCATGTATCCGCAGGGATTAGTCTCACTTCAAAAAAGAGGTGGGGGCACCCTGTGTCTTCAAAAAAATAAGGTCATGTCTGACCGTTGGCATGTATACGATTGCATATTGCATTATGCAATACATATGTGATATGCGATCGCATATGCATCACATTATGCTAAATGTGATCGCATATGCTCTCCATGGCATATATAATTTCCACTGATATATGTGTTTGTGTGATCACATGATCACTTATGTGAACGCACATGACAAGAATGGTGGTATGACATTTTAGGTTAGGACAGAAGAGTGTAGAATGCTAGCAACTTAGGGTGCTCCCCTGTCAAATTGTTTTCCTTGTCATGTCTCCTTCCTCTAGGGTTCCAGACCCAATCCATGGCATCTGGAAATACTTGGGACCACCAAGTGTCATCTTTATGTGGCTTGTTGGTAAAAATTAGGAGTTCAAGATTGACCATTTAAGCCTGAGGAACAAGAAGATAATAATCCTGAGATTTTCTCCTTAATTTCTCTACTTCATTCACCTGTTTACAAACATTAGAAAAAGACACCGAGATCATCTCCTTAATTTCTCTAATCTCCTCTACTATGAAAAAAAAAAATACACCAACGGCATGCCACAGATGATGATGCCCATCTAATGGCATCTATCAAGTCTCCTTCAACGATAGAAGGGGGCAACTTAAAAGCTAGAGAGCTGCCATGATCCCCAAAGAGCCCAAACTTTGACTTCCTTTGAATGATTGATTTTGATAGGACCAACAAAGACTTATCCAACTACAATCATCTCCAATAACTCCCCAATGTGAGCTGGGCCAGGTTGCCGCTTGAGGTTCTTATGAACTTCCACCCCCCACTTGGAGGCGGGGTTCAAATTTTGTGATCTTCATTCTAGAAACAACCATCTTAAGTAACTTCAAACCAACCCCTTCCTAGGAATCTAGACTAACTCCTTCGATGACCTTCACAATTAGAGCCAATGTGATAATCGTTTCTCTAACGCTCTCTATGATCTAACCATTACCCCCAAATTCTATTACTAAAGGCCCTATCGTACAGCTCCCTCCAAATAGTCCACCACATTGAGGGTAGAGTTAGATGCTAGAGAATGCTACTCCAGCATATTTAAAGCCAATGTTCCAAGCTTCAAGATATTTTTCATCCAATTTTGGCATCATCAAAGACGCTTCGAATAATCTTAGGATCGACTACCACACTTCCCAAGTAAATCAACAAAGAATAACAAGATGATAGCTAACTCCCCCTCTTGCAAGCATAAATGGCACCCGTTCACGATAATTCTCTGCCTATTTTTCATATGGTTAATAGTAAGAATTTTGTCAAGTCCAACAACCCAACAAAAACCAACCACCCTCAGAGGGCAACCAAGCTCACTAGATCATATTGTTGAAGCCTTGAGTTGCCCCTCCATAGATAATTGCCTATAGAAAAATTGAACCATGATCATGCCAAAAGATTACCCCTTCCACATTCTTCTATGTCTGCCATTTAACAGAATGAAGACTCTCAAGGATAGAATGAAGGTTAGTATAGGAATTGATCTTAACATCATTGAGACTCCCTCTCAAGTCTTAACTGAAATTCTCATACCAATGCCCAACCACCATATTGAAGCACGGATTAATAGGATCTCCTTCTCAATGATCAAAATTGCACAAATCTTGGAGCTGAATGATGAGCAGGCAGTCAAAACACCAAATGTCCTTCCAAAATCGAAGTTTAGATGCATCTCCAACAATATGATTCCTTCCTCGAGCAAAGGAACCATCTTTTAGATATCTTCCTAACCACATGAAATTGATTAAGCCAGCCTAATTCTAAGATCCCAGCCATTTCCCCTTGTCCCATATCTTGCACAAACTAGTTTCTTCCATTGAGGCTTTCATCCTACGAGAACCTTGAAAGCCATTTCCCTAACCAAGTCGCATTAAAATTTTAAGACTTCTTATTGTCAATCCCTGACTCGCTTTTGGCTTATTGGCATCTACCTACTAAACCACATGATACTTCCCTCATAAGTCATTACTCCATCACCAAAGAAAACATTTTTAGACAATTTTCCTTTTCACTTGTTCCATTCTAGTTTTTTTTTCTTTGCACTTCTATCAGCAGTTATTATTTCTTTTTGTCATTTAGACTTGGAGAGGGTTTTGAATATTTACTTCAAATGTTGCCTAAACATATTTGGCTTCAAAATCTATAGTCACCGAGAAACCTATATAATTCACCATTTGCTTTTGCTTGTCATGGCTTTATATACCAATGATAAATAAATAACCAATTACTTTCATTCGAAGGGTCTAAAATCAATTCATATCTCAAGAAGTATTTTTTTCTTGTCATTTTAACAGCAAAAATTAAATATAAAATTCTACTCCGCTTCTATCTTCCACTTATTTCTTCTTTCTTTTCTTTTTCTTTTTGTTTTCTTCTTTTCTTTTTCTTTTCTTTTCTTCTTTGTTTTTGTGAAAAGATAGTGACCTTTTGATTTGAAAGGGAAAAAATATAACAATCTAGAAGCAAGAGGGCCATAACCTTAAAGAACCAGGGAAAAACAAGTGACCCACTAGTCAATCCACAAGAGGCCACCTTGAAGCCACACTCTACATCACAAAGAATCGGCCAAGATTTGGAACGGGTACACGACAAAGAAAGGAAAAAAGGCAAATAGGACACAAGATTCCAAAACCAAGGTTCAAGAAATGCATTAGGAAGCAGCATCATCAATCACCCTCCACTTTTTCATCCTTTCTCATTTTTTTACTGATATCTTTTATCTTTTTTATTATTAATAGAGTTTTTTCTTCTCTATCTGTTTGTTCCACATACATTGCAGTAACCACCCTTTTCAGTAGCAAAGACAAATTATGTTATGTCTACCATAGTTAACAAAAGTCTGTTTTAAACTCCATATTAAAAATAATAATAATAAATTTTAAAAAAAAAAATTGTATAATTGATTGAATGTTTAAAATTCCATATATTTTTGGAAGAGAATTTTTTAAATAAAAATTTTTTTTTTTTTTTTTTAAATGGCGAACTGAATTAAACACAATTTTTTTTTCAATCAATTTTTCAATAAAACACGTTTTATTCAAAAGAAAAAGGAAAAACTTCATGTGCAGTTTTTAAAAAATAGAGATTGGCAATCAGCACCCATAAATAAAATTGACTAGAAGGTGAAAAGATTTGGTAGAGATCAGTGTTCGAGTTGTCGGTGTCGCTATAAGTTTCGCTGGCTGGAGATAACGATACAATATCGTTATCGCCGATAACCGGAAATGCAGGGAAAAAGGGGGAAACATGGAGAAAATGGTGGAATTTTTCGGTGAAACTTCAGAACATGCCTAAATACACATATTTACATATTCAGGAATGAAAAAATTGTAAACAAATGCATTAAATAATAAGTTTCCATTTAATGGGAGCCAAAAGGCATGCGTTGTCGTAAGAAATCACTCAAATAATAATCAAAATGAGTTTATATAATACAAATGCAAGCTTACAACATGAATCTAAAAATTAGGCAGTCAGGCAGTTCCAATGTTCTAGTGGACCGCACCACACTAAGCAGTTGCGTTAATAAAACTCACTGTTGAAGCCTTTGTAGGGACTACCGTGATATTTATTTTCCATCCAACCTGTTCATATGGTCGTATAAACATGGATGAAGGGAAAACACAAATATCAGATTAATCCAAAACTTCTGCCGCTCACAAGAAATTTTTAACGGTGGCAGTTCAACCCCCACTGTTTGGTTCACTTGAGCCTTTGATCTACCTTATTTTTAGGTTCATATCCTAAAATGACCTGGAAAAATGGATTGACGGCATAAATAAAACTCATACATTAAGGTGGGCCCCACAAAGCCCTGCAAGGGTAGGACGTAATCTGCATCCATAAACTATATTCTATTTTTTGAAAAGATTTGATACACTGATAAAGTGTTAACGATGATACACACACTTAGAAATTTCATAACTAGCATACGAATAATTCAATTTAAACCGTTCAAACTAAGTTTCATTGACCAAGAAACCCAAAATTGAGCTAACTTGATTAACAAACTATAGGATTTTGGTGGACATTTATTGAACGGTCGAGAATGAAAAATATCAGGTACCTAGGGGTGCACACGGGTCGGTTTGGTCCGGTTCTGGGGTGAAACCGGAACCGAACCGTTCCTAACGGTTCTAGGATATTCGGAACCAGAACCGGACGGTTGGCACCCTAGAACCGAACCGGAACCATACCGTTAAAACTGGTTTAGTTCCGGATCGGTTCCACGGTTCCGGGCTTTTTATAATCTAGCCCAATTGAATGTTTATTTTTATTATCTAGCCCATGTCCATCCATGTTGTGGTCCATTTGATGAATGGTTTAGATATTGTATAAGGTGTGCAAAAATACATTTATGAAAATAATTAAATGGTGCATTATAAACCATAAATCATGAATCAAATATGGAAACAATCAAATGATTCTTGGTTCGATTCCAAGTTTGGTTCCACGGTTCGGTTCTATGGATCGGATCCACGGTTTGGTTCTACGGATCGGTTCACGGTTCGGTTCGGTTCTACATACCCCCAAACTGAGAACCGAACCGATGTAACCGGTTCTTTGATTTTTGGAACCGAAACCGACCGGTGCACTCTAGAACAGAACCAAACTGGACCGTTTGGTTGGTTCCAGTCCGATTCCACGGTTCTACCGGTTTAATGTGCACCCCTTCAGGTACCCTATTCCAACCAACAACTATATACAAATCAAAGGTTAGGATCCTTCGACCGATCTGATTTTGGCACTAAGAGGGTTCCAGAGTTTAGTTTATTTAATCTGGATTAATGTACGTGACGTGAACAATTTCTGAGTGCCGGTGTATCAAATGTCACTACTGCAAGGCAGTAGCCAAATCACTACTAAAGTGACGTCACTAAGCTCTGTGGACCCCGCCATGATGCGTGTATTGTATCCATACCGTCCAACCATTTGTAAAGATGGCTTTATGGCATGTTAAAAGGAATGAGATAGATCTAAAGTTCAAGTGGACCCACCGCAGAAAAAACTGTGGGATCAGTCACACCCACCGTTGTAACATTTATAAGGCCCACCATTATGTATTTTTTAGATCCAACCTCATCGTAAGTTAACATAGAGATAGATGATGTGAAAACAAAAATATAAGCTTGATCGGAAACTTTTGTGGCCCCTAAGAAGTTTTGAATGGTGGATCACTTCTGGGGCCCACTGTGATGAACCGTATCTAAAGATCAAGTGAACCCAGGAAGGTTTCAACGGTATGGATGGCATCTAAACATCACTGTTGAACCCAGGAAGGTTTCAACGGTAGGAATTTCCCAAACCACATTTTCCTTTAGTACGGCTCACTTGAGCTTTGGATACCGTTCATTTTTTAAAACAAGTACTAAAATGAAATCACAAAACGGATGGACGGAGAGGATTTCTCACAACCATCAGTGGGCCCCACCTGAGCTTGCAGCGCAAGAACAGTGGGAAAGGCTTCCGCATTAAATCCGCGTCCCTGGTCCACGCGCTGTGGAAAGGGATTTGGCTACTCCCCTGTCGTGCTTTGTGGGCCCCACAACGAGGTATGTGTTTCATCCATGCCGTCCACCTATTTTTATAGATAATTTTATGATATGAGAAAATTAAAAAATAAAAAAATAAAAATAAAAATAAAAAAAAGAGGTATATCCCAATCTCAATTGGACCACATTACAAGAAACAGTGTTGAATGAATGTAGACCATTAAAAGCTTTTTAGGGACGATAAAAGTTTTGGATCAAGCTGATCTTTGTTTTTTCCCTTCATCTGAGTCTTTATAAGCTAATTAACAGGTTGGATGTCAAATAAATAGTACAGTGGGCCTTAGGAGGATTTAAATGGTGGATATCCAATCACTACTGTTTTCCCGTGGTGTGGTCCACCTAAGTTTTAGATCTAACTCATTTTTTGGATAAACATCTAAAATAATATTTCAAAATTAATGGATAGCATGGATACAACAAATGCATCATGGTGGGGCCCACGGAGCACCGACCTGCACCCGCCGTGGTGGGGACTTTTGAACACCGTCAGAGTGAAAGTGAGCTGCATCGTCAAAGCTCACTTGTGGGGTCCACCGTGATTTATGTATTTTATCCACTCCGTTCATCCATTTTAACAGATAATTTTAGGTCTTGAGCCTAAAAACGAAGTATATCCAAACCTCAAGTAGACCACACCATAGGAAACAGTATGAATTGGACATTTATCGTTGAAAATATCTTGGGGGCCAAAGAAGTTTTGGATCAAACTTCTATTTGTTTTTTCCCTTCATCCACGTCTGTGTGATCTTATGAACAGGTTGGATGAGAAATAAACATCACTGTGGGACCTAGAAAGTTTTAACGGTGGAAGTCATTATTCAAACTGTTTCCAATGGTGTGGTCCACTTGATCGTTTGGTATTGGTCTCAACCCCTAAAATAATCTGAAAAAACGGATGGACCGCATGGATAGACCAGATACATTCTCTGTGGGCCCAATAGAGTGTACTCGTACGATAAGAGCGTACTGAGTAACCACGTACGCAATGCCATTCACGCCGCGATCCCCAAATTGCGATAAAAACCCCAAAATCCCTCTCCCCTTTTAAAATTTTCAAAAATTTATCTCCTTTCCCACCGATTTCTCCGGATTTCCAGCCCGAAAATCCCTCTCCCTTATCCCAAATATAAAAATAAAAATAAAAATAAAAAACCTCTAATTTCGACCAAGATCTCGGCCCGCTGGCGGATTCGAGACGTTGCAGAGGATTTTTGGACGAAAAAAAAAAAAAATTTGGGGTCGAATCTTACCAGAAATGCCGATCTACACTCAACAGCATCTAAATTCACGTCTGCCTCCAAATCCGGGCGAAAAAACGGGTATTTCTTATGTTTTTTGTGATTTTCTCGCCGACAACCACCCCTTTTATCGATAAAAGGGGGTTGTTAGCTACAGTTCCCACCTATGGTTGGTGGGAACAACGAAATATCGGCGCCCTTTTGAAAATACCGATAATATCGACGAGATTTCAGCGATATTTGGAAGCGAAACGAAATAATGGGGTTTCGGTGTTGCTGCACTGGCGACATCGATATTATCGGCGATATTTCGATAATATCGCCGATAATTTGAACACCGGTAGAGATGAACTGATTTTTTTTTTAAAGGCAACAAACAGAAATTTTCATTAAACAAAGAAAAGGAAACAAGATACAGGAAAAAAAAAAAAAAAAAAACAAAGGAGAATAAGGTAAAAGCAAAACTGCTGAGGTAGCAGAAGCGCCCTACGAGCCTAGAAAGCTGAAATCAAAACCGTTTAGATCCCGGACATTAGTAGCTCATTCAATAACCATCCTTTTCACCCTATTAACCCACAAAGCCGCAGAAGAAGACCTATTGTTAAAACATCTGTCATTTCTTTCAGTCCAAATGGCCCACCAAATGGCGAGAATATCCATGCGCCAGACAATGGAAATGGGTTTCCCGAATTTAAAACCATGCCAAGAAGCAAGGAGGTCAGCAGCAGATTCGGGGATACACCAAGAGATCGAGAAACGATGGAAGAAATCAGTCCAGAGAGATGAGAAGAACGAGCAGTGGACTAACAGATGATTGACAGATTCAGCCTCCCGCATACAGCATAAACATATATTGACAATGTTCATGCCTCTCTTAGCTAGATTGTCGACCGTAAGGATTCTGTTGCGACCAGCAAGCCATCCGAAGCAAAGGATTTTAGGGGGGACTGGATATTTCCAAATGAAGGGGGTGGCATCAGGACGGGCGTGCGTAGCAGGGAAATTGGCGGAATACAGGGATCTCATAGAGAATAGGCCAAATTTATCCATATTCCAGCCAATAGAATCGGGATTATCAGAAAGAGGAATGGTCTTTGAAAAGGAAGGATTTGAGGGAGCCAAAGAAGACCATTTCGACTATTTATATACATTATTCTTCATCAATATTGAAATTCTAATTAGTTTAATTATTTTTTCTATTTTAACCTTACTTATGCGCAACGTTGTCCAAATCATTATTGTATCACAAATCGTAATATAGGTTGAATCATATCAAATCGTAAACTGTAACATTTTTTTATGATTTTCTTTAAAAAATAAGAAATATGAATAATATAATTAAATCTGAAAAAATAAAATAAAAACTCATCAATCATCCTTTTGCCATCAATATGCACCAAGTAATACCATATCATGATAGCATGAAAGGATTCTTATCTTTCCTTTCTTATTCATTTTCTTTTTTTTTTGTCCTTCAAGAAATTTCCTTTAAAAAACATTCAAGGAATAAAGATATTCTGAATGTAGAACCACGTTGAAAAGCAACATTTTGATTATGTAGACTAAGGAAAAAAGATATTTTGATTTCTAACCACCATTCCACAATAAAGAAGTCAACATGATCATAACCATCCATAAAAAGATTCCAAACAGTCATACATCAATTCGGTGTTTCAACGAGTTAAGAAGTAAGAAATCATTTTTTTTAAAAGCTATATGAATTAATGTTGATGAAGAGAATATATCATTTAATCTCTTATAAAGAACAAAATAAAATAATTTACCTTTTCTAAATGCTTTTTTTTCTAAATGATTCTTAAGGTCCCCACCAATTTAAAAACATAAAATGAAAGTGAAGTGAAGCATAAAATAGAAGAGAACAAGTATAATTGAATCCTAAATTGGGATTTGAATTGTAAATCGTAGGATTCAAATCATAGAAACATAGGATTCATATAAGAAGGGATTCAAGGTGGGATTCATCGTTTTACTTAAGATTTAACTAAAATCATAAGTTGTAAATCGTAGGATTTTGACAGCACTGCCTATGCACATATATAGCTGCTTTTTCTTCGTATTTTTGGGTCCAAACCATATTCAACACAGACTTTCATTCTCCAATTTTTTTTTACATTTCCGTATTTTTCATCATATTCAATACCAATTAAACATGGACATTACCTTACCATTTTTTACCTCTCTTTTTCGTCATATGTTGTTTTGCTAACCATGGTCTCTAGAAGTGGGTCTCATGGGGAGGGCCGGAAATCGATGGGGCAGGGGCTAATTAGTGATGTCCAGCTCTAGGGAACACGCCATCCGCATCAGACCCCATCACACGAACGGCCTGGATCACCAATCCATGGGCCCCACTTGTGCATACTCCAACATCAAGGAACACGCAATTTTTCTAAATGTAATTAAATAAAGAAATAACACAACCATGAAACAAGAACGAATATCTTCCCATCAAAAAGAATCCAATTTTCAACGGCAAATTAGAGAGAGCCACTTTGTCTCTCTTTCGATGCCCAAAGTCCGTTTTGGCTCCGCTTGAGCGCCTAGGTGGGACTTCCTTTGGTGGGGTGTAGATAATAGGAAGAAATTCCATCTTTTGGGTTGGGTGGAAGTGTGTAAGCTTATCGAATAAGGGGGGTATAAGGGTCTTGGAAAAGATGAATCTAGCTCTTCCGGGGAAGTGGTTATGGAGGTTTAGGGCGGAGGAAGATTTAATGTGGAGAGGAGTTATTGCAAGGAAATGTGGCTACAAAGAAGGAGGATGGTGGACAAAAGATTCCTTGTTGTATAGAGCCTCTGGGTTTTCGAAGGGGGACTCTAACTTGAAGAAGAAGAAGTTCAGAGTGGGGATGGGTTTCTCCCTTGGTAATGGTGAAAGAATGCAATTTTGCGAGGATGTTTGGGCTAGGGATGTTCCCCTCAAAGTTTCCTTACCAAGAATCACTAGCCTCTCTTTGGAGGGGAATATTATGTTTCTCGATGCTTCTCATGGGGTGGCAATGTTGTGGTGTGGACCCCAAAAAGGTTGACTGACCACTTCCAATTTTATTCCCCACTGCAAGGTGATCGGGATAGGATGATTTGGCTAAAGGATAAATCAGGTCATTTCTCGGTGTGCTCCTTCCATGAGTTTCTTAGGCATCCTTCTAAAGTCAATTCCCATGCGCACACCGCTTATGTGTGGCAATACGGGTCTCCCTCAAAAGTTGCAGCTTTCAGATGGTTAGTTGGAAGAAATTAAGTTCTTACTTTCAACAACTTCCAAAGGAGAGCGATGGTGCTTCCCAATGTGTGTGATGTATATGGTGGATGCCAAGTCTGTAGACCACATTTTCCTTTATTGCCCATTCGTCAGACAGACATGGAATGGAATAGCCTTCTCATATCATTCAATTTGAGGTGGGTTATGCCAGCCTCAATGGGTTCTTTGCTCTTTGCTTAGCGGTGTGGGAATGGGGAGGCATAAGAAAGCTGTATGGAGGTTTACTCTGTTGGCAATTTGGGGTGCGAGGAATTGGAGATGCTTCAGGAACGATTCTTCAAAGATGGAGGTGGTCTATCTCAAAGCTATGTCCATAGTTGTGGAGTGGGCCAGTTGTATTTTCTCCAAAGGATTGTAATTTTTCTTTTTCTGTTTCAGTTGTAGCTTTTGTGCCATCTAGGCGCTTTGAATAAAATGTGTGTTATTCTTCAGTAAATAAATAAATAAATAATCTTTTTTCTTCCTTATTTCAATTTTTTTTCTAGAGCAAGGTCCAAAAGAAAGATGGCTTACAGCTGCATAAGTGGCAGGATCGACCCCGGACTGCTGGAAGGCCTCCTGTGCGGCCCAGCTCTGCTGCATGGAGGGGTCCGGGAAGTATGCGCTCGCCTGCATCATCTGCGGGTGGGCATACTGGAGTGCGGCCTGCCCATCGTAGCCACCGTGGGGGAGGTAGGGATTGGGGGTGTAATGGTCGATGCCTGGTGGCCGGAGACCAGCTTCAGACGAGGCGGAATCGAATTGGGCAGATGGGGTCTGGTGCTTGGGGTTGGATTGGGAGGGGATAGGGTTTTGGGCGTGAGGGAAGTACGGATATTGGGCATAGGCATGCTGCTGCGCATTGTAGAATTGGGCAGCAGCAGTGTACGGGTCTGTGGCAGTGGTGGATTGGGTCTGCTGCTGCTGCTGCTGTTGTTGGGTTTCACTCCATCGGAAATCCATGGAAAGGCATCCAACAGCGAGCGAGAGAGAGAGAGAGAGATTTGGGAGTGGGGTTGGAAAGGAATAGGGTTTTGTCAGGGGAACGGAAAATGGCAATTACAAAATTAGGAATGCGATGGGGGAGTCTAGGTTGCGCCTTGATGCGTAGGAGTTTAGCCTGCGCATACTTGCGCTGAACTCGGACGCGAGTTTCCAACACATGTCACAGGGAGTTCCTGCCAGACAAAGCTCCGTGGGATCCACCGAGATTTCCGAGTGAAATCGACTCCGTCCATCACTTTTTTTATATTACGCTAGTCTGATATACCAAAATTAAGATTGATTCAAAACTCAAGTGGGCCACACCACAAGAATCAACGGGAATTGAACGTCCACCATTGAAATCTTAATGGACCTACAGGAGTCTTGTATCAGGCTGATATATGCATTTTCCCTTCGTCCTATTGAGGATCGCCTTATGAACGGGTTGGATGGCGTATAAACATCACCATGAATACCAGGGACGTTTTCAATGGTAAGCGTTTCCCTCTCTATTGTTTTGGGTAGTGTGGCCCAGTTCAATTATGAATATGCATAAACATTGTTCTATCATTCCAACATGATCTGAAGAAACTGATGGACGGATTGGATCGTACGATGATATTGAATTGGGCCCACGGAGCCGTGTCACAGGAACTCCCTCTAACAATGCAGGGAACTCGCGTCCCAAACTTCTGTGATAGCTTACCACCGTTTAGAAAAGATGGTGCCTCATCCACTTTACATTACAAGTGGAATTCACGCGCCCTTGTTCTCGCCAGAGAGCAAAATCATGGATGGAGCGTATCCCTAAGCCACGTGATCACGCAGATCAAGCAATCCTAACCATCCAATTGATGGCTATCGAGTGGATCATTATGTGCAGAAGGGGAAAAGACTCCGTGCTATTGCACCATGTTTCTGTATATTCCTACCAGCGCCAACTAAAGAGAGGCCTGTAATTTTACACGAGATATATAGTATATTTAAAATATGTGAAAATATTATGAGAGAATTTTGCAAGCATACACCTGGCATCTATTGGGAGATGCCACATCATCCATAAGTCAATGGTGACTAAGCCGATCATGGTCGAATCTGCCAGAAAGCTTGGAGTAGTTATTAGCAACGGTGCCAAGCTAAGAAGGAAAAATGTTTCTAAGGGTCCGATAGTATTAAAACAGTTATAGAAACCATCAAGATATGAGAAGCATCCATAGGATTAGTTCAATGTTATAATAAAAGAATTCATCAAAAGAAATTATCTCATATCAATCAAACCAAATCAAATATATCTTTCAATTGTTTGTCATTTATATTTCTTAGTATAATCATTTCCTTTATCTATCATTTACATTTCTTAGTGTAATCTTTTAACTTTATCTGTCATTTACATTCCTTAGTGCAATCTGTTATGGGAAGATCCGAGCACCTTATAATTTCAAGGACCGATGTCATCAAACTGATGACTACATGCGACACCAACGGCTGAGTGATTCATTGAGGCGCCTCGGCCCTGAGACGATCAGGATGAAACTTGACTCAATAAAGTAGACACGATATCCCACCTCGGACCTCGTGGAAGAAGTCTCTCGCAATGCGCAACTGATGAGAGGTCAAGCCCACCAGGTCGGCTCGGACTATGAACACGATTGCTTCTCGACGAAGGCTTGTAATCATTCCGATTGAGGCCTCATCTGCCAACAAGGTCGAGCCGAGTCTGGATCCCGAAGTGAGCGCTCTATGAGCTAAGCTTAGAAACTACTATAAGTGGACGTGGCCGGTTACCTCGCTTGCATAAATGTGCGATACGCATAATATCTTACACGATCCTCAAAATGCGCACAGTATCCCAACGATCCGAAAATCACCCTGATTAAGTAAATCGTGCCAAGATTGACGGATCTCGACTGTCTGACAGCCAAGGATAAATACCAGAAGACCCCATTGCTACAAGTACGTAATATCTTGCACTCTCCCTCGACCTTTCAACTTAGACCTTGATTCCCTTGATCTGACTTAATCATCGGAGGGTCCCCCGGCTTAGCCAGGGTCTCCTTTGCTCACCCTTAGTGCTGGATCAGGGTCCCTTGGAGACGCATCACATGGAGTGGAGGGCGATCCAGATTTTGTCATCAACACAATCCGTACCTGTAATCAAAGTAATTATTAACTTTAGTTGTGATTCGAGTCTACGCTCATATGTTGGATTCAATTCAAGTATCAAGCAAAGTTCTCTATCTAGAGAGGCATTTTGCATTTGTTGTTCACGGTTGACTGTAAGAATTTTCTTTTTTGTTTTACATGTACTGAAGAGAAAAAAGTCCTTTCATACAGAAGACAGAGGTGTGACCCATTTTCAGAGGACAAACCCCATATTCTGACTATCGCCTGATTATCTTAAGCAACGTTGTGCAAGTGGTTGAATAGTAGACCGATTTCACTAGATCTCAGGCATATACGATCGATTTCCAGACGTATTCGCCTATCTTGGTGCTTGGGGTCGTAGTTGTTTGGATTGAATTGAGCTGCTCATTCAATTTTGGTACACTCGCACTAATCATGTAGCCGATATTGAAATAGCAGCAACATTTATTGGCATGTCATGTGGGACCCTCACCCTAGTTTACTTACCGGTGTGTGTGAATACAATTGATCAATCAGAAATATGAATAAAAGAAGCAAACAAATTGTTGGGGTTGAACCCTCAATACCAAACACACCACCTTTGATTAAGGACTTTCTGGTTCAAACGATCCCTAAATTATTAAATTTAAATACTAGTCTGATACTCAGTCCTACCAACCAGGAAGGGGCATCAACTTCTTGTACCACTTCTCTTGAAGAGATAACGGTTGGACTTTCGGATGTTCAAATAAGTATCTAAAACGCCCAGGAGTATAGGAGACCTCGGGTAGAGTTTGTACACACTCAAGCAGAGTAGTTCCATGTTCAAACTGAGATTATGAACAAATGGATAGCTAACTAGACCGAGGCACTGATTGATGGTCATCATCACCGAAAGAACACATATAACAATATAATATAATGTCAAAGTGAGTTCTATCAGGAACTTAGTTCAGTCACCATTGATACCTCCCTTGTAGCGGAACTCGCATCCCGTTCCAATCCAAAATGGGTGGAATACTTCCTTGTATGGTGAGGTTAGGCAACCAGAGCGGGAAGTCATGGATTTTATTCCGAAGTTCAAAATCGAGGTATGATGGGAGGACAACCCTTCTAGAATTTTTCTAAAAATCCATTATTTCATGAGGAACATAATTAGGAAGGTCCTAATCCACCGCTAATGATTAAATTACAATAGATAGATCGTGACCAGATCATGTAAATGGTCCAAGTAAATGGTCCAAGAAGTTATAGGCCAAGTAATCGGTCGCAATAATATCCCAATTTACCATAAACCTTATCCTGAATGGATCAACTAACAACACTCATTCCCAAGGAACTATCGACCAGATTTTGCCTATTCTCAGGCAATCCTAGTCAATCGACCATCGGGCACATAGGTCGATTCACTATGCAGAGTGGTGAACTGGCTAACAATAAATATCACAAGTTGCAATTATTAGGTCATTCATTAACAACAATGGCCTTCACATGGTACTCCAACTTATCGCCAAATTCAATCCATAACTAGCAGGAGATGGAGGAGAAATTTCATGCTCAATTCTTTTCTAAAGATAGGAAGATTACCATAGCCAATCTCGCACATTTCTGATAGTTATCTGAGGAATCTTGCAAGAGTTATTAAATCACCCGGTTCAAAAGGGCTAAAAGCCAGTGTAAAGTTGCCACAACTGAGGCTAAAATTATGCAACTTGTACAAGACGGTATGTAATACAAACTCTGAAAGAAATTATTGCAATTGAGTTTGCGGATTGTATGATTTAACTAGGAAAGCTTCCTTATATGATGAATTTCTCCAGGAAGGAGGAGCCAAGCAAAAGAACTCAACAATCGGAACATATTATCATAACCCCAACTATGAGGTTGTGATTGCTAAGGTGGTGGCAAAAAAAACTACTTATTCGTATAGCGTTGATCAAGGCAAAAACAATTGCCTCAACCATGCAAAAGCTTATAAGATACATATCTTTGATATCACCCGTGCCGATGAGATATTCAAGATACTGCTAGCAGGGAAGTTTATTAAAGTTCTCAGTAATCACAAAATACCCATGACCGATTAGTTAAAAAAGGTTGAATATTAAAAATGGCATGGAACGCGTTCTCACTCCATTAACAAGTTGTAGAGTTCAGGAATGTCGTCTAGGATAATATTGATCATGGACTCCTAAAATTCTTGGAAAAAATGGGAATAAGCAATGTTGATGGATACTAACTCATTAATGTCTAACCTGAACATTAACATGGCCACAATGAACCTGTAGAAATTGGATCGATCAAGGCAAAGGGTTGATCTTGGTCCTAGTCATTACCACGATGCATCGCAACGACCGAGATCGAGACGATACCAGTCCCATACAGCAACTGCAAGTTTCGTAGAATAATCAATAGCAATGCAATATAGCGGTCGAAACTTGCCACTATACAGCTGACGTGCCAGAATGGCCCAAGATGTGGAAGCCCCACATTGGCTAGCGTGACAAGTCAAACATGCAATCCCAAAGGGGACTGACAAGAAAGAGCCTTATTGACTGCGGAAAGCATTCCTACCCCTTGACTATCGGCCTCGGCAGAGAGCTCTGAGTCAAGAATGTTAAAGCCTCCACTGACTCAGAGAGGAGTTTGGAAAAGGGTCATGAATCCCAAAATCTTCACCACACTTGAAGCAATGAATCGAACCCAGAAATGTCGTTGGCAGCGGTGTCAAGTAGACATGAGAAGAGAATTGGCAAAGACTGAGAATGCATCTCGGCTAGTAGCTATACAGTCATGATCATTCTGGAGAATTCCTCAATTGGAGGAACAACTAACCGTAAACACGGTCGAAGAAATTTTGAAACCTATCGTGCACGATCGGGTCATAAAAGATGGTACCCAATCTAATCATATCGTAAAATTAAACAACATTGGAAATCATGATGACTTATCGGATTATCTTAGCAATGAGTAGTTTTCAGATAATGATTTGCTGATTAAGGAACTAATAGAGACAATCGAAGCGTTGGAAGTATCGTCGCCCGTTTTCAAATAAGTAGATGCAACTTCAATGGCTGATGAGAATGTTAAATGTTCCGGTATAGGTTTTGATGAACATCATGGCTTGGAAACACTTGGGGGGGCAACGTTCGGATTCAAAAATAATAATAATAAAAATTGGATCATATTCACTCGTAGTGTTTCATTGCAATATGGTACTCACTCTCTTATCCAATTTTCAAGCCAGACTGTCTCAATCCAATCATATGATAAGCGATGTGGAGGAACTCGGTCATCCTGTAGTAATATGATAGGCTTCCTTTCTCCCAAAAGATGCAATTGAAGGAGTGCTGATAGCAAGCAAGACATCATAGGTAAATACTATTATTATGGATTCAGGGGTATTGTCTGGAAGAGTAGTCATGGAAAGGTCTACTCATGATATGACTCAACATCTTAAACCATTGTACATATCTGCTCACCTTGAGGGTTGCCCCGTCACCAAGATTTTGGTTAACAATGGGGTTGTCGTTAATCTACTCCCACCAAGAATGGTGGCAAAATTGGAAAAAAAAATGGCTGATTTAATCTTGTCTGAGGTAATGGTCAATAACTTTGTTGGACATGTCACCAACATACATGGTGTACTACTGGTTGACTTGACTGTAAGCACTAAAAGAGTATTGGCTCATTTCTTCATGGTTGATACTTCGTCTAATTAAAATTCGTTGCTTGGGAGAGACCGGATCAATTCCTTTGTGTCAATCCCGTCATCCTTACATCAAGTCATTATATTCTAGAATCAAGATAAAGTCGAGTTGGTGTTGGCCGATAACAAGTCATTCTTGGCTACCTCAAATGCAAATGAGGCATATTATTAAGGATATGTAGGACCGATTTGCTTTACCTGAAGGAACAAGCATGGATGACCAAGTAGAATAAATGTTAAAAAGAATTCAGAGAGTGTCGTGCAAGACATTACCGCCGTAATTTGTTCAGTCAATAACCTACCAAGGGACATTGTACCTTCTCAGTCGGTTCTACGCTGCACCATTAAAGAGGTCCCATGCTAGTATACTGATAAATGAAAAGCGAATGGTTGACTTTGCGGCTAAGATAAAAAGATATCGATAATGATTTCTTTGTAAATCTGGTCGATACGATTGATCCGGCCGATGAAGCAGATGAATGAAAAACAAGATTAGACTTGAAAGAGGCCCTCGATAAGTTGGATGATTCTCAAACTTATGTTCAAGCCCCCTTGATCGAGGTAAACATAGGAACTGAGCAAAACCCTAAGCCAGCTTTTATCAATGGATTGCTCAAGCCATAAGAAAAAAGCTGAATTCACTGGTTTACTTAGAGAATTTACTGACTGCTTCGCATGAGATTATCATGTGATACCAGGATCGAAGCCTAGTCGAGCACAAGTTGCTCGAGCACAAATTGTCATTCATATTAACATGTGGACATGATGCAGTGGTACCCTTAGAGGTCACTGTGCCATCATTATGGTTCACGCATCAAGCTGGAATGACCCCTCTTGAGTTCGCAGAAGCCATGTTGGTCGAGTTCGAAAGGTTAGATGAGACCTGCATGAGGGCCTTAGACTTTATAGTCACTAAAAAGGCTAAGATTGCTTGAGCATATAACAAAATGGTAAAAGGAAAGTCCTTTGGAGAAGGGGATAAGATTTGAAAGGTAGTGTTGCCAATAAGACACAAGGACTAGGCCTTGGGCAAGAAATGGTTGCCACTTGGGATGGACCCTATATTGTCATCCAAGTCCTTGGGGGCTGAGCCTACCTCTTGCGTGATTAAAACGGAAAGGTTGCAAGAGCCCAAATTAACAGCCAATTCTTGAAAACTTACCACCCTTCCTTATGAGAGATAGTGCAGGGTTAGGCCGAGTAGTAAGGAAAAAGAGAAATAACTGATGAGTATCCTACTGCAAACTATGGAAAGAAAAAGAATTATATTATTACAGGTGGTGATTATAATAAAAACAAAAATAAAAACGTACTACAAATATTGCTCTCGATCGAACATCCTAGGTAAAGGCGACCTTGATCTCTTCAAAATTTTTTAGCACAAAAGATCTATCCTCCTTAGCCTACTTCTTCTAACTTCTCCAAGCCCACTGTTCAGCTTCAATATGCTTGAGGAAGGCCAAAACTTCATCAGTGTAGTAGTAGATTACACTAACCTTGCTTTCAGCTTCCTTCTTCCAGGCATCACTTTCATGTGATCAAGCCTGGTAAAGATGGATGTAAGAGTCCACAAATGCCACGAGTTCCTGAGAGTCAGGGCTATCCCTCTTAGGATAGACACATTCAACCTCATTCAGGTCATCGACTAGCTCTTGGCACTGGGCTTGAAGTATTTGTAATATCACCTTGTTAAAATAGTGTTGATAGTTCCGGTGCTAATGATGGCTCTATGCCGCGTCATATTGGGCAAAAAGAGTTGGATTTTGCATGAACAGTGGAGTGTTCCTTCATCAGTGCAACGTATTTTTGTGCCTCTAAGGCTGCCTTGAAGTATCGATCCCCAAGGTGTTGTATTTGGTTAAAACCTCATACATTTCCTTTAGAGGTAGTTCAGATTGTGAATTCTCAAAGGCATCTCTGATGAAGTGAGAAATGTCGTGGAGGAGAGCTGACTAGGAGAAGTATTCAATCCCTGGAGTAAAAATCTCTTTTAAGAGGGCTAAGTATTGTGTGTAGAAAATCGAGAAAAACATGAGGCTAAGCTTATTGACAGTGTGAAGGCTAAGGATGCAGTATAGGAAGGTGTAGGGTGCATAATAGAATAGAATGATGATTTAATAAGAATCATCAAAGGCATTTAATGACCACATTTGATGAGACATGACGGTTTGGATAATCGAAGTGAGGATTACCGCATCGAATCATATTCTAAGGAAGATGGAACGGGCAGCTGCAATAAATGTTGGTTCCTTGAAAAATGACACACACGTCTCTTCACTGTCACACGCCCCGTCAGCCAGGTTGTTATTACACTAAGAAAGAAAAAGATACTGAGTGTTGGGTGCAACCGAGTGTGGGTATAGCATCGGTCGATCTTATTGAGTAGAAAATCGTTAGCAACTTAATTGACAGTATTCCCCTGCATGGAGTCAGCTGATAAAGTGAATTTCAATAAACACTAATATGGGTCCTTTTTTGTTTATTTAAATGGTACACGTAGCCAGAGAATTCTCATCGGCTATGTCATATGTTGAGTGCGGCAAACCAAAGTGGTAATACTAATACCTCGATGAGAATGGTGTTGTTCAATGTCAAGAACAACATGGCTAAATAGTAATACGTGAGTGGTACAAAAAACATAATGAAAAAATGAGTTTATTGAAAGTAAAGCGGGCCATCAGCCAATTTACATAATAATAATAATAATAATAATAATAATAATAATAATAAGAAAATAAGAGAGAAATGGCCACTGGCCGAGAGAGGTATTTTAGGCATATGCTGCCTTTATTTCCTTAAATTCCTTAACAACGCACACTTTTTCTACCTTCATAGTCTCCTTCTGCCACTTCTAGTCAGATCCATGCTCTATAAAGATGGGTATGACATGCTGAAGTTGATCGACGCGGTTGCTGGTCGAGGAGACTCTACCCTTAGCCTCCCTCTTGCTAGCAAGACTCTCATATGACCGAGCTTGGTAGTTAGCCATCTGGGATTCCTGAAAGGAGCGGAGATCTTCTAGAACGACATGATCATTTACAGCATAAGCACAGTCATTCTCTTGATGTCCTCTATAAGCTCATCGCATTGTTCTTAAATCACTCTGAGTAAAGCATAGCTGAATTGATGCACCCTGTTCCATTGAAGGCGATCGTTCTATGCTTGTTCATAGGCATTGCCCATGGGACGAGATTCTCTTGAGTAGCAGTGTAATGCCCTAGTTTTCGTAACCTGAGTTTAGTACCCATTTTTCAAAAATTCGAGCATTAACCATTAAAGATAACCCAAGTTTCACATATAATTTTTTTTCTTCAAGAGTGAGCATTGCAGTGAAAGAGAAACAAATCAAGCATAAAGAAAAGGTTGAATACACATGTTGAGGGTCAAATATTGCATATCAGACTCCAGTTATTACCTAGATTTATGAGCATGACACTGTTTAATGTAATCGTAATTATGATGCAGGGTGTATTTACGAGCTTGGATGGAAATATGGTGTTAAAAGCGTGGATTTAAGGCTTGGGCATTACCAAGGCATTGGATGGGACTCCATGGGACCAAGATCAAGGATTTACACGCCGGAGATCAGAGAAATTCCAGCCACTCACGATGAAGAGGCCTGAAAGTTAGCCAGAATGCAAGATTACAGAGTTCCCACCATCTGATTGGCTCAAAACTTTATACAGGGTCCGAGGATGCTAAATTAACCGTACACGTCAAAATTCGCCCGTTGAATCCCTGTGGAAGTGACCCAACAGACAGATTAGCCCGTTTTAAAACATTATTTAGGGCCCGCCTGATACTTGGATATGCTTCAAGTTTGGTCTCAACTCATTAAATGAACTGAAAAAATGAATGGACGGAGTGGATTTCGTGACACATTTCAGTGGAACCCACATGTATACATACGTGTACATAATACACTTTCACCGGCTGTGCACCGAACGTGAGGAAGTTGGTCAGCATACGCTGACCGACTCCCACTCAAAAACGGAAAGAGCTGTTTTTGCCTGCGCAACAGGGAGTTGCGGTTGAAGCTTGTGGGCCCCACTCATCAGCCATGTCGACCATCCATCAGACAAACATGGCCCATATTACCACTGCCTAGGTGGCAATATTTCAAAAGACAGCGTAGATCGGGTTTTGATCGTCCAGATGGAAGATGGACGGCAGTGAGAAAACTCCTGTGGGCCACGCCGAAATAATCCAAAAAAATCCCTTCCCGAATGATTTTTGGAGCAGAACTCAATGGACGAAATGGATTTCAGAACTAACATTGATAGTGGGCCCCACCATCAGAACAGCGGAAGAATACGCGGTCTCTATTCGCACGTCTGTGAAATCCGGTAGCCGTGGGCCCCACTATGTTCATGATCGTCATCGGATCGGTGATCCGAGACGTCCATCTTGAAGTACATCGAAAACCGTCCAAAGAGATGCTGTTTTAACGCCTTTTGACGGATACTAGGAGGACCAGCAGGAGCGTTTCTCAGGCTGTTTACACGCAACTGCGTAGTTTTTCACAGAAGGAAACTTCCGTTCCCTGCGGCGTAAACAGATTTCGGAGGAGCTGTTGCAGCGACTCCAGTTTTCTTCACCATCCATCGACTGCATCACTGACGTAAAGAGAATCTCACGGGAGAGATTTTGGAGAAAAAAGCTGGGGAGAACAGGAGAGATAGAGAGAGACAGAGAAAGGGAAGCGTTTTCTGTTTATTTGTTTGTTTGTTTTGATAATTATGAAGAGATCTAGTCCATCCATGTCGGGCTAAACCTCTTAGCTAAGGCTAAGAGGTGAAGCTTGTATTGAGATGGGAAGTTCTACGCTCTGATTCATGCCTGAACTGATTTGACCTTAGTTTGATCTTAAGGAATTCTTCTAGTTGTTAATGATTTGTTGTGACTGAAATTACAAGTAGATCTGTGATGGCTTGAGTAATTCCTTTTCCGTTATTGTGGTGTTAGGAAACCCTGTTGTTCACCATTGCCCCTTGGACATGGTTGGATGATAGAACTTTTCCTACTTTCATCAAGATTGGCTGTGGGTTGGTTGAACTTCGTTGTTTGCTTTGTCTCACGGGCATGGTTTTTGATGGAATCCATACTAATCTGCGTCCCTCTTATCTTTTGAAAACTAGATTAAGAGAAGTTTAAATTGTGCTTTAGCGATATATTTTCCAACTGGATGAAGATGGAACTTGAAGTCCAGTTGAGTTCGTGAATCAGCATAGATCTCCCTAATCTTTACAAGTGGATCCTCTGAATCCCTAGTTCCCTACCTTTGATTTCTACAAGTTTTTAGTTGATTATTCATCATTATTCTCATATTTACTTGATTTAGAATTCATCTTCTTCTAGTTCTAGTTCTGGTTACTTTCAGATTACGTACAGGTTTCAGTCCTGTGGATTCGACCTCGGTCTCACCGAGTTTATTACTACATCACAACCCTATACTTAGGGAGTGAACAAGTTTTTGGCGCTGTTGCTGGGGATTGACGGCTACATTTCCTGAAGTTAACTCGTTTTAGGATTAGTTTAAGATTACGACTTTTTTGATTTTTAGGTTTATTTTTAGAATTTTCTAATTCCAGGTTTTCCTTTAATTTTTAGAAATTTTTTTCAAGTAACTTTTTATTTTTAGATAGTTTCCCTTTTTAGAAACTAACCCAACTTTCTTATTTTGTAGGATTCTAAGATAGGTTTCTAAATTGGTAATTTCTCTTTTCCTTGCTATTTCTAGATTAGGATTCCTTTTTAGCAAGTTTCTAATTCTAACTCTTTTAGAATCTAATTTGTTTCCTATTTTATTTTTATAATTTTCTATTTAAAGACTTTCTGTTTAGAAACTAACTTTCTTGTTTTGTAGGCCTTTTAGAAATTTCTAATTCGGTAAGCTCTTTCTAATTTCTACTATTTTTCAAATTTCTGTTACTAACTAACTTCTAGTTTAGAACTTTCCTAAATTGTTTTAGAAATTTATACTCTCTTAGGAATTTCTCTTTTTCTAAATTAGAAACTAGTTTACTGTTATTTCTCTTCTTAGGATTTTCTAATTTTAGGTTAGAATTTCTCTACTTTTTCTATTTTTAGAACTTTTCTCTTTCTAGGCTTTCATTTATTTTAGAAATTTTTTTCTTTTTTAGAAACTAACATTACTTTCTATTTTAGGATTAAGATTTCTAATTTAGAACTTTCTAACTTTAGGTTTAGAACTTTCTTCTTTTGTTTTTAGAAACTAGGTTAGCTATTTTCCTTTTTAGGAAACTTTCCTATTCTTAGACTAACTTGTTTTGTTTTGCAGGTTTTAATTTAGGGACTCCAATTTGGTAACTTCCTTCCAACCATCTATTTCTTTTTAGATTTTTTTTTTCCCTTCTTAGGAGTAGGTTTAAAATTTGATTGAGGGATGTGAGTGTTTCATGCCCAAGTGGGCTCGTGACAATACTCGACATCTCTTGACTGAAGGAGGATTAGTTGAGGGGTTAACTGTCCATCGTAGGACTAGACATCGCTCGAAATCCCCTGAGTTAATTAAGGATATGGCTGAAAATCAACCTCGTCTACCCCAACCTAGGGTAGAAGATGTCCAGGATGAGAATGAGGCGCATCAAGCACCCCCGCCTCGTACCTTACGAGATTACTTACAACCGGCGGGGGTGAGTAGCCCTCATACATGGTTTTTCAGGAGAATGCAGGACATATGGATATCAAGCCAGGGGTGATCCAACTCCTTCCTAAATTTCATGGGCTTGAGTCAGAGAATCCATATCTACATCTGAAAGAGTTCGATGAGATCATGACTACCCTATACTTCCTAACGTGTCTGATGACACGGTCAGGTTAAAACTCTTCCCCTTTTCTTTGAAAGAGAAAGCCAAGACGTGGTTACATTCACTACGTCCTCAATCTATTGGCAGATGGAATGACATGACAGGGAGTTCATTAAAAAGTTTTTTCATATCATAAGACGAACACCCTTAGGAAGTCGATCATGAACTTCGCCCAAAGGGAAGATGAAACATTCTTCAAATGTTGGGAGCGGTTCAAAGATCTTGTCAGTTCATGGCCACAACATGGTTTTGAAATGTGGCGCATCACGAATTTTTTCTATGATGGACTGACATCTCCCATGCGCTAATTAGTTGAGACAATGTGTAAAGTTTATGAATAAAGGTGTCGATGAGGTGTGGGACTACTTTGATAAACTTGCTGAGAACACACAAACATGGGACATCTCCCCTAGACCGAGTACTACGCCTAGGCCGACTCATTCCAAAGAAAAAGGTGGAATGTACCTCCTGAAAGAGGATGATGATATTAACGCCAAGGTAACCAATCTCACTCGAAAACTCGAGGCCATGGAATTAAAGAAGGATAAGGCCAAGGAAATTGTTTGTAGTATTTGTGGTTGCAACATTCACACTACTGAGAATTGCCAACTATGTCTACCTTTCAAGAGGTATTGAATGAGCAATCCAATGCCGTAAGCAATTACCAAAGACCTTTCAGTGGGCCCACCTCTAACACATACAATCATGGCTGGGGAGAAACCATCCAAACTTCAGCTGGAGGAATGGACAAACCGCTACACCTCAAGGTTTCCTAAATCAAATTCCAACTCAAGAGGATTCGGTTTTAAAACACTTTCAAAAGTAAGAGCTTTTCAATCAGGGTATGCTACGAGCCTTTTAAGACCTTACAAAAGCAATACAAGGACTTAAGGCTGAAAATGCGATTGGGAACAAGGGGAGCTTCCCAGCTCAACCTCTTCCCAATCCTAAACCGCAATATGAAGTTAGCGACCCAAGCTCTTCAAATCAGATGGAGCAGGCTAAATCCATCACCACTCTTAGGAGTGAAAAGATCATTGACAAAAGCATTCCGATTAGGGCCGAAAAGTCTAAGGACCCGGAAGTGGATAAAGAAGATGGATCTAGCCATGCCCTACCAGAGTTAGAACCGGAACCTCAAGGAAAGCCGGTTGCTCTATTTTCCCAACGGTTGGTTGCACCAAAACCTCTCTCTAACTCTCAGGATATTCTAGAGGTGTTGAAACAAGTGAAGGTCAACATTCTACTACTTGATGCCGTGCGTGAAACAAATACCTTCATTTGCCAAATTCCTGAAAGATTTATGTACAACCAAAAGACGACAAAATATTCAAAAGAAAATCTTCCTGACTGAGAAAGTGAGTGCCATCCTAAAGCAGCAAGATGTGCCGTAAAATTCAAAGATCCCGGTAGCCCAACCATGTATAATCGGGGACTATCGAATTGATCACGCACTTCTTGACTTAAGAGCGAGCGTTAATCTTATTCCCTACTCGGTATATAAATAGTTGGGTTTAGGTGAATTAAAACCCACCTTAACTACACTACAACTTGTGATCGCTCTGTTCGTGTACAAAGAGGGATAATTGAGGAAGTGTTGGTCCAGGTTGATCGATTTTACTACCTAGTAGATTTCATCATCCTGGATACCGAACCCATCAACAATACAAGCACTCAGATTCCCGTCATTCTTGGTCGCCCATTCCTTGCCACTTCAAACGTAATTATCAATTGCAAGAATGGTGTCATGAGTATGTCTTTCGGGAATATGACATTAGAAATGAATATCTTTTTCAACACTGGCAGACGGGTAAAGAAAGATGACGATACCCACGATATTAACATGATCGACACTTTCGTGGAAGATAGGACACCCCTTACCTTATCCTTTGATCCTCTAGAGACGTGTCTGGCCCACTCCCATGAGTTTGATGATGACATAATTAGGGAGATGTGTGCCATGCTTGATGGGGTAACGATACTTGAAGTTAACCGTGGAGGACTCAATTTGAAAAGTTACCCCAAACTGATGAAGTGCCTCTATCGTCTAACCTCAAGCCACCGAAGCTTGACCTAAAACCTTTGCCCTCTGATTTAAAATATGCATATTTAGGTCAAGATGAGACATACCCGGTGGTGATTTCTCCCCACCTGGAGAAAGAACAAGAGAGTATACTCATATCTACTCTCCTTGAACATAAGGGAACCCTAGGATAGACAACATTGCCGACCTCAAGGGAATCGACCCCTCGATTTGTACTCACCGTATATATCTTGAGGATAATGCGAAGACCGCTCAACAAGCACAACGTAGACTAAATCCAAACATGAAGGAAGTGGTTAAGGCCGAGGTTCTTAAACTATTAGATGTGGGTATTATATACCCTATATCTGATAGTCAATGGGTGAGTCTAACTCAGCTGGTTCCTAAGAAATTCGGGATCACCATCGTAGCCAATGCTAATAATGAACTCGTGCCGACTAGAGTCACTACTGGTTGGAGGATGTGCATTGACTAAAGGAAATTAAATACCGTCACGAGGAAAGACCACTTTCCTTTGCCCTTCATTGATCAGATCTTGGAAAGGTTAGCTGGTCATTCCTATTACTATTTCCTTGACGGGTATTCGGGCTACAACCAGATAGAGATCGCCCCTGAAGATTAAGAAAAGACTACGTTTACATGTCCCTACGGCACCTTTGCTTACCGAAGGATGCCGTTTGGACTATGTAATGCTCCTGCCACCTTCCAGCGATGTATGATGAGCATATTTTCTGATATGGTGGGGCAATATTTAGAAGTCTTCATGGACGATTTCTCTGTCTTCGGTCCATCTTTCAGCGAGTGCGTGAAAAGTCTTAAATGTGTGCTGAAAAGATGTGAAGAAAATAACTTAGTACTTAATTGGGAGAAGTGTCATTTCATGGTTCAGAAAGGAATTGTCCTTGGACACATTATTTCATCCAAAGGAATCGAGGTGGATAAGGCAAAGATCGATCTTATCTCTAACCTACCTCCACCCAAGAACATAAGGGACGTGCAATCCTTTTTAGGACACGCCGGGTTTTACAGAAGATTCATAAAGGACTTTAGTCTCATCTCTCGTTCTCTATGTAATCTACTTCAAAAGGATGCACCATACGAGTGGACTGAACCATGTCAGGAAGCTTTCACTAAGCTTAAGGGCATATTGACTAGTGCACCCATCATACAGCCACCTGACTGGAGCATTCCTTTTGAACTTATGTGTGACGTGTCTGATTATGCTCTTAGGGCAGTTCTAGGCCAGAGAAAAGATAAGAACCCTACATTATTCATTATGCAAGTAAGACTCTAAATCCTGCCCAAGTGAACTACATGACTACGGAAAAGGAACTCTTAGCCATAGTGTTCGCCTTGGACAAATTTAGGTCCTACTTGATTGGATCCAAGATCATTATCTACACTGATCACCTAGCGCTTAAGTATCTTCTGTCTAAGACTGATGCTAAGTCTCGCCTGATACGATGAATCCTCCTAGTCCAGGAATTTGACCTAGAGATAAAAGATAAAAATGGAGTAGAGAACGTAGTGGCTGACCATCTTTCTCACCTTAATCCCTCTGATTCCTTTGAGATGACGTAGATTAATGACACGTTCCCTGACGAACAGTTGTTTAGAGTCTCCCATTCGCCTTGGTTCGCTGATATCGCTAATTATCTTGCCACAGGTTCCATACTGACACATTGGACTGTGCAAGATAAGAAAAAATTTTCACCAAGGTGCGCAACTTCTTCTGGGATGATCCATACTTGTTTAAATATTGCCCAGACCAAATCTTGAGGAGATGTGTGCCAGACGATGAGCATCAGAGTGTCATCTCCTTATGTCACTCACAGGCCTGTGGTGGTCACTTTTCTGTAAAAAAGACCACGGCCAAAATTCTGCACTGTGGCTTCTATTGGCCCACTATGTTCAGGACACTCATGAGTTTTGTAAAGCTTGTGAGCGTTGTCAGAAATTGGGAGCATTATGCCGTCGAAATATGATGCCTTTGAATCCCATTCTTATCATAGAGGCATTTGATTGCTGGGGCATTGATTTCATGGGGCCATTCCCCCAATCTTTTGGGAATTTATATTTTGCTTGCCATAGACTATGTCACTAAATAGGTCGAAGCGATTTCGTGTCGAATTAATGACCATCGCACGGTCATTAAATTCCTGAAAGAAAATAACCTTTCCTGATTCGGAACGCCTCTGGCCATCATTAGTGATGGGGGCTCACACTTTTGTAATAGGCCATTAGAGAGTTTAATGAAGAAATACAGTATCTCTCATAAGGTGAGCACCCCATACCATCCATAGATAAGTGGGCAAGCTGAGATTTCTAATAGGGAGATCAAACACATTTTGGAGAAAATGGTTAACCCTGATCGTAAAGACTGGTCAATCCGATTGACCGATGCCTTATGGGCTTACCGTACTGCTTTTAAAACCCCTATTGGAATGTCTCCCTTTAGACTTGTCTATGGGAAGGCTTGCCACTTGCCTGTGGAGTTGGAACATAGAGCCTACTGGGCGATCAAAAATCTAAATTTCAATCTGAACAATGCTGGCTCGCTATGCAAACTTCAATCAAATGAACTTGAAGAAATCCGGAACGACGCATACGAGAACTCAAGAATTTACAAGGACAGGATGAAGGCGTTTCGTGATCAACATATTCTACGAAAATTATTCACGCCAGGCCAGAAAGTCTTTTTGTATAACTCTCGATTACATCTCTTTCCAGGTAAGCTTCGATCTCGTTGGACCAGCCCTTTTACTGTTATCACTGCATATCCTCATGGGGCCGTCGAGATAAGAGACCCCGACAATGGCAAGGAGTTTAAAGTAAATGGACATCGCTTAAAGCCATTTGTCGAGAATTTGATTCAGAGGACATGTCCATGCCTCTGACTGATCCTGTTTACCAGGAATGATCTCCTAGTTTAATGGAGGTACAGGTAGGTTCCTGCTTGCATAGGACTAGGGTAGTTGCTTTGGTCTGGCTGAAGACGTTAAACTTAACGCTCCTGGGAGGCAACCCAGCTTTTCAATTTATTTCATTTTCCTAGTTAGTTAGTTCAATGTTTGTGGGTAACATTACTGCGTACCCTCACGAGACTACAACTCGTCCACTAGGGGCAACTTAGGGGTTTAAAGGCTTGTTGCATATGCTAAATGCAATCGAGAGCACCTGCGAAAGTGGTATAGGTAGGAGTTTATTTTTGTTATTTGTTATTTACTTGTGTTGGTTTCTCTCTTGTGCTGAATTACTCTCTCGCTGATATTTTTGGAGAAGTCTCTCGATTCGTTATCCAGGTACTATCTTCCCATCACTTCTCTTTTACTTTCGTTGTCCCATGTGCATGGCATGCTTACATCTTTCACGTTGAGGACAATGTAGATTTTAGGTTGGGGTGGGAGATTAGGTTTCATAATCAGTGTTTTCTTGTTTTGAGTGAAAATTGTGAAAATTTTTAATTTTTCTGGAATTTCTGTGAATTCGAAGTGATTTTGATGACCATCTTGGATTTAGAATTACAAGATACGTGATGTTGATAATTTCTGACTCTTGGATTCAGTTGTCTGTTAGATTTCACAGTTGAGTTTGAGTTATTAATCCATGATTAGAAGTTGTAAACATTGATTGAGTCATGATTTCACAAGACACATCTTGCTTGCACATTAAGGTTCAGTTCGATATTAAAGGATTAACTTGGTGACCACTAAGCTTGAAAGGAACCAACCTGAGAAATTGAAAGGATTGGGCGAATGGTCTTCACCATAGGTTTGCTTCCTATAGGCGTAGATTTAATTCTACACGGATGATATGTGAAAAGAGATGGGTGTACAGTCTTCACCATAGGTTTGCTCCCTATAGGTGAGGATGTGATTCCCCTTCTTGGTGTTACTTCTAATGAAAAAAATCAAAAGCTAAAAGAATGAAAGGATGATCTGTGAGGAAAATTTTAAGTTAGGTTTTGGTTGTCATGATTTCTCTTGTTGGTTACCAATGATATCATGAAATAACGGATTGAATCTTAATGATTGATAAGCTGAGATTACACTATACACCCATGGAACTCAGTGTTTGAAATTTTTCTAATTGATGGATGAATACTTTGAACTTGACTATGAAGTTTACCGTGTGCTTGAGTCTAGGAGAGAATAATGCCTAACATTCATGAATCTTAGATTTCTCGTATCTGAATCGTTTTTCAAGATTTCACTCGGTTGTATAGAAATTGCCCTGTAATTCTCAACTTATTTTTTGCATATTTTGCTCGGGACTAGCAAAATGCTGGTTGTGGGTTGTGTTGAAGGTCAAATATTGCATATCAGACCCCAGTTATTACCTAGATTTATGAGCATGACACTGTTAGTGGCCCGTTTAATCGTAATTATGATGCAGGGTGTATTTACGAGCTTGGATGGAAATATGGTGTTAAAAGCGTGGATTTAAGGCTTGGGCATCACCAAGGCATTGGATGGGACTCCATGGGACCAAGATCAAGGATTTACACGCCGGAAATCAGAGAAATTCCAGCCACTCACGATGAAGAGGCCTGAAAGTTAGCCAGAATACAAGATTACAGAGTTCTCACCATCTGATTGGCTCAAAACTTTATACAGGGTCCGAGGATGCTAAATTAACTGCACACGTCAAAATTCGCCTGTTGAATCCCTATGGAAGTGACCCAACAGATCGATCAGCCCGTTAAAATATTATTTAGGGCCCGCCTGATACTTGGATATGCTTCAAGTTTGGTCTCAACTCATTAAATGAACTGAAAAAATGAATGGACGAAGTGGATTCCGTGACACATTACAGTGGACCCCACATCTATACATACGTGTACATAATACACTTTCACCGACTGTGCACCGAACCTGAGGAAGTCGGTCAGCATACGCTGACCGACTCCCACTTAAAAACGGAAAGAGCCATTTTTGGCTGCGCAACGGGGAGTTGCGGTTGAAGCTTGTGGGCCCACCCATTAGCCATGTTAATGATCTGGACCATCCATCAGACAAACACGGCCCATATTACCACTGCCTAGGTGGCAGTATTTCAAAAGATAGCGTAGATCGGGTTTTGATCGTCCAGATGGAAGATGGACGGCAGTGAGAAAACTCCTGTGGGCCACGCCGAAATTAATCCAAAAAAAATCCCTTCCCGAATGATTTTTGGAGTAAAACTCAACGGACAGAATGGATTTCAGAACTAACGTTGATAGTGGGCCCCGTCATCAGAACAGCGGAAGAATACGCGGTCTCTGTTCGCGCGTCCGTGAAATCCGGCAGCCGTGGGCCTCAATATGTTCATGATTGTCATCGGATCGGTGATCCGAGACGTCCATCTTGAAGTACATCGAAAACCGTCCAAAGAGATGCTGTTTTAACACCTTTGACGGATACTAGGAGGACCAGCGGGAGCATTTCTCAGGCGGTACACGCAACTACGTAGTTTTTCACGGAAGGAAACTTCCGTTCCCTGCAGTGTAAACAGATTCCGGAGGAGCTGTTGCAGCGACTCCAGTTTTCTTCACCATCCACCGACTGCATCACTGACATAAAGAGGAATCTCGCGGGAGAGATTTTGGAGAAAAAAGCTGAGGAGAACATGAGAGAGAGAGAGACAGGGACAGAGAAAGGAAGCGTTTTCTGTTTATTTGTTTGTTTGTTTTGATAATTATGAAGAGATCTAGTCCATCCATGTCGGGCTAAACCTCTTAGCTAGGGCTAAGAGGTGAAGCTTGTATTGAGATGGGAAGTTCTACGCTCTGATTCATGCCTGAACTGATTTGATCTTAGTTTGATCTTAAGGAATTCTTCTAGTTGTTAATGATTTGTTGTGACTGAAATTACAGTAGATCTGTGATGGCTTGAGTAATTCCTTTTCCGTTATTGTGGTGTTAGGAAACCCTGTTGTTCACCATTGCCCCTTGGACATGGTTGGATGATAGAACTTTTCCTACTTTCATCAAGATTGGCTGTGGGTTGGTTGAACTTCGTTGTTTGCTTTGTCTCACGGGCATGGTTTTGTGATGGAATCCATACTAATCTGCATCCCTCTTATCTTTTGAAAACTAGATTAAGAGAAGTTTAAATTGTGCTTTAGCGATATATTTTCCAGCTGGATGAAGATGGAACTTATAGTCCAGTTGAGTTCGTGAATCAGCATAGATCTCCCTAATCTTTACAAGTGGATCCTCTGAATCCCTAGTTCCCTACCTTTGATTTCTACAAGTTTTTAGTTGATTATTCATCATTATTCTCATATTTACTTGAATTAGAATTCATCTTCTTCTAGTTCTAGTTCTGGTTACTTTCAGATTACGTACAGGTTTCAGTCCCTGTGGATTCGACCTCGGTCTCACCGAGTTTATTACTACATCACAACCCTATACTTGGGGAGTGAACAACACATTCAAAGATATATGAGCGGCTACTTATATGGCTTATACAAACCAATGTCTCGATGCTAACAAATACAGGAAGGAAACAATTTAATGTATGAAAGAGAATAAAATGCTATTAGACTTGAGATGCAAGATCGTGCTGCTTCTCTTGGAGTAAATACGACCATACATTCATGATAGTTGTACCCTGCTCCTCATTAGTCTGAACATGAGTATCATTATATCACATGCACCATTTGTATGGTTGTATATTCAAAGAATGAGTGGTCATCTCAATAAGAATTTTTCTCAAGATTACACACTACCGCACTAGTTAAGTATAGTTTAAACAAGAAACATACAAAACAATCCATGATGCAATCTTATTTAAGTGAGGCAATACCCACATGCAACTTTAAAGTGACTAATCATCAGTGAAAGTACAATAAGTACGTGCTCAAGTGACAAGCTCACATAAATTTAGTCGTTTGAACATTGCACTGGTCTTTCCAAACCGTCAACCAGGCACTTGATAACACTCATGTGCCATGGAATGCATGATTAGCCCAATTATTATTAGTCCAATTGCAAACAACCATTTTTAGAAAGCTCAAAGGTCATTATGGGGGGCTCATCACCCAGCATAGGCCGATAGTTAAGACATAGTGTCCATACCACCATCCATGGCTCATTAGACCCTAACAACTTGAATGTTTAATGGTAACATATTCAACTAATGGCCAATCATAATTCAACAAGTGGAACTTACCATCGTAAGGTTGTACGAAAATAATCAATCAAAGCCACATAGGACATGTATTCAATTAAAGGCACATGCGACAAATACTATATCAAAGCCACAAAGGGCAAATATGCAATCAAAGCCACATATGACAATATTCCGTCAAAGCCACATAAGGAAAACATTCCATCAAAGCCATGTAGGGCAAATATTAAATCAAAGACATATATGACAAATGATCCTTGAGATAGTAAGTCCACAACAAGTTCCATTTAACCCATTGGAAAAAAGATGACTACTGGTTTGAGGGTCCATTATAATCACAATCAATCAAGTTGACATCCTAACTCTGGATATACATATATAAGTAGAACTTTCCACTAATCGATGTGGCAATTCAAACTTCACAAACAATCCATAAGTATGAGCAGAAATTCATGTGCAACATATAAGTATTTATACAAGATAAGCGTTGAGCATATAATTTGAGGGTCTATTCTAATAAATAACTTAAGTAATTATAAAATAAAATTATTAATTATCAAAATTAAAAGGGAAACTATCATTTAAACTAACATGAAAGTGGAAAGCCTAAGGGGAAAGGTCATCATCTTATGAGTCGAATTGCCTACTAATGTCGCTAGGAAGTGCATGCACCCTTAAAATTGAATCCTATCATGAATTCTAAAAATCATATGATTAGATCTAATTTTTACACACTACCTATGGTTAAGTTCATAAACTAGGGTTTGGATTATTTATATTTAGGATTTTGATGTAAAATTATGTAGTTGATCTATGGTTTAGATTTAGGGTTAGATTTGAGATTTTTATTTCCCACAAATTAATTTAAGACTCAAAATTAAACAAGCTAATTGAATTTACACTATAATCCAACACTCATAGAAGAAGACTCACCTATGACAACTCGAACCCAACTTGGTTCCAATTTGAAAGCGATCAACTTAATCCAATTTAGCAATCAAAACCCTAAACCATTATGAAAGGTGTTATGCAATTCAGAAATAATTGGAAATTAGCATTGTGTTTTATAAGACTATTCGAGATCCTATAAAGAATCAGACATGTTGCCTATAAACTAGCACTACCCCCGCAGCTTGCCAGTATTCACAGCGTTTTCCATGTATCCATGCTTCGTAAATATGAGAGAGATGTGTCTCACATAATAGATTGGTAGTTATTAAAAATCCAAGAAGATGCATCGTATATCGAGAGACTTATGAACATCTTAGATAGAAAAGAACATGTGTTGCGAACGAAGGTGATATATTGGTCGAGGTCTAATGGAATCACCATAATGAAGAAGAAGCCTCATGGGAACAAAAGCTGAGATATGAGAAAAGTATCCCAACCTCTTTATCGAGTAAGGTACAATGGATTTCGAAATGAAATTTTGTTAAGGAGGATAGAATGTAATATACCGCCAATTTTGAGGGATAATTTTTTTCTTTTTTCTTTTTCCCAATTATTTTATCATAACCGATCATCAGGTGGGTCATTTAGACCATTTAAACCAAGGTCTGTGACAATCCAAACCATGGATCATCGATCCAAACCATCTAAATTGAATAGTAACTGATTAACTACCATCTATACCATTAAAAAAAATTAATTCAATGTGCAGATTGTCAAGAGTTTAAGTTTTGACCGTCAAATCACACGATTTACCCAGTGATCACCATTCACTTGTTCCCTGAAGCATTAGCATTGAAATGATACAATTCTCATAGTTTGATCATGAAAAACGATTTAGATCCAGGGCCCAAAAATTGATGGTCATGAATATCTGGTGATGTAGCATAATGTAGTGGACCGCTATGCAATTAAATGTTTTAATATACTTGTTATGCCTATATTATATGATTCATATGGTTAAGTTTCCTTTTATATATGTGAAATTTTATTTCATCATGCATACATCTATGACCCATCATTAAGAAAATAATTTGTCTCATTAATTGTATTTTTTTAAACCACTAATATTAGTTATATAGAGTGACCAAGGGCCTTCTTGAGTCCTTGGATATCTCAAATTCAAAACCCCACCTCTTCTTGTTCTTGAATGTGGTAAAAACATTTTAAGAAAATCGTATATTATTATTATTATTATTATTATTATTATATTATTATTATTATTTTACAATTCTTGACAAATGAAGCAATTAACTCAATTGGTGTGAAATTCAAACATGATATGTGCTAATGAGGAGGCTAAGAGATTTTTTTTTTTTTTTTACAAAAACTTTTAAAAGAAGTAACCTAAGAAACCATAAAGGAGGAAGTAACACATTTGCCTTAAAGGAACATGCCTATAAGATGGGAAGATGCCCTGAGAGATAGAAAGATAGAGAGTGGGACGTATGTGATCCAGGCCACATAAGTTAAAGAATCATTTATCTCCATAGTTTAGAACTTGGTCTAAATTTAAACTTGTGGATGATCCATGCAGTGCTTAATCTGGATATTATGATCTTAGATCAAGATTGTAAAAATTAAATAAGAGATCAAAATGATGATCGGGTCCAAACTAACCATTGATCAAGGATCTAATCACCAAATTAAAGAATAAGACTTAAGGAAAATAAGATCCACCCAACCCAGATTTATATGAGATTATCTGATCAAGGATCAATCAAGGTAGTTGGACCAAAATTGTAAAATATCAAGAAAATTTATGTTCGGAACAGATGGATCTTATCATCTAATCATTTTAAAAGATCGGTCTTGACCCAAAGATAAATTATACCTTTGATGTACGGTTAGGATTATGGAAAGATATAAATATTAATATAAAATGGGCTATCTATGGTTTAAATATAAGAATTAAGGAGCAAATTAGTCAATTAATGGATAAATATTGTTCTAAGAAAATGGACACTAAGGAAGAAATTAACTTGATGCATGTATTCTACATATGATTAAAAACAAAGAAACTTTTATGGATCATTGACCCGAGTGCAATCATAAGATCATGAGGAAATGATCAAAATGTCAAAATGGTTAAATAAGAAAGAATGTTATGGGTAAGTAGTCATTATCATGGATAAATTTTCTTAGATATGTGTTGCATAACATTACATGTTTACTTTTGCTTAACTTTTATAATTTATTAATATCTGTTTAAGTATGCAACAACATTATATTTGATATGTCATTTTGGGAACACCAGATAACTCGGCGATGAAGTAATCTTTTAAATTCTAGAGTAGGATTCCCAATGGAACCCGAGTTGGTGCCAATAAGGTCTCCTCCTTGGACTATGGTCGAGGCTGGGGAAAGATTTTGGCTATCTCTAGAATGGGCCATATTGCTAGAATATATAGTTACACATGGAATGTGAAATACATCAAGCCAATGTTCGCGCAGGATGTGAGTAAACTCCTACATGTGTTAGACTTATTTGGATCTCAGTCAGATGAGTGTTACCAGGCCGGACGTTGTGCGTAGCTATGACCCTGGTTGTTCACTAAAGAAACTATTTATGTGGTAATGTAATGTGGCATACCAAAATTCCTGTATATGCACATGTATCATACCTATGTTATGAATCATACATACAACTACTTGCTTGGTTGTTAGCTTATTCTATTGATTGGAAAACCACCTAGGACAAATGAACTAGAGTCTCCGTGTGTGGAGTGATGACTCTGAGAGGCGTGCTCTTGAGGATTCATTATAAGAATAAAGAATTTCTATTTTATATTTATTGCTTTAAATAATGATGTATGAACTTGAGTTGGATATCGGCCAATAGATAATTGATACTTTTGACTAAATGGATGATGATTAAATAAGTTTACTATTTGTGATGATTATTATGGTTATGTGTATAATATTACCCCATTCCCATCGAGTCACACCCTCGACTCGGCGACCGAGTCAAGCGAACTCAGATTTTCGGAGTTGGGGTCTGATACCAACATTTTCACAGGCATGACACATAGGAGAATCTCTTGAGCTACTTTCCGAAGTAGATGAGTACCTTTGGGTTACCGGAGGGGTAGAGGCAAATAGGTGACTATCAAGTTCAAATCCTCTATTATCCTCAAAAGACTTACCCATGCTAGATTTACAAATAGGTTCATGTTGTTGGGTAATATTCGCTTTCCCCTAATAGGAAGACGTTATTCTAAGGCTCATTCGAATCTCACTCCAGAAGGTTAAGCCTTTTAGGAGGAACCTGCTCTGATACCAATTAAAATTACGCATGGAATATGATACCACGAGCTATGAATGCGGAAGCTTGACAGAGTTACGGAATGAAGGCTATGTCCTAGATTAGGAGGTGGGTGATTAAGACCTTTTAATATATAATTCCTTACTTACACTAAATTTCAAATTAAACTGAGTAAGACAATTAACTCTAAGGCTTCCAAGACAATAGAGGGTCCAATCACATACACTAAAAATGATATGCTAATGAAGTAACTAGTCTATAAACGATAGTGTACATGTGTATGTGGGATGTGCTAACTATCAACTTATAACATACACATATATTGTTAATGTAGAAATCTGGTTAACCATTCTTAGACTTTTGAGTACCTACACACGGAGAAGACAAAAGAGACCCTAACTGCAGTAGGGGACCCTCCGATGCCTAAGTCAGATAGGGAATATGGGTCTAGTAGAGATTAGGGTTTTTGTGCATAGAGTCATGTGTACCTTTCACTATTAGATATGCTTTTATTTATAGTTGAAAGGGGGCGATGACGTAGAGGGCAATCTCCCTACATAGTAGGGGCATGTTGTAGAGGGAATCATATCCCGAGTATATCATGAATATCTTCCGAGATCTTTGGCTGAGATCTTGGACAGATGCGTGTTGCAGTTATCTCCTTAGATCCTTGACTGGGATCTTAGGTAGGTATCTTCAGTAAGATACCTTCAGGTAGGGTTTTTGTACATAAAGTCATGCGTGTTTTTACTGGATTCTCAAGAAAACTCGACTACAGTTTCCTTGAGAATCCAGGTCGACAAACTACCCTTCAGAACATATATGTAAGTCACCTCGGATTCTCAACCTCAGCATCCTACTACATGTTTTTACTGGATTCTCAAGGAAACTGTAGTCGAGTTTTCCCTTGGCATTGAGCAGATTGTTGACCTGCTACCTACTCTTGGGAGTTGTGTCTGAGCACTAAGACTGAACTCATTTTCTTAGTAGAATATAGACGAAATTGGGGATGATCATCCTCTTCATCTTACCGTACGGAGCAGGGTTTCCCTGAGTGTAGCGATTCAGAGTTTTTTCTCATGTGGGGTCGTACCTCGGGGGCCCTTACCAAGAGATTTTTCAAGTAGTAGCTCGAAAATGGATTGGAGTGTGGAAGGGCTCAGCATCTTATGGAAGGGGAGATACTTCATTTTCTGATGGCCAAGCTCAAGGAGTAGGTTGTTTCCCTAGCAGTGGATTACTGCTTTTAGGCGGTTGAGGAGATCCTTGGTCGTGGCTGGCACTGACTGATCACACGACGAGCACATATATCCGAGTTAACCCTTCTTCCTTAGCCAGTCCATTTTTACCCATAACAGTATCCCCCTACTTCTGAGCTTGTGCAGTAAGCTCAAGAAATAAGTTGGTTTAGTGAGCTCAGACCTTCTTGTGCGTGGGGTGTCGAGCATGATCATCATTAATGTGGAATAAGGTGGCATGCACTTGTCATTAATGCTGAATAAGGCGGTGGGCATGAGAATCGGAGCAAATCCGCAATCATGATATGACACGCTCGAGGTAGCGTGCATCGGCTCAAGGTCACATGAGCTGGCAGGGCGCCTATTCGGCTCCTCGCTTATGGGACACCGACACGTGGCATCTCCTGGGAAGTCGAGTTGTTCAGCGAGTGGGAGAGCTCCACATGGCCAAGCGCGGGCATCGAGGAGCCATTTTGGCTCATGTATTAAATGCGGGTAGTTATTGCTGTACAGTCGAATTCCCTATAAAGGGGGATGCCCCTAGTAGCGTGAGGGGTATTTGCTTCCGCTGCCCCTCTTTGTTGTTGCTGCCCATCGGAGTTGGTGATTTCCAGTAAGTCGGAACTCTGTCTCTCCGGCCTTCTTCCTTCTTCTTTGGCATTCTTCCTTCCTTCCTTCTCTCTTTTGTCTGTTTTGCTTCTCTCATTTTTCGGCAAAAAATGTCAAATTCTTCAGACACCTGGGATGAATCCGCTACATTCCAGGGCGATCTTGAGCTAGAGGGTTGGGACTGGTCGCCGTAAGGACTTTTGCGCGATTCGCCATCCCCAATAATGATGATTAGTGATAGGGAGATCGTGCCCATTTTGAGGGCAAGGGTTGCGGCCTAGCCTTCTGCCAAGTAGCTCGCATGAGTCGAGGCAGAGTCAGCTCCAGCAAGAGAAGAGGCGGCTACATCTTCCGTGGAGTTTGAGAATACCGGCCCAGTTGGGTCGAGCTTGATGTAGTCTAACTTGGTCCGGATGATGTCGATCTACCACATACCAAACTCGGTGGTAATTCGAGCTCCTGCACTTGGCGAACTCTCAAGTGAGCTTAGGGAGGGCAAGGTGGCAATATTTTTGATCGCCCTCCAGTGCGGCCTGAGGCTTCCTCTTTCCCGCATATTTAGGGAGATCGTCTCATGTCTAAAGCTGGCCCTTGGCCAGATAATCCCAAATGCCTGGAAGGCTCTGTTGGGGGCTTTCATCTTATAGTTTCAGCTCAGACAGCCTAACCTAACTATGAATGAATTCCTTCACATGTACCAGGTGAAGTCCAACCCTGTCCACGAGGGTTGGAATTATTTTTCGTCCTAGCTGAAGATGGGCAAAAGCATCATTACATATATCCCAACCTCCAATGTGGATAAAGGCTACTGGAAACGGATATGGACGTGGATTATCTACTGACAAGTTGAGTAGCGAGACTGGCTATCGAAGTGATGTCACCAAGTTATATGGGTCCCACCATGATGTATGTGTTGTATCCACACCGTCCTTCCATTTGGAGAGGTTATTTTAAGGCATAAGTGAAAGAATGAGTTGGATCGAAAGCTAGTGTGAATCCCATCACAGAAAGTAGTGAGGAGAGTGATGGCCACCGTTGAAACCTTTTAAGGGTCCACCATGATATTTATTTGAGATCTAACCTATTCATAAGTTAACACATACATGAACGAAGGGAAAACACAAATATCTGCTTCATAGAAAACTTATGTAACCCTTGGTATTTTTTAACAGCAGGCACTCAATTTTGACTGTCTTCTTTGGTAAGGTTCACTTTAGCTTTGGATTTACCTTATTCTTTGACTAATTCCTTAAAATGATCTCTCCAGATGGATGGACGGTGTGGATACAAAATAGTCATCATGGTGGGCCCACCGAACTTTCTGGCGTTACTTCAGTGGTACCGAAATCGGGAAACGGATTGGCTGGTGTACCACACACCACCCATCCGGCGGAGATGAATTGGCTACTTCCCCTGACACCGGCCCCGTGGCTGATGGTCAGTGCTACGTGGGCCCCACTATGATGTATGAGTTTCATCCATTCCGTCAATCCCTTTTTACATATCAATTTATGGCTTGATAAAAAAAATGATAATGATATAAATATTAGGTGGACCACACCAGAGGAGAACAATAATGATTGGATATCCACCATTAAAATCCTCCCAAGTCCCACTGTACTGTTTATTTGACATCTAATCTTTTGATTAGGTCATAAAGACCCATATGAAGGGAGACAGTAAATATCAGCCTGATCCAAAACTTTCATGGCCCCATAACGTTTTTAATGGTCAACATTCATTCAACACTCTTGACTACTTGAGATTGCGATATACCTCATTGTTTTTTCATACATCATGGTGGAGCCCACAGCGGCTAGTGGCAGGGGAATAGCCAGTCCGTTTTCCTATCTGGCTGGTGTTCTGACGTCGCCAAGTTCTGTGGGTTACATCACTAGGTATGTGTTGTATCCAAACCGTTGGTCCATTTGGCGAGATCGTGCTAAGACTTATACAAAAAAATAATACTGATCCAATAATCAATTAGACCACACTGAAAAAAGCAGTCAGGATTAAACGGCTACCATTGAAAGCCTTTTGGAGTCACAGAAGTTTTGGATTAATATAATATTTGTTTATCCTATTCATCGGTCCGTGTGATTTTATTAATAGATTGAATGGAAAATACAAGTTATGATGGCCCTTGGAATGTTTTAATGGTGAGAATCATTGTTTCGCTAGTATTTTTGCTGTGGACCACTTAAAATTGGATATGACTCATTTTTGGGCTCGTACTATAAATGATCTCAAAAAATGAATGAACGGTGCGGATATAATAAATACATCATGGTCCCGTGTAACATTAATCTCCTTTTAACCGCTCGCTCAACTCGGAGCTCTAGCGGCATCGCCCGTCTTCGCACGACACTACCCACACCAGCCAGGTCGGAGGTGGATTTCCTGCGAAAGGCTTCCGAAGGAAGTTCCTGCGGTGGGAACTTAGGTGGGGTCACTGTGATGTTCGTGAGAAATCCTCCCTGTCCATCCGTTTTTTAAGTTTATTTTAGGACATTTTGCTAAAAATGATCCGTATATAAAGCTAAAGTAATCCCTATTAAAGGAAAATGTGGATAGAGAAATTCCCACCATTGGAACCTTCCTGGGTTCAACCGTGATGTTTAGATGCCATCCATACTGTTGATAACGTCATTCCTAATGGGATGAACTGAAAACAAAAATATTAGCACCGATCAAAACTTCTGTGGCCCCACGAATATTTCAACCGTGGACGTTTAATTATCACATTTTTGGCTCACTTGAGCTTTGGATACGGTTCATTTTTGACAACATGCCCTAAAATGAACTCACAAAATAAATGGACGGGGAGGATTTTTCATAAATATCACAACAGGCCTCACCTTGGTTCCCAGCGCAGAACTTCCTTCCAAAGGCTTTCGCAGGAAATCCGCGTCCAGCCAGGTCGTGGTTTGTGGTATACCAGCCAATCCGTTTCGCTGTCGAATCCGAGTCCTGATAGGCAGCGTATTACGTATTGCCCTCGCTTGGACTTTAAACCGGGTACGGGGCTCTGTGGGGCCCACTGTACTGTATGGATTTTATCTACGCTGTACATTCATTTTTAAATATCATTTTAGATCATGAAGCCATAAAAAAAGCAGATTCAAGGCCTAAGTGGATCACGGAGTGGGGATTTAATGCACAACATTAAAAAAAAATCTAGGGAGCCACTGATATTTTGGATCAAGCCAATATTCGTTCTTTCCCTTCATCAAGTATATGTGAACTGATGAATATTTTGGATGACAAATAAACAACACGGTGGACCCTATGAAGGTTTCAACGGATAGAATTACTTTCACCACTAATTCCTGTGATGTGGTTCAATTGAACCTTTGATCTGCTTCGCTTTTTTTTTTTTTTTGGGTTATACTATAAAATAATATTTCAAAATGGATGGACGGCGTGATAGAGGCCATACATTACGGTGGGCCTCACAGGGGCCTGCCTTTGCGGATTATTGTTAGGATGGGGCAGGACGAAATCCACTTCCAGATGGACGCGGATTTCCTGCTAAAGCCCCACTGTGATGTTTACGAGAAATCCAACCCGTACATCCATTATTCGAGCTCACTTCAGGCACTTGAAGAAAATCGAGGAGGATCCAAAACTCAAAGGAATGCCCACTGTTGAAACCTAGTTAGGCTCCACCTTGATGTTTATATGCCATCCAAACCGTTTATAAGGTCATTTTCACTGGGATGAAATGAAAACACTAAAAACTAAAACCGATACGAAACTTTTGTGGCCGTATAAATGTTTCAACGGTGTTCACTAAATCCCCACTCTTTCCTCTAGTGTGGCCCATTTGAGTTTTTGATCCATCTTATTTTTAGTTAATTTTACTAAAATGAGATCAAAAAACGGATGAACGGGTTGGATTTCTCAAAAGCATCGTATTAGGCCCCACCCAGAATCCTTGTGCAGGAACTCCATGCGAAAGTCTTTCGCATGAAATCCGCGTCCGCTTCGAGAAAAGCTACAACCTCACGTAACTGTGTGATATATAAGAATAACACCGCGTTTGGCATATTCGAAATTCTCGCTTCTCTTTTACCGAGAAAGAGCGTATCTCTTATCTTCTCTTATGGAAAGTCTTATGGAAACCGATAGAGTGGTTGATTGGTTGCAACTTGATAAGGATTTGGTTGAATTGATATTCACAAGATTAAGGGTTATTATTGATTTCGTCCACTTTGGTGCTGTATGTAAGACATGGCACTCTATCTTTCTAGAAAATCGCCATCGTCTATCTCATCTCTTCCCCATTCTTATAATTCCCAGTTACGAAACGAACGAGTTCCAGGACTTCTTCATCGTCTCAAAGAAGCATAACCATTCCTTGAAGCTCTCAGATGAGCATTCCTATCGCCTTAAGAAGCTTTCGAACGAAGTAAATGGTAAATGGTGCTTTGGATCTTCAGAAGGCTGCCTTATATTGATAGACTTTCGACTCAACATCTCCCTCTTGAATCCCTTTACCGAAACAGAGACTCCCCTTCCCAGCCTTACTCCTTTATCTGACATCTTCAGCATCCGTGAGACGGGCAGTGGGATAATCGAGTACACGCGTCATTTCAGGTCTTCCATAATTAATGAGTTAAGTACGTATTTCTTTGTACCTAAGATGTTTGTGCACAAGGCCGTTATATCTGGGCCCTACGTGCTTGCCATTCTCGGCTACCGGTCTGTGCTAGTCTTTTGCAGGCGGGACAGTGACACGTGGACTTACGTGGGGGAGGATAGGTTCCAGTTTCGTTTCGAGGATCTTGTGTGTTACAACGGCAACTTCTATGCCGTTGATGAATCTGGGCATGTTATGGTCGTAGATGTTAGTGGGCCTCAGCCAACCATGACAAAGGTTGCTATGGCCATTGGAAAAGGCATTGAATTATGTCGGAAGTATCTGGTGGAATCTTCTGGAGAATTGCTAATGGTTGGGAGGAGAGTCGATAAAATAAGATACCCTAACAGGACTTACGGCTTTGAGATTTTAAGGGTGGATCTGAATAAACACCTGTGTTTCCCTTTAGAAGCTTTGGGAGATCGTATGTTGTTTTTGGGAGAGAATTGCTCAATGTCTCTCTTTGCTCAAGACTTCTCCGGTGTGAAAGGAACTGCATTTATTTTGTTGATGAGCAGGAATCGGTTGGTAAAAATTTATGTGAGGGCTACATTCGTGTATACAATGTAGAGGATGGGAGCATCGAGCCATATTATAAGAGGGATTGGAACTGGAACTGGCTATCGCTATGGCCCATCTGGCTTACACTCAAACCTTGGTAGAAGAGGAAAAGAAAATTGTAAAACATGAGGGGTTGTTTGGATGACTATAAAATTCTTTATTTGTTAAGGGTTTCTCTTTCCAAATAGGTCGAACTACAAATAATTTGGGATGTAAAGTGTTCTTAACTTTCATTTTAAAGGCATCCAAATGATCCCTATGTCATCTTTTTTATTTTTTTATTTTATTTTTTTAATTTAAATATACATTGTTAATTGCATATATAGGTTAATTTATATATGCATCTTTCTTTGTTCTTTAGAATTTATGCAATGCTGGTAAGGGTTTCTCTCTCCAATAGCTACATATACCTTCTTGTCTTCTTTTCTTTTCTTTCATGTGACTTTGATGTCATTGCTTGATGTGAAGTTGGAGTAATCGGGTACCAATATCTATTTTAAACATGAGATTATATTTCCATGTGTGTGTATTAGGGGGAGGTGTGTCACTCCAGCTCCTAGAGTACTATTGATTGAATGACACATTTACCTTGAAAGTGTGAAACTTTCTGTTTTTATTTATTTATTTATTTCTCTTTTATGAATGATAATTTCTTTTAGAAGAGAAAAAAGAAGAGAGAATTTTGAATAATTCGGTGGATTGACAATTAAGCTGTGACGCAAAGGTCACCTGTCGACCCTTTCTTTCTAGGTAAGTAGCCAAATTATTCACAACTTCTTTCTAGGTAAGTAGCCAAATTATTCACAACCCTACCTATTTGATTAAATGAATTTTATGGAAAATAAATCCTAACCACCACAAGATTTTAAATCTACTAGAACCCCAATGCTGATATATACCTCTTATATATTTGCATTCCGGGTCTTACTAGTCCACTAAATTGTGTGATGTCAAGCCCTTAATTGCTTCGGATGGCTCCTCCAATGGTTTGACTTGGTTAATTGAGTCAATGAAATCTTGGTACCCGAATCATAGAGAAATGAACAAGGGATAATTTATGAGTGGAGACGGAAAAATAACTTATATCAAACTTAATCTTTGAATACTCATTAAAACTCAAAACTCAAAAATTTTGAAATGCCTACATCCCTGCCTTCTTTTGTAGATCCTAGAACAATCCCTCTGAATCTTTAGTGAATCAATGTAATCTATCTAAGATAACAACATGCTTAATAATAATAACAACAACTCCATAAAATATTCCTCAGTCTTTAAATCAGCTCTTATATTTTTCGCAAATAATAAATTGCAGTTCCTGATATCTAGGTCCTAAATCTATTAATCAGCAGTCGAAATTCGGTAATGTGAACCTTGCAGTGGGCTGTGGAACTACATCAGTCGATCCGCCCTCTTTCATCCCTTTAAAAGGGATGACCACCTAACTAACTCATGAAAAAATTTAGATACGGCCGATTCTTCCAATACCTCTTTCTACTAAAGACTAGAAGAAGAAGAAAAATCTCTCTGTTCAACAATCAAATAAGATAAGAAAGGGGAAGGCAAGAGAAGTAATAAATGGAAGGGAATGGGGCAATTATGGAAGATTAGAGAATGGAAGGAGGGATTCAATATGAGATGGCCCCATCTTTTATGGTTGGGAAGCAGGGATTTGTATAAAATACAATAACAAGAAATAGAGTTTTTAGCTTCTCCCTCTCCTTCTCTACTTCTTATCCTCCGTATCACACATTTCAGTACAACATCTCAATCTGGAAAGTCCATCTTGTAGAAACTAGTATGGATCGAAATTGATTCTAGAATCAAGAGAGTGGTCTTCAAATCTACGACAATTAAAAGAAGAAGAAAAAAAATTGACAGTCGAGAATTAGTGAGATGAAAGCAAAGTAATTCCACTAGAGGTAGTTGGATGGGATTCATACAAAATAGGACTATATTATCGAGTACTTGTAATTTAAAAATGGGAATTTAACCGTACTGACCTCGAGGTTTGGTCAAATTACCTTGCGAGGTACTATGTTCCAGATATTCCAAGAGTGACCTTCTGACAACTTCTGGATACTGTTTCTGACAAAAATGCCCCTATCCTTGGTTCAGAAGTCATACGGTCTAGAGTGAATAAGAAGTTACCTTCTTTTTTAAAACCCGAGAAAGTGACGGATGAGCTACTCCCCCTGCCACCAGCCAATGGCTGGTGCTCGATGGTCTGTGCGCCCCACCACCATGTATGTGTTTCATCCATGCCGCCTATCTTTCTTGCCATGTCATTTTAGGGCTGAGGCCCAAATATCAGCTAGATCCAGTTCTCGTGTGGCCCACATAATAAAAAATAATGGTGACTGTTGAAACTTTTCAGGCTCACTGTGATGTTTGTTAGAAATGTACACTACCCATGTCAGGACTTTTTGGGCCCACGACGAGCTGGCTAACAAGGCGAGTGGATCGGATCACCCCATTGTGGGCCTTAAGCTATGGTACTAATGGTTTGTAGAAGAGGAAGTCAACACATGGATACCACGATCCATGCAACGTGACAACCACGACCCATATAACATGACAACTACGACCCGTGCAAACAACGACCCTTATGGGCCCACATTGATATATGTGTATAATCCATGCTGCCCATCCTTTTTGTCATGTCATTTTAGGGGTGTGGCCCAAATATCAGCCAGATCGGTGCCCGTGTGGGCCAGAAAATAGAAAATAATGTTGACCGTCGAAACTTTTTAGGCTGATCACTTTGATGTTTGTTAGAAGTGGACACTACCTAAGTCAGGGCTTTTTGGGCCCACTGCAAGCTGGCTGACAAGGTGAATGGATCGGATCACCCCATCGTGGGCCTTAAGCTATGCTACCAATGGTTTGGTAGAAAAGGAAGTGAACATGTTCCAAACCATGATCCATGAAACATGACAACCACGACCCATATAACATGACAACTACAACCCATGCAAACCACGACCCAAATGAGCCCACATTGAAGTATGTGTATAATCTATGCCACCCACATTGATGTATGTGTATAAGCCATGGGCTCACTGTGAGGTTTTTTAGAAGTGGACACTGCTCAAGTTATATGAGTCGAGGTTGTCATGTTATGCATATGGGTTGTGGTTGTCAAGTTATATGGGTCGTGGTTGTCATGTTATATGGGTCGTGGTTGTCATGGGTCGTAGTTGTCATGTTTATGGGTCATGGTTGTCATGGGTCGTAGTTGTCACGTTATATGGGTCATGGTTGTCATGTTATATGGGTCGTGGCTGTCATTCGAGTCGTGGTTGTCACGGGTTGTAGTTATCATGTTATATGGGTCGTGATTGTCATGTTATGTGGGTTGTGGTTGTCATGGGTCGTAGTTATCATGTTATATGGGTCATGGTTGTAATGTTATATTGGTCGTGGTATCATGTTATGTGGGTCGTGGTTGATATAGGTCATGGTTGTCATGTTATATGAATCGTAGTTATGATGGGCCAAGGTTGTTATGTGACGTGTGCAAAAGGGTTTCAATGGTAGACGTTAAATCCACTGCTGCTTTGTGCAGTGTGGTCCACTTTATCTTTAGATATGTCTTATTTTTAGTCTCAAGCCTTAGGACGAGCTCGCCAAATGGATGGACGGTTTGGATATAACACATCCCTCATGATGGGACTCACAAAACTTACTGACGTCAATACAACAGCTATATACCCATGTGGTACACAGCCAATCGGCTTCCGTCTCCTGGGCACAGATTAGCTATTGACAGGTTGAGTAGTGAGACTCGCTCTTGAAGTGACGTCACCAAGTTCCGTGGGCCCCACCATGATGTATGTTTTGTATCCACACCTTCCATCCATTTGGAGAGATCATTTTATGGCAACATCCAAATAACGAGTTAAATCCAAAGCTCCAGTGGACCCCAACATAGAAAACAGTGGGGAAGTGACACCCACCATTAAAAACTTCTAAAGGCCACAAAAGTTTTAGATCAAACCAATATTTGTGTTTTCCCTTATTTCTTATCTTATTTAACTTTTTAATAGGTTGGATTTCAAATAAACATTATGGTCGGCCTTAGGATAGTTTCAACGGTGGGAATCACTCTCCCCACTGTTTTCTGTGGTGGAGTCCACTACAACTTTTAATCTGCCTCATTCTTTGGCTATTGCCCTAAAATGATATCTTAAAATGGATGGACGGTGTGGATACAACACATACATCATAGTAGGCCCCACAGAACTTGGTGACATCACTTGAGTAGCCGACACTACTACTCAACCTGTCAGTATTTAATCCACTTCCCCGTGTTCCGAATGGAAACGGATTGGCTGGTGTACCTCACACCAGCTATATAGCTGCTGTATTGACGTCAGTAAGTTCTATGGGTCTGATCATGAGGTATGTGTTATATCCAAACCGTCCATCCATTTGGCAAGCTTGTCTTTAAGGGTTGATACGAAAAATAAGACGGATCTAACTATCAAGTGGTGAAAATCATTATCTCCGTTGCTATTTATGGTGTGGTCTAGATGATCTTTGGATATGATTCATTTTTTGGATAATGCTCTAAAATGAACTCTAAAAATAGATGAACGGTGTAGATATAATAAATACATCACTGTGGAGCCCATGTAACTTTAATCTCCTTTGAACTATTTGTACAACTCGGAGCTCGAGGACCGTCAGTGCTCGTCTTCACGGACGCGAACTGCGTCCTACCCCCGCCTGGACGGTAATCCATCCAGGCAGGGCTCCGTGGGGCCCACAGTGATGTAAATGTTTTATCCATGCCGTTCATCTTTTTTTTTAAAAGATCATTTTAAGGTACGATCCCAAAACCGAGGCAGGTCCACAACTCCAATGGACCACAATGTGGGGATTGAACGTCCACCATTAAAAAGTTCATGGGACCTGGAGAAGTTTCGGATCAAGCTTATATATGTGTTTTCACTTCATCCACGTCTACATGAACTTATTAATAGGTTGGAAGGTAAAAAAACATTACAGTGGCTCTTAGAAAGGCTTCAACGGTGGGTGTCATTATCACCGCAGCTTCCTTTGGTGTGGTACACTAGAGCTGTGGACCTACCTAGGGGTGCACAGGTTCGGTTCGGTCCGGTTCTGGGGTAAAACTGGAACTGAACCGTTCCTTACGGTTCCAAGATTTTCGGAACCAGAACTGGACCGTTACCACCTTATAACCGAACTGGAACTGGACCGTGAAAACCGGTTCGGTTCCACGGTTCTGGGCTTTTTATAATCCGGCCCAATTGCATGTTCTGTTTTATAATTTAGCCCATGTCCATTCGTGTTGTGATCCACTTGATGAATGGTTTAGATATTGTATATGGTATGAAAAAAATACATTTATGAAAACAAGTAAAGGGTGTATTGTAAACCATAAATCATGAGTCAAATATACAACTAAAATATATTGTAAACTCACGGTTCCACGGTTCGGTTCCAAGGTTCGGATCTACGGTTCGGATCACGATTTGGTTCGGTTCTATATACCCCCAAACCGGAACCGAACCGAACTAAACAGTTCTTTAATTTTTGGAACCGGAACCGGTGCACTATAGAACCGGATCGTTTGGTCGGTTTCGGTCCGGTTCCCCGGTTCTACCGGTTCGATGTGCACCCCTAGACATACCTCATTTTTAGGATGATAACTTAAAATAGTCTGATAGAAGCCATGAATGGCGTGGATAAAATAATTACATCGCGGTGGGCCCCATAGAGCCCTGCTAATGCATTTGAACGGGGTAGGACGCAATCCGCGTCCCATCTTCGCACAAAACGTACGTACAATAGCTAGTTGGTGTGAGGTACACCAGCCAATCTGCTTCCGTCCCAGATGGACGCGGATTGTGTCCTACCCCCACCCGACTCTAGCTCGGAACAGGCAGTTTTATGGGCCGGCCCATTGTGATGTATCTGTTTATCCAAGCTGTCCATCCTTTTTCTCAGATTATTTGTGTTTTCCCTTCATCTGGGTTTGTATGATCTAATCAACAGATTGGATGTCAAATAAACAGTACAGTGGGCCTTATGAGGATTTTAATGGTTGATATCCAATAAATATATTTTCCTGTGGTGTGGTCAACCTGAGATTTATATCCCTCTCATTTTTGGTATAAAGCCCTAAAAGGATAAGGCTGAATGTTTGAACGGAATGAATGATATGGTGTGGCCCACATAGCACCGACCGCCAACCACGGGGATGGTGGCAAGGGGAGTAGCCAATCCGTTCCCAATTAGATACGGACAGGTTGAGTAGTGAGTCTGGATACTCAACCTGTCAGTAGTAATCCGTGCCTATTTTTCTTTCCCAATGTAAGTTGCGCTCGAGAGAGAAATCCATATTCCCAAGACCTCGGGAAGGTTATTTTAGTAAGTCGCATTACTTGACTTACATATCCCAATATATGTAGAGATGAATGGTCTTAATGGGCCCACTATGATGTATATATTTTATCCATGCCGTCCATTCATTTTGAAAGATCATTTTATGGAATGAGCCAAAAAATGAGGCATATCAAAGGCTCATGTGAACCACAACATAGAAAGCAGTGAAATTGAAAACCTTTTGGGGCATAAATTTTTGGATGTAATGCAATTTTGGGCACACGACGTTAAATTAAATTCTAAATCCAATGGACGGATTGGATTTGCCCATAAATCATGACAGGACCCACGATCCTTATAACATGACAACATCGACCCTTTCTACGTTACAACCACGAACTACACACGTCACACGTAACCACCTCGACCCTTACAAACACGACCCGTATCAACCACTACCCATATAACATGACAACCACGACCTATATCAACCACGACCCATATAACATGACAACCACGACCCATATAACATGACAACTACGACCTATACCTATGACGACCACGACCCGGGTGACAACCACGACCCATATAACATGACGACTACGACCCATGACAACCACGACCCATATAATAGGACAACCTTGACCCTTGCTACATGACAATCACGATCCATTCGAAGGGTCGTGGTTCACATGCACAATGGATTGTGGTTTATACACATACATTAGTGTGGCCTTGATGTATGACCTTAGAAAGTTCCAACAGTGGGACTTTATTTCCCTCGGTGCGTTCCACTCGAGACTCGGATCTGTCTCATTTTTGGCTCATAGCCTGAAATAATATAGAGAAGGTGGTGGACGACGTGGATTAAGCATATACATCAAGGTGGGGTCCACGTCACATCGCAACCTCGACCTTTATGAACTGCACACGTCACGTTACAACCACGACCCATATAACATAATAACCACGACCAATATAACATGATAACCACGACCCATGACAACCACGACCCATATAACAGGATAACTGCGACCCATATAACAGGACAACTGCGATCCATACAACTGCGACCCATATAACAGGACAACTGCGACCCATATAACATGACAACTGCGACCCAAATAACAGGACAACTGCGACCTAAATAATAGGACAACTGTGACCCATATAACAGGATAACTGCGACCCATATAACAGGACCACTATAATCCATACAACTACGAACCATATAACAGGACAACCGCGACCCATATAATAGGACAACTGCGACCCATATAACATGACAACTGCGATCCATACAACTGAGACCCATATAACAGGACAACTAAGACCCATATAACATGACAACTGCAAATATACAACTGCGGCCCATTTGGGTCGCGATTTGCATGGGTCGTAGTTGTCATATTGTATGGGTTGTAGTTGTCATGTTGTATGGGTCGTGGTTGTCATGTTGACCACCAGATGAAAACAATAGTGATTAGATATCCACCATTAAAATCCTCTTAAGGCCCACTGTACTATTTATTTGACATCCAATTTGTTGATTAGGTCATACAGACACAGATGAAGGGAGAAAAAAGATCAGCTTGATCCAAAACTTTTACAGCCCTCAAAAAGTTTTTAATGGTCTACGCTCATTCAACACTGTTTCCTGTAATGTGGTTGACTTGATATTGGGATATACCTCATTTTTGGTCGCATACCATAAAATGATTTAGAAAAATATATGGACGGCATGGATGAAACACATAAAGCATGGTGGGCCCCACAGAGCACCGAGCACCAACCATTGGACGGTGGCAGGGGGAGTAGCTAATCCGTCACTTTCTCAGGGTTGCAATAAGAAGGTAATTTCTTATTCACTACAGGACCGTACGACTTCTGAACCAAGGGCAGGGGTATTTTCGTCCGAAATAATATAAAAAAATTGTCAGAAGGCCACTCTCGGGATATCTGGAACGTAGTACCTCCCAAGGTAATTTGACCAAACTTCAAGGTCAGTACGGTCAAATAGTTTTCTACAGTTGAAACCTTCTTGGGTTCTACGTTAATATTTATATGCCAACCAAAAACTTTGCCAGCTATGAAACTTTGTAGACATACGAATGTTTCAGACCATGGTCATTGAATCTACACTTTTTCCTTTCGTACGGACGACTTATGTTTTGGATACACCTAAAATTTAGTCGAATGTACTAAAATGACCTTCCAAAATAGATGAACGGTGTGTGGATTTATTACAAACATCATGGTGGGACCCACATAGCATCCCATTTAGAAGGCCTTCTGACAATTTTTTGATATTATTTTGGATGAAAATGCCCCTGCCCTTGGTTTAGAAGTCGTATGGTCATGTAGTGAATAAGAAGTTACCTTCTTATTGCAACCCCGAGAAAGTGACGGATTGGCTACTCCCCCTGCCACCGACCAATGGCTGGTGCTCTATGGGGCCCACCATGATGTATGTGTTTCATCCATGTCGTCCATATATTTTTCCAGATCATTTTATGGTATTAGACCAAAAAGGAGGTATATCCCAATATCAACCACATTACAGGAAACAGTGTTGAATGAGCGTATGTAACAGCCCAAATTTTCATGGCTAGAGTATGTACTCGTGCCCGAGGAAACCGGATGTTAATAATGTACAACTGGATGCTTTAAAATCACACCCTATTTTTTTTTTTTTTCATTTGTTTACACCCAAATACATTCATGAAGGTAACATTCATAAGAATAAAATCAATTATGATGATATATATCATTAGAGTAAAAGGAATAATCAAGGCCTCATAATGGAAGGTTTATTACAACATCAGACTTCACAGCGGAAGTATAAAACTAAATAGTAAAATTGTCTTTTTAGTCTTTCAAGATAATCTTCTATAGGGAAGTAGTCCTCTAAGTCTTCAATCTATACTACGCCACCTGCATCATCTGTACGGTTGGGAGAGAGTCAATGCCCTACTTATAGTGAAGGTTATCCTTTAAGATTAATAATAATTCAAGAGATTCATAACAGGTAAAGTGAGGGTCTGATACGTCCCGTGCTCCACTAACATGAGGGTATCAACATGCACAAACAACCTACATGAGATGCATGCCTAGCAAAGTATGTGGGGCTCATCATACGTAGTGATCATCACATTGTGGAATACGATTTTTAGATAACGGCTCGACCCGTACTCTCACTATATGGATATTCACCGGCATGGCCAACGCTACCGTGGATTTATGAGAACTCCTCAGAGCGCACAACACATGGGCTGGGTGATTTACGTGACACGACTTGTTCATGGAGCGACTATTTGCGACATCTAATCCCGGGGTAATGTGACGCTGTTGCGACTTACACACATCGATTTGTGCACCACTACCCGAAGACTCAAGGACTTACGTGTCCCAAGAGGGTCTCTACCCAGAGCGCATTACGTCCATGATAGAATATTTGAATCACTAGTTGTAATATATCACTTGCACTTACAGAGATAAATTGAATCTTAAACATATAACTGAATCTGAATCATGAAGAATATAAATTGAATTATGGAGGTCCTGGAATAGTAAGACACATGCCCAAGACGTAAAGATAGATGGCACAAGGCCAACATAATAAGAGAAGAGTGACAATGGTCAACTCAACAAAAGTGGCAATGACCAACATAATAAGAGAAGAGTGACAATGGTCAACTCAATAATAAGGAGAGTGGTAATGGCTAACTCAATATAGAGATGAGTGGCAGGGCCAACTCAAATAAAGAGACGGGGCAGGGGCAAAGCTTGTATCCATGGCCTCACATAAATTCAGAGAAATCACTTGTATTTGACATCATGTCGTAAACCCAATGGGCCAATAGTTGTAATGACATTAACTAAATCAATTGATAGGATAATTCCCAGAAAAACATGTCACATATATAAAAGGTAGAATAATTTGCATCACCAATGGCATGAAAAGGCATGATAATTCACATCTATAAAAGCATGGAAAGGCAGGATAAATATAATAACTTAAATTACTGTAAGCTTAAAGGATAAAACCCTCACCTTTCAAGTAGGATTACAATCTTTAATATTGAATATGTGTTGTAGCACTCAATTCTAGCAATATAAACACGATTCATATGATTAGTCTTCCTTATATTGGGAATTGTATGGTTGATTAACACTTTGTATGGATGTAGACTAGCGTAGTTTCCAACCAAATTTGAGGGTTTATATTCATAGTCACCTATATACTTGGATCAGTAAACATTCTTAATCCAACACTTCTCGAGGTTTGGCGAGTCCCTACGTCGGGTCGACTTGGGGTGACTTGCCAGCTGATCGTTCTACCCCGAAATCTTGATGCAAGATCGGGTGCGTGATCTAGATTAAAAGAAAATTAGCAGAGAAATCTTACCCGTTAAGAAGGATGGCTGACGTTTTCTACCACCAGACTCGACTCGCAATTGGACTCTGTGATTTCACTGAGCCGACCCAAAGCCTATTCTCTCGCCCGTTCTTCCTCTCTTTTGGTCTCTCTTTCTTCTCTTCTTTGTGTTCCTTTCCGGTAGGCTGGGTAAGGCTTTTTATAAGGATGTAGGGTCTCCAGAAGTTTCCTGCGCATGGTGATCTCCACAAAGAATCGGATGGCTTTCTTGCGTATCTTCTCCCTACACAAGGACGGTCGGAAGTCGTGTGCAGCCCACTGCCCTCTTCTATTTACATCTGCCATTGTGAAGGTGGTCGAAATTCACCCTTCTAGCATCTGGATGGTCCAGATCATGGCCACAATCCGGAACTTGATCGTCCAACGGCCACGGTGATCTTGAGTTGCGTCCGTGATTTGCGTTCGCACAGCCTGCGAAATTCACAAGTCTTCGATGGTTGGTGGGCCCACGATCCAAGCAGTCTGGGAAATCCGTTCCTTCCATCGATTTCAGCTCTTTGTGTGGTCCCATGGCCCTAAGTTTGAAGTAGGTCCAAGATCTAGCTGGGCCACGCCATCAACCAACGTGGGGACTACGTTAGCCGTTAAACATGTTACCGTGAAAATCAGTTACACGTGAGGTTTTTTTTTGGTTTCATGAATGAATGAAGGTGAGGTCCACTGTGATGTTTGGTGATCAATCCACTTCGTTCACAAGGGCTATAGAGTGATTTTATGTCATGGGTTCCAATATGAACCTGATCTGAGCCCTGAGTGGCCCACACGTTGCAAACCTCTGGGTGGAAACTCACGTGTAAAAACAAATGCACGCTGGTTGTATAAACTGGGGCTTATAATTACAAATTTGCCCTTCTTCTTGGTCATGACTTGCGTCGTCCGTTCCTCCTAATTACATTGTTCAAATGAGATGAAATTTCACCACTAATCGTTGCTTTTCAAGATCTCTCAATAGGTTAAATTTGGGACCGGATCTCTCAAGGAGGACCAAGATGCTCCTTTAGTGGCTAACAAACTCCGTAATTCAAAATAACATTTGTACACTTCTGATTGATAAGTACCACCAGGGTTTTTGACCTAGACCCTAGGGTCTTCGCGATGATCGGTTTACAAGGCTGTTCGTGTGGCCTGTTTAACGGATCCAAACATGACGGATGGTCAGATGACTTGTTAAAAATAAGAAAATTTGATGGTTAGCACTCTGACCGTATATTTCGGTGGATGTACGGTTAGTTTCGTAAACAGATGGACATAAGGTGTGTTTCTGGAGTGATTAGGGGTATGACACTTATACTATTAGATTCGAGTGACTTGTTCACATGTGTAAGTCCTCAGATTGTAATTCTAATGGTGGGTTAAGCATATTCATGCGGGGTGAACAAGATGAACGGGTCGAAATCTTGATCAAATAAGTGTACGGACGGATGTAGAGGCCAAGTAGGTGATTTACTACGATCTTAGGGCTGAAATTCTACGTGTATGGTTAATTTATGATAATTAGGCCTGGTATAAAATTTCACATAAGCAGATAATGGGAACTATGTGATCTAGAATTCAGGGGTCTATGTTAATGGCATTTTCGTAATTATTGCTGATCTAAGAGTTTTGGGAAAGGCAATGGCTCCACATGGTTCTAGGCATGTTTCTAAGAAATTCTTACAAAGGAATGTATATCTAAATCATTATGAATAGTAAATCATTCGTCGTGCCCTTCGTGGGAAGGTACTTACGTCAAATCATGTGATGGATGGTCCCACCTGGAAATCAGCGGTCAGATGGCATGATCTATGAATGAGGATTATTCCTAACAGTTAGGTTTGTGTCAGGGCAAGGATGTAAGGCTAGATAATTGGATGGGTATCGTACACATGTTAATTTCTAGGTAACGCTCGAGAACTTTCAATACTGAGTATTGAAATGTTCGAGGCGTTACAACGTAGACCATGAAAAACTTTTTGAGGGTTGTAAAAGTTTTGGATCAAGTTGATCTTTTTTTTCCCTCATCTATTCTGTATGACCTAATCAACAAATTGGATGTCAAATAAACAGTACAGTGGGCCTTAAGAGGATTTTAATGTTGGATATCCAATCACTATTGTTTTCATCTAGTGGTCCACATGACAACCATGATCCATACAACATGACAACCATGACCCATACAACATGACAACTACGACCCATGCAAACCACGACCCAAATGGGCCGTAGTTGTATGGATCGCAATTGTCATGTTATATGGGTCTTAGTTGTCCGTTATATGGGTCTCAGTTGTATGGGTCGCAGTTGTTTGTTATATGGGTCACGGTTGTCCTATACATGGTTCGCAGTTGTATGGATCGCAGTTGTCCTGTTATATGGGTCGCAGTTATCCTATTATATGGGTCACAATTGTCCTGTTATTTGGGTCGCAGTTGTCCTGTTATATGGGTCACAATTGTCCTGTAATATGGGTCGCAGTTGTCATGTTATATGGGTCGCGGTTGTCCTGTTATATGGGTCGCAGTTGTATGGATCGCAGTTGTCCTGTTATATGAGTCGCAGTTATCCTGTTATAGGGTCGTGGTTATCATGTTATATTGGTCAGGTTATTATGTTATATGGGTCGTGGTTGTAATGTGACGTGTGCAGTTCATAAGGGTCGAGTTTGCGATGTGACGTGGACCCCACCTTGATGTATATGTTTAATCCACGCCGTCCACCACCTTCTCTATATTATTTTAGGCTATGACCAAAAATGAGACAGATCCGAGTCCTAAGTGGAACGCACCAAGGGAAACAAAGTCCCACTGTTGAAACTTTCTAAGGCCATACATCGAGGCCACACTAATGTATGTGTATAAACCACAATCCATTGTGCATGTGAATCACGACCCTTCGAATGGATCGTGATTGTCATGTAACAAGGGTCGAGGTGTCATTATATGGGTCGTGGTTGTCATGGGTTGTAGTTGTCATGTTATAGGGTTGTGGTTGTCACCCGGGTCGTAGTTGTCATGTTATATGGGTCGTGGTTGATATAGGTTGTGGTTGTCATGTTATATGGGTCGTGGTTGATACGGGTTGTGGTTGTAAGGGTCGAGGTGGTTACGTGTGATGTGTGTATTTCGTGGTTGTAACGTAGTAAGGGTCGATGTTGTCATGTTATAAGGATCGTGGGTCCTGACGTGATTTATGTGTCGAATCCAATTCGTCCATTGGATTTAGAATTTAATTTAACGTCATGGGCCAAAAAATGAGTTACATCTAAAAAATTTATGCCCTCAAATGTTTTCAATGCTAGGTTTTCAATTTCACTGCTTTCTATGGTGTGGTCCACATGTGCCTTTGATATGCCTCATTTTTTGGCTCATTCCTTAAAATGATCTTTCAAAATGAATGGATGGCATGTATAAAATATATACATCACAGTGGGCCCAATAAGACCATTCATCTCTACATATATTGGGATTCGTAAGTCAGTAACGCGACTTACTAAAATAACCTTCCCGAGGTCTTGGGAATATGGATTTCTCTCTCGAGCGCAACTTACGTTGGGAAAGAAAAACGGGCGCGGATTGCTGACAGGTTGAGTATCCAGACTCGCTACTCAACCTTCACGGATTGACATGTTGAGTATCCAGACTCACTACTCAACTTGTCTGTATCTAATTGGGAACAGATTGGCTACTCCCCTTGCCACCATCCCCGTGGGTGGTGGTCGGTGCTATGTGGGCCACACCATATCATCCATTCTGTTCAAACATTCAGCCTTATCCTTTTAGGGCTTTATACCAAAAATGAGAGGGATATAAATCTCAGGTTGACCACACCACAGGAAAATAATATTGATTGGATATCAACCATTAAAATCCTCATAAGGCCCACTATACTGTTTATTTGACATCCAATCTGTTGATTAGGTCATACATACCCAGATGAAGGTAAAACACAAATAATCTGAGAAAAAGGATGGACGACTTGGATAAACAGATACATCACAGTGGGGCGGCCCAGGAAACTACCCGTTTCGAGCTAGAGTCGGGCGGGGGAGGACACAATCCGCGTCCATCCGGGATGGAAACGGATTGGCTGGTTTACCTCACACCAGCTAGCTGCCGTAGGTACGTGTCGTGCGAAGATGGGATGCGGATTACGTCCTATCCCACCCGGATGGATTAACAGGGCTCTGTGGGGCCCACCGCGATGTAAGTATTTAATTGTAACACCCCCAATTTTGCTATTTTGAATTACCAAAAATCCGTAAATTTTGTTTTTTTTTTTTTTTTATTTAAAATTATTATTATAACTAGCCACGTCTTCACTTATTGACCCCTGACACTCGATATGGGATTATACAAGGCTGGTACCGATAAGAACTGTATAAATAGGATTGATCGACCATAGAAGGCCAATGATCCAACCGATCACTTAAACATCGAGTTTAGCCCCATGATCTATTCACATAGGGCCTAAATCTAACCGAGCTACCACTGTCTAATCAAACTACTGTAACTTAATTAGAGATCTACCCAAACCCGAGCCAGTTATGGGTTGAACCTTAATTAATGGACCGAATCAACCCATTTTAGCCCAAAACCGACGTGTTAGAGTGATCATGACCGAATCACCATTTTTGCTAATTTCGAGTAGGTCATACGGTGAACTTAGTTAATCCGTGCCTCAACGACTGCGCCCAAGAAATCTCTCTACCCAATTTATTTCAGAAGTGCCCCGGTTATCCGAACAAGCTTTAGACTGCTCGTTAATGGGCCACTAGTTCCGAAAATTATAGAGTAATGCCCGTCTCACTGGGCTTGTGATCCATTGTGGACGATGGACTCAAACGACGCCTGAAAATAGATGATTTGTGTTGTCCTATCGACACTTATAAAATGCAACTCTCCTAAGTATTGGCCAAAAATCTGAATTTTAAAGCAAATGGCCTCGCACTTAGGACAATAAATTAGGACATTTCAGCCGTCGGATTTCACCCAAATTTGTACCATAGGCTAGAAATAATTCCCTGCCCTTGCCCACAAAATCTGACCGCTGATCGAGGAACGGTAACCGTTGATCACAAATTAGGCCATTTCGGTATCAAACTTTGCCCAACCCTTCATTGGGTCATGGGGCACATGTTCCATGAATCAGAAGGGTCAGGGGTCCATCAGAGCAGCCCTAATGATAAAAAAAATGGGCCCATAGGGCCATTGGGGGAATTACACTAAACTATAGGGCCAACTGAAATAATTCTGGACATATAAAAGTCCATCTCTCTCTCTCTCACTCCCATAAGCCCCAGCAGATGAGAGAGAGAGAGCAAGGGAGGAGAGAGAAAGAGGATTTTTGGGTGTGCATTTGATCTTGGTGCTTGGAATTTAGGAATCCCAGCACATACACCTCCCTCTTGCTGGAAAACGCCGACCCAAATCGCCGTTGGAGCGAGATTCCGCCCAATCTAAAGGCCCCGACACATCAAACTTTCGGACCCGGCGACGCTAGGACGATCTCAGCAACTTCAGTCAACAATAGTTGCATACCATTACCTTTAGGTGACCGATTATCGCGCCTAACGTAGGTTTAATGAATGCGTGTGGTGTAATGTTAGTACATGTTGCTGAAATTTCATTTGGATTGCATGAATGAGATAATAGACTAGGAATTGTTAAAATTATGGGAAGGGGTTTGGCCCTAATACCCCCAAATATGTGACTTGTTGATTTACATGCTCATGTAGGGTACAAATATTTAATTTTTCCCAAAATGTTGCTGATTGGTTGTTGATTTCCTGATTAGGTGTTAATTATGCTTGGAATGAAGGCATGAAATGTTGTAAATTGCTGATTGGTGGTTGATTTCCTGATTTTGTGATTAATTATGCTTGGGTGAAGGCATGAAATATTGTAAATTGGCTGACTGGTTGAGTTACTTGCCTTGATTCTCAATTTATAGCTAAATTATGTAATTCATGTTGGCCTATGGAAGATTAATTGTGGTGTAGTGGTGTATGACTGTCCTAATGAATGTATAGGCTGGAACATGTTAGGTAGAGCCTGTAAATTTGGGTGGAACTTTATATGTTGTTGTTCATGCACTGATTTTACTAAAATTGTGTCTGTCATGTGTGAATTGTATCCAAAGATGACCATGCTTGTTGTGTATTGACACGTATTCCCCTATGGGTCGGCCGATTACCTGGAATTCCTTGGGCAGTCTTTGTTGGGCTTGTCTGCGAGTAAATATGGCTTGAATAGCTAAACTGTAGGTCATTGGCTGTACTTGGACTACACGAGACATCGTTCTCAGGCCGATTAGCTATGGTTCAGCCTGTCGGGGCATATTGACTCTTAAGTCGGCCATCCTTTTACGTTAACCATGTTTGATCATGCCTGTATGAACCCGAAATACCCTAAGACCATTGCGCCCACTATTAACTATAATTTATGGCCCACAAAACTCATGAGTCGGGGATGGTGGTATGGGACACTATGCCTGTGCTGTTGGCCTACGCTGGGGTGACGAGCCTCCCCGTAGTGTCTAGTGAGCACTTAGATTAGTGAGCAGGGGACGATGGTATGAGACACTGTGCCCTTGCTATCGACCTGTGCTGGGGTGACGACCTCCACATAGTAATCGCGAGTAGGATATTTAAGTCCCAATTGTTTTCGTCTAAGATTATGGATTTTGGGATTGACGACCCCATATAGGGCTAAGGATTGTGAGAGTCATATGACCACGGCCCTTGAGCTGCGCGATCGGGTTAGGGCAATAACTCCACTAAGGGTATTCCGATTTCCCCAACTTATTAGACGAATGAACCTAATAAACCAACCAGGCTAACATGTTTCATGACATTGCATTATTATTATGGCGATTCGGCAGTCGAGGTCACAATTGAGGGAGTGTTGGTCATTGCGAACGTTAGATGTCGTCGCTTGAGGGAGCGTTGGTGGTGAGGGGCATGCATCATATCATTGAACCATGCATTTGCATTAATAACAGTATTTAGGATTTTTTGCTATATGCGGTTTATTAAATGTATTCTATGCATCATAATTTGTGTGGCCTATTGCTAATGGTACCACTGATTTAGCTACTCACTCCCACTCTAGGACAGTGTTTTAAAACACCACCCGGAACACATTATAGATGCAGGGTTGATGGAGCTGGACGCGCTGGAGGATGCCGGCATGGACAATGAGGAGGGGCGAGCGCACTACTAGACTTATGGTGGATCTTTCTAAACTGAGCTTGGCGATTGCGGGGATTGGGCCAGGGCCCTAGTCACTTTGGGACATATGTATGGGTGGGACTAGTTCCATGTTTGGATATTTTTAGATTTGTAGTTTGAATATTTTTTACATTTAGTGGTACTTGATACTGTCTTATGACTTATTTATGCTTCATGCCTTACTAAACTCTCTATTGCTTATGAAATCATCCAAATGTAATTAAAATCTGAAGCCCATTAGGGCACACGTGTCACTCGGGAATTCGGGAGCCAAGTTCCTACTCGAACCCTGAAAATCCGGGGCGTTACATTTATCCACGCCGTTCATTGCTTCTATCAGACCGTTTTAAGTTATCATCCTAAAAATGGGCAGTCCACAAGCTCTAGTGTACCACACCAAATGAAGCTGCAGTAATAATGACACCCACCGTTGAAGCCTTTCTAAGAGCCACTGTAATGTTTTTTTTTACAATCCAACCTATTAATAAGTTCATGTTGACGTGGATGAAGTGAAAACACAAATATAAGCTTGATCCGAAACTTCTCAGCTCCCATGAACTTTTTAATGGTGGACGTTCAATCCCCACTTTGTGGTCCATTGGAGCTGTGGACCTGCCTCAGTTTTGGGATCATACCTTAAATGATCTGAGAAAAAAGATGAACGGTGTGGATAAAACATTTACATGATAGTGGGCCCCACATAGGCCTGCCCGGACAAATACCGTCTGGACAGGGGTAGGACGTAGTCCGTGTCCTCGAAGACGAGCACTAACGCACCTCGAGCTCCGAGTTGTACGAACAATTCAAAGGAGATCAAAGTTACATGGGCTCCACAGTGATGTATTTATTATATCTACACCGTTCATCTATTTTTAGAGTTCCTTTTAGAGCATTATCCAAAAAATGAATCATATCCAAAGATCATTTGGACCACACCATAAATAGCAATGGAGATAATGATTTTCACCACTTGATAGTTAGATCTGTCTTATTTTTCGTATCAAGCCTTAAAGACAAGCTCGCCAAATGGATGAACGGTTTAGATATAACACATACCTCATGATCAGACCCACAGAACTTACTGACGTCAATACAACAGCTATATAGTTGGTGTGAGGTACACCAGCCAATCCGTTTCCATCCGGAACACGAGGACATGGATTAGATACTGACAGGTTGAGTAGCAGAGTCGGCTACTCAAGTGACGTCACCAAATTTTGTGGGCCCCACTATGATGTATGTGTTGTATCCACACCGTCCATCCATTTTGAGATATCATTTTCGGGCAATAGCCAAAGAATGAGGCAGATTAAAAGCTGTAGTGGACTCCACCACAGAAAATAGTGGGGAGAGTGACTCCCACCGTTGAAACTATCCTAAGGCCCAGCATAATGTTTATTTGAAATCCAACCCGTTAAAAAGTTAAATAAGACATGAAATAAGGGAAAACACAAATATCAATTTGATGTAAAACTTTCGTGGCCTTTAGAAGTTTTTAATAGTGGTTGTCATTGTCCCCACCGTTTTCCGTGCCGGGGTCCAATGGAGCTTTGAATTTAACTCATTATTTGGATGTTGCCATAAAATGATCTCTCCAAATGGATGGAAGGTGTGAATACAAAACATACATCATGGTGGGGCCCACGGAACTTGGAGACGTCACTTCAGTAGCAAGTCTCGCTACTCAACCTGTCAATAGCTAATCCGCGCCCGAGACACGGAAGCCGATTGGTTGTGTACCACATGGGTATATAGCTGCTGTATTGACATCATCAAGTTTTGTGGGTCCCATCATAAGGGATGTGTTATATCCAAACCGTCCATCCATTTGGCGAGCTCTGTAACACCCCGTGCCATTGGTGCTCGGGTGTTACCCTTGTAAATCCATATTAGCTCGATCTCAAGATAGATTAATCAACTGACTTAAACTCGACAATGTAGGAAGGAGGTTCCGATCAAAATTAAAGCCATCCTTGTAGGACCTCCAGGAGCCCGAACGCACCCTGCAACATACAGAGAGTGAGATTACCTAAACACTTTAACTTAGAGCATTTATGTTAATGAAAGACTACTGCAACACACTTATCACCAACGTCTGAGGGTTTTAGTGGCAAATCAAACATTCATCATGGCCAGTACGTAATATTAACCGTTGAAAATAAATATCAGACCCACTAGATCAGTGGGCCGCGTTATTTAGGTCGATAATGGCCCAAAAAGGAGTGTAGCGGCCCACCTAGGACTCGCCAGCAGCTCAAAGTGGGCCGGGATCCCTGAGTCAGGTCCCCCAATGTGAATGGACGGAGTGGATCATGAGGATGGCATCACAGTGGACCCCTGTGCAATGCATGTGCACTTGAACATTTGGACATGAAGTGCGCTGGAACCGTCGGCTCGCTCAAAGGGCCTTTGACCGAGCCCTATTCGAAAAATCTAGAGAAATGGTTCTTCCGCCATTTTTGCATTTGAACAGAGGATCTTTGAGCCTCTAGGTGGCCCACCCTGGCCACTTTCAAGACCATCTGAACCATTAAATTTCTTCATGGGACCCATACAACCCAAAACGTATAAGATTTTGGTCCACTGTAATCGGATGAGATAGATGGATCGCAACCGTCCATTGTACTGAACGTGGCGGGAATCAGCTGTGTGGAACCCATCCAGGATTTGCTTGGACGATCCACGATCGGGCCGATGGCGCCATCCCAGCTATCCAAATTCAAGCAACGACGTGCTCTCTCCATTCCAGAAATTGCAGGGAAAAGCAAAGAGGAACATTCCCACTTCGGGAAACTGTTTTTGGTGCGATTCCAGCCGTCCACAGGGCACGTGGCCTCATCCCTGCCCTTGTTCTGGGCGTGGTGAGTTAAAGACGAAATCGAACGCTTTCCTCACGAGAACGGGAGATTCTCGTGAGATATATTGGAACTGATGTTTGGGTCCCGAGAAGTGGACCCCACGCTGATCTTAGGTCCCATCTGGACTGACCAGATGGACTAGATCGTGCCCATGCATGATAGACGACAATCTGCCATTAGAGATCGGGTCATCTTTCCCGTCAGAAACCCACAAGAAACGTCAAGATGGGCCCCCACCAGGTCGGAAAAATTGCTTTTCTAGTGGGCTTAGAGGCCAGTTTTTCATCCAAATGGGTGGATAAACCCCATGCACATCGGATCTTCGATCCCAGCCGTGCACTGCTAGGGCACTCCTAGTCGTTGGTGCCTTTTTCTCTCCCTGTGGCATTGAGATTCGCACCTTCGAGAGTGAAAGAGAGAGCTGAGAGTGTGAGAGAGGGTGTGAAGAGAGTAGGAGTGCCAAACGGCCATTTCAGCTCGAGCTGCGAGCTGAACCAGGTGACGGGTTGCCTCCTCTTTCTTTCTCCCTTCCTTCCTTCCTTCCGTTCTTTCTTTCTTTCCTTCTTTTTCTCGAATACGGGAACGTCCACTGGGGAGCTGGTACTGACCTTCTTCAGGCCATGGAGTTGGGTTGTGCCAAGCTCCAACGAACTAGGAAGTCGAGCTTGAAACTGGCCAATTGATGGCCATTTTCCAGGATGAGGGACCAGTTGAGCAATGACTGTGTACTCGGACTAAAAGCTAGGCCGAGTTCATGCTTCTAACTTGAGACCGGAGTCACGCCGGTTAATGTTGCACGTCAGGCCGAGACACGCCAAGCAATGGTCATGCTCTCAGACTGCTATCTGACTATCAACTCCAGCGTACCCTCCCCAACAGGCCTTTTTAATGGATGTGGTAATGGCTGTTTACCCAGACTCCGTATGGGCTGAAGCCACGACCAAATAATGGCCGTACGTTTGGCCTAATGGAGCTTCGTTTGAGTCTTCATCGAGCGCTGTTTAGAGCTGGACATGGACCAAGTAATGGCCGGAAGTCAGGACCGGTGATGGTTTTTCAGAACAGCAACAGCAGAAATGGTTGCTGTTGGTGGGCTGCACGGGAGATGGGCCTCGCCAAAGATGCAGGTGGGCTGCCTATTGTTGGGCTCCACCAAGTTTCTGGTGGACCGCACCTCGCCTTAGCAGTAGACCACACATGGGACCCACCTGGATGTTGGGAA
>JAJHSJ010000010.1:53876624-53985346 GCA_021015155.1 Magnolia officinalis
ACATTATGGATGAGCGAAATCACTAAATAAAAAATAAAAATAAAAACCTATTCTCATATCATAAATAACCATTTTCTATTCATTGCTTAAAATGGTTAGGATCATAATATCATAGTGATACCAGAGTGAGGGGTAATCAAAGGCGGGTTCCACATTACCATCTAGATCAATGAATGGACTTCTATTATAATTGATATTAACCATTCATTTCCTAGTCATTTTGAGATGTATAAGCAATCAAAGATGGACCCACATGACAGATGGTCGAGATCAATAATCAAGCTTTCTTGTTGTAATCAATATGGAACCCCCCATTTTCCTTGGCATTATTGATGGGTTGAAATCATCCAATAAAAGTGGTCTTTGATAAAGATGAGAAATCAAGGATGCGATGTGAAGTGAATGGATCAAATCCATGATTGGATATTTTCTATATTGTACTTGGACCATTAATTTAATGATCATTAATTGAGTGGTATGGATCGTCTAGTCTCAAAAGAGAGAAAAGTATCCAAGAAGTTATTTTGAACCTCTCTCTTGTATACGCCTGAAAATGAATTTATCTTGTCTTAGTTAAAAATAATTATGTACAAGCGATTTTGATCTCTAATATATAATCTTTACTATATATAATGCTAAGAGCAAATGGACATTTTTGACCATCCAATCAATTTTAGGAGAGTCATGGCCTTCGTCGTTTTATGGGACATGAAATGAGATTTTAAGAGAGAAAAGTATTTATGAAATTTTAAAATCTGCATGCTAATAAAACCAATTACCTAGATTTATCCACCTAAATAAACGGCTTCAATTTTACCTACTTCTCCCCCTCTCTTGTGAGAGAGTAGCAAACTCCCATGTCAAGCATCCTCTCCCTCCATTTCCTTCTCCTTTGAAAATCTCTCCTAAATTTCTCCCTTCCTGTCTCCACGTAGGTTGCACAAGCCACTTCTTCTAATAACTAACATGAACTCATCAAATACTACTTCCTAATACAAAATTAAGGTTAACAAAAAATGAGATGAACCCATGTTTAGGTGTCTGCAAACAAGGGCTTAATTTATAAGGCTAACAAACTGATGGAAGACACACCATAGATGCATTCTTAGTACGCTAGACCCAAAAAAGTTCAAACAAAAGCAAAAGTACTCCGTTAGAACTAGACCCAATTAGGCGTGCCTAGTTCGAAGAAGGGATTCATTCCATACTACGAAGAAATTGTCATTTGAAGTGTTGACCATAAAATAGCCATAATTTTTTATCCAGGCATCATCACAAAACGCATGAATGACTATCGATCTTTATGTATGATGCTTCCAGGGTCAACCAGCTCACTACATCTACGTTGGCCAAACGCATATGTTTTGCAAGAAAGCACACGCCTTCAATTCAAAATTGCAATTTTGAAAAAAAAAATACTAGTTTTAAAATTTTTCATTTTCATCGTATCACATTATTATTGCAGTTTTTAAGATTTTTCTTTTTTTTTTTTTTGAAATTACTGGTAATAATGCCAAGAATGCTTCGGTAAAGTTATTTTAACATTTCAATTTTTTGCAAATTAGGCTTTGGAGAGATTTTTACTATTTTGGGTAAATTTTGAATTAGAAAAAAGAGTTTTCTTATTAGTGGGTGTAATCGAAAAATCATACACATTATTCAATAAATTTACTTGAATTTTCTCTCTCATCTCCTGTGGGACTTAAGAATTACCCTTGCGGATTCAAGATTTATATTAGTTGGGAAAGACACTGATCTTCTTCTTGGTTACATGCTCTTGCCTGCATCACAAACCATAGAACTCAAAGATCATGAATTTAATAAGGAAAAGCAAACAACAAATCTGCTAAATCATTAACTTCCAATTTCATTAATAAACTTCAAAAACTCATGAATCGACCAATGTTATGCTTCCATTCAAGCCCGTAGTCAATGAGCACATCGTAATGTACATATCCAAATAGATAAATATTGTTGTTAATATGTTAATCAAGTTTTAGAAACATACTTAAAAGCTCTTTCGTTTTTCTCTTCCACTTTGGATTTTCCTCCAACTATTCTAGTCGGGGGAGGCCGCAGTTTGTGGATGTTATAAACTACAATTCATTGCGCGGTGTATACCTCGAGAGAAATCATTTTGTGAAATTTGCATTGGACGACTTTCTTAGAAATAATAATAATAAAAGTGGCCATATCAAGACATATTGTCATTAAATAATGGAAGGGAATTCTTTCCATTCAACTACTTGCTTGAGGTTATATTCTCAACTGATCTTATTACATTCTTTTCCAAGTCACAAAACCAGTAGATGATACCCACGTCCCATCCTACATGGATGGACGATGCCCTAGAAATAACCTCGATGTGACAATTTTGAACTTCTTAAAGAAGAAAGACAACAAGATTCCACAATCAATGGGAAAAAGGTGGGTAGGATATTCCAATCTAGGCGCATTTTGGTGCATGATCGATGCAATGTAGAACATTGTTGTAGATTACCAAGTCTCATTTATCAGAGTTAAAAATAAAAATAAATAAATAAATAAACCTTGTTCCAAGCTGCACTAGAGAATTGAGTAATTCCTCCCGAAAGATGTATGTATTTTGGGGATTAATTGTCCAAGATTAATTGTCCAAGAAAGGAAATGATAGAGCCCCACTCTCCCATAGACAGGGGACGTTTGTTAACCATGGGCCATACACTTGAGTCTGCCATTCCACACCTGAAGGATGGGGGCTATCATATTACTGATAGGGACATTGCACCTGTCTCCAATTCAGAGTTCTCATCTAGTGCGCCTAATCATGAGGATTTTGAAAATGAATTTTTACAAAAACTACAAAAGTTCCTTGCAGATATAGGTAAAGAAGTAAATGGGCTATCCATCCAAGGCCCAGGCTTTCCCAACCCCATTGACCTGATACTACGGCTCACACTAGCCGAGCAGCCAGGTCTAGAGGCCCAAACCCACCAAACCAGTTGTTACAGAAGCCCATGCCAGGCTCTTTTCCAGCCTTTAGGCATAGAGAAACTTTTATGCTCAGGCAGTGTGATGGATGATGATACACAGGCACTTAGAAATCACATGTGGCATACAGAATTAAACTGCCCAAATTAATATGTACCATGAAGCAAAAAATTAAGCTTATCCGATTAGAAAGCCCCATCTCCTGAGCCTGTAGGCTCAAGACCACAGAACCCAGGCCAGGCACAACACAGACTAATTTCAACCTATTAACCAGTGAAAACCCAGTGTGCATGTCTGATAGGTCTTATACATAAATGCATGTAGAAATGAGTGAACTGATTCCATTTTCATTAACCAGTAAAATTCAAGTACTATCTTAGAGAGATGATTGAACTGATTACAATTTATCCCCCAAAATGAGCAAAATATAGATTATCCAAAGCAACCAACAAAGCCTACAACAGGGAAAAATCAGAAAAAAAAAAAAAAAAAAAAAAAAAAAAAAAAAAAAAAAACATCCATTTTGCCATTTTCTGGCAGCCCATCTCAAGCAGCAGTAACCGCTTGAGGACCAGCAACCGTAGTGGCTGCTCCGGCAGCAGTAGCAGCATGTTTCTTCAATTGGGCAGCGTGCTTTTGCCCAGCCAGATGGTAATTAAACACCGTCTCACTGTTGACAGCGACATTACATATCGCACACACCCTCAGCGAATCCGGCGCTGCCCCACTCTCCATTAACTTTCGTCTCTTCGTCTCCAAATCCTCCACCTCTGTCGGGGCCCCCTTCCTCCGTGTTGCCTGCCCACCAGCCGCGTTGCCCACCTCACCTGATGGAGTTTCCTTTTTAGCAGCTACTGGGATCTTGGGCTTTGCAGCAGCAGCAACAGCCTCTTTCTTCGCTTCTAATTTCTCAAGACTCTTCTTATGTTCTTCCCCATTTTGTGCTTGTCAAGCACGTCCTTGCTGTTGCACTCGATCTTGCAGATCTCACACCACGCAGATTGCACAACCTTGATTTTCTTAGGGGCCCTCTTCAGAGCACCCTTGCTAAAATGGCGACCCGTACTATTGTTCCACATGGGATTTGGATTTGGACCCACCATCCCATTTGCCAGTCCTACAGTCTGCAGAGGAATATCAGGCCAATGGCAGATTAGAAATAAAAATGGAAAATAAGGCCATTGATCAACACCAGTCCGACTCATGCAATTGTAGGGAGCTCCCATATTGGATCCTATCAAGAACCAATTGGAAGACCGAGAAAGGAAATAGGGGCCCATGTGGGACCCACTAGTAGGGTACACGAATATACTGCAAGGTGATGAGAGTAATCAAATTAGGACGTTTGATGGCTTGGAGGATAGTTATTTTTCCAATCACATGCAAGATGATACCCAGTACCCAGACTAACAGCAAGAACAATTCCTGCAATCTTTTGAAGGCAGACATTGAGGAGTTGTCTCGATATGGCCAACTTTCATGTGTGCTGAACCACAGATTTACTGGATTGGCTAACAAGAGTCAACTAACATCTTCAATTGGAAGGCACTTATGCACAGTATGTGAAGTTTGTCCAAGCGAAATCGAAGGGTGCCACCTCAATCTGGTGGCAGCATTTGTGAGGACCACGGGAATGATTTTGTCGACCAATGACTGTTGAAGCAGAGAAGAATATCAAGTAAAGTTATGTGAATGTTTTCGTCAATTGGGTATTCACAAGCTACTTCAATGGAAGAAGAGCATCGAATGATGAATGAAATTTTTTTGGAGACTGCAAAATTGGAATTGGCAGAGACGTGGTAAATTTGGACTACAAATCTGAATTCAAGGCAAATTAGCAACATGACATACTTCAAAGGTCAAAGAAGGAAGACACTTGCATTAACAAATGAAAAGAAGCTTAAACAGGATGTAACAGGTGCAATACAAGGGCCAGTACAAGTTCAGGGAAGACAATGTGTCATTTGCACTAACCAGACCAGAAAAGTGCAGAAATGCAACCAGACCAGAAATGTGCCACATGTAACTGAAGGTTCAAGCCACCAATCCTTATGGGGAGGCCAATTGATTCACAAGGAATGGAAGGTTGCATTCTAAATTGCATAAAGAAAGCAACACACGAGAAAGTGTTTCAGGAGTGGAGGTTATACAGTTATCTCTGAGGGTAATTGGCAGTGTTAAGAGCAATGAGGAATAAGAAGTGAAAAAAAAGCAAATAGAGGAAAAAGATATATGAGATATATAATATATATGAGAGATAGAGATATATATATATAATATATAGATATAGAGAGAGAGAGAGAGAGAGAAGAGAGAGAGAGAGAGATATTGAAAATGGAAATCTTGAATTGCATCCAAAAATCAGTGAATTTCTAATTCAGCATGCAATGATGGCACTAAAATGAAGATTGAATATGCATGGAAAATGCATCTTAGTATCACAACCAAGATACACGATATCAAAAGAAATAATAAATATAGAAAAATAGGGGGAAGAACTGATTTCAAATAAGTGTTGGACAAGAACCATCCATCACCACAAGATCACATGGGCAATACTGTTCCTACAGACTCATGCCATATGTTACTGTAAGGCAAGGACTAGGAAATAAGGTTCCAACGGAGATCAAAGAAATATGGTTGCATACAAGAGAAATCTAGGTGGCATTAAATGATATTTAGATGGCATTAAATGATCTTATGCACTAACCACGTGCTATTTTAGAGCGTATCTGTACAAGCATACAACATAGACTGCACGTACAGTCGACCGTACAGCTTGAGTGGGCTGTACAGCAGGAAAAGTCTCTACAGTCATATGGGCTTATATATTTGGTGCTTGGTAGATTCTAGTTGGATTTGAATTCTTATTTTCAGTTTCTTTTGCTTCCTTTTATTTGGAATTTGAGTAGGCAAGTCCATGTGGACCAAGAGAATTTTAATGTTGGCTTTTTTGCATTACTTAGAGATTTGTCTAAACTGCTATAAATATAGCCATATGTATGGGTTGAGAAGACCGTGATGCTTCTATTATTGAATGAACTAAGTTCAGTTTTAGTAATTTAATGGTGTTTCTTCTCTTGATTAGAGGGATTATCATGTTGTTCTAAAGAGCTATTGCCAATAATTGCATGAAGTGTGAAGCAAATGTCCAAAAGATTATGACGCGGGAGCGGGTGACTGTTTCAAGTATAAAAAGGTGGGAAGCCAGAGCAGGTGCATGAGTTCAAAATGTGATCAGAAGCAGGAGCAGCACGTAGTTAGAAGGATCGTGCAACTAAGCTATTACCCCTACAAGGGCATTGGATTCATCCAGTTCCCCTTTCACATGTTGGAGGGCTTCTTCCTTCTCTTTCTAGTTCAACAAACTAGAAGACTACTGAAATAGTCCCTTTTCAGGTTCAAATATCAATCGTGTCATGTGGGATGCTGTTGGAGAATATAAGCTTCAGATTTGATGCCTGTACATCACATCTTGTAAGGTCATATTAATGCAGGGGCATTTTCACGCTGGACTCGAGTGGGGTGGCCTGTGGGATGCAGGGGCACACTCAGGGTGGGGGGCCCGTGTGAGGCGGGTGGCTCATGTGAAGTGGAACCCATGTGAAGTGAGGCCCACGACGGGGGTTCGGCCAAGGTCCTGACCCATGGGATGTGGGGCCTGGGCTATGAGATAAAGGGATTGATTCGCCATGCTCTATTAGTTCAAGCTTTTAGAGCAATTGGTTAATTGTCCTGCATCAAACCACCTGCATCCATCCATCCCAAAGCCTTCTTCCACCATAACCTCAATCTCAGCCCCTGCTTCCCCCAAATTCAACCCCCGCTCATGTAAATTCCCCTAAAACCCAATTACAATACCCTATCAGCCCACCACAGCAGCCAATGACTTTTCCCTGTCCGTGAACAGAAGCCCACATCTCAGCATCTTCAGCCCCCAAAACTATCCAAAGATAGCCCACATCTCAACCCTCTTCAGCCCCAAAAACTATCCAAAGCTCAGCCCATTATCTCCTCAAGCTATCCTAAAATGTGCAACAAACCTTGAAGTAACTGTCTGTCAATATCACACCCCGTCTGTACACAGAGCCATCCAACAGTCCAGGTAAACCTGGTCAAACCAATCCACAATCTGTCCATACTATTCACAAAATTCTGTCCACGAATAGCTTGTAATCCCAAACCAAATCCCCATTAGCCGCTGCCCAGTAGCAGCCCATAACCAGTCCAAAAGCCAGCATTTATGCTGTCCCTGATAAATCCAAAAGAGCCCTAAACCAGCTCCATTCTTTGTTGATTGAGATGTAGTCCGGCAGGTGGCTACTCCACTTCATTCAGTAATCCCACCAGACTCATCTGCCTATTACAATCGTGCTTATCCATCTTCCTATCATTGCAATCACTACTGTTTTTTCAATTTCTATCCGGATACGCATGCTTATATCCTTTTCCATCTTCCTACCAACCCAATACTTATCTATCGCCCTATGATGTCAACAGTGAACCCTTGAGGATCCTGCTACTTGCTACAGAATATGGTTGAACCAAGCATGAAGCGAAGCGGCAATGGAATCAGACATGAGAGAAGGGATGCATCTGTTCAAAATGTTAGCAAGTATAAAGAGCTAGGAAACAGGAGCGAGAGCACGATTCGAAGTAGGAGTGGCACCTGATTAGAAGGATCATGCAACTAATATACAAAAATCCACAATATGTTCGTCCTCGACACCCATTACATGATTCTTATCCATCTTAATAACATCCCAATCGTTACATATTATTCTATGATACCAATAGTGAAACAAATCGATATCCCGCTCAATAATAAAGTCCACATTATCCAGAAGTGAAACCTCTTAGCACGAAACCACTTGAAGAACCAGGAAAGGTTGAGCAGACAATGGAGTTGGCTTGAGAACTCAATGAAGGATGGTACAGTTGAAGGAGCAAAGAGAAGTCCTCAAGAGGTAGCCAAAGCTTATCTAGTTAACCAGTGTGGAAGAAAGTCACCTTGGATTTCAGTCTGTAGTATCTAAATTTCCAAAGGAAGAGATCTTTGTACGAGTGTAACAGTCTAAGATGCTGAATGCAAAGAATCCATCATTGAATAGATTGCTGACTCCACCGATAGATCAACCCTTGAATCACCAATTCACCAATTGATGGACCAATGAGGAACCTACTAATCTATTGATAGATCGGCCGTTCGAAGGACAGTCAAACGGATTGATAGATAAAGGCTGATGAAAAGTTCAACGCTTATATAGGCAAATCCTAAAGAGCATGACCAAGCCAGAAAAAAAAAAAACAAAAAAACTTCTAAAGGGTATGTTAAAGCCGAGATGGATGCATTTGTTCTATCCAATGACAAAGAGAGTATAACAATCAGAGACTTGTGGAGAGAATGAGACAGTGAAGGCAGGAATGATGGCAAGCAAGGGAAGATGCCACAATCGACAATCAAGCACCCAAGGCAAGTGATAGCCAAACACTGGATGCACAGACAATACAAAGATGAAGTGCTGCGATTTACAATGCCATACAATACGACGAGGAGATGTCAACCTGATGCAAAGGCCTCCACCATCGGCTTCCATCAAAGCAGAAGAAAACCAACCACAAAGGTGCATCAAGTTCCTGGATCAACAGGCTCCCAACACATGCAACAAGTTCTTTTCAAGACAGTAAATTGATGCATTTAGGTTGCACATTGAGCAAGAAGATCCAAGGGCAGAATCAATATGCCATGGCCTAGATTAATATGTGATTGGACTAGGGGACCAACAAGTCCGATTGGGTGATGATTTCAGCCCAGATATATTAACTGGGTTCAATTTATGGATTGTCTACAAACTGTACAGCAATATACAGCCATCTGGTTGCATATAGGCATCATGAGGACCACACACGCAGCGAGAGAGAGAGAGAGAGAGAGAGAGAGAGAGATGAAATTAGAATTCTAGATGGCATTTAATGATCTTACACATCAAAGGCATGCTGTTTAGAGCCTACTCACACAACTGTACAGTAGTAACTTGTACAAGCCTTTATAGTTTGCTCATACAGGAAGAAGAGTAACTATGGTTGTATAACAAGGTTTATATGATTGGTGTATAGAGTATTCTAGTTGGATTAGAAATCTTATTTGCACTTTCTTGAGTACCTTTAGTTTGCTTTTTTCCTTTACTTTGTTAGTTTGCTTTTTCTTTTACTTAGTTTGCTTTCCTTAATTTGCAACTTTAGTAGGGACAAATGGATCAATAGAATATAAATCCCAGCTTTTTAACTCTCAGAGGAAAAAAAAAATCCTTGATTTTTGCATTTGTTAGAGAATTAGCCATATGTATGGGTGACAAGATAGACTTTGATTTTTGAATGATTGTAGTCTATTTTTAATGTTTAATGTGTTTTCTTTATTTTCTTGAATAAAAGAGGGATTATCATGATTGTCCTCTTTCAGTGTTGATTCAGTGAAGTCGATAAAGAAGGCTTATAGCCTCTTACAGCGAGAAGCTTTTTTATGCAAGCAACAATAAATTTATTAACAAAGAAAAGTAAAGGGGGGCCTATCCACTAATGCTATGGATAGGACTCACCCACATAAAGATTAGGCCCACCTCCTTTAGCCAACATACTGAATATGGCATTTATCATCTCTAGGAATAAAACCAAAAGAAGTAGATTAGTATATGCCGAAGCCACTTCTCTAATTTCGTTTACTGAACCATGACAAGGCATAGATCCTGCCACCCATTACAAGGCTCTTCCAATCCCCTGCCATGGTTAACTCTATGACTGAACCAATTAACTCTAGAGGTAACAAAACTCCAGTTTTAATTACTTCCAATCCTGCTTGGCAGAAACTACATAGGCAGAGGTACCACCACTGGCAGCTATGGTACTATACACGAAGGTGGGGCAAGCACCCACACAATGAGTAGGAGAGGCATTGCCAATGTGGTTGACTCTTCTGATTCCACAGTGGATTCCACTAGTCCAGTTCCTTATGCCCCAGATTCAGATCATTCAGAATGCAGACCCCAGGACCAGAGAACACAAGCTTGGAGCAGGCCAGGTCATCTCTTAGAATACCCTCCACTCCTAACCTTATGGGATTACCCAGGGAACTTTCAGCTACATTAAGCTTCCACCAATCCAGTAGCAAAGGGACTGATCAGCTGTCTTCTAGGGCCCTGAGATTACCCAGGTCTTGAGATTGAAGTTTTTTTTATTGGGTTTTAGTTGTGTACTACTATTTTTGGAGAGGTATCATATTTATTCTAGGGTTAGTGACAACTGTTGTAGGAGGAAAGAGTTTGCAAATGGTTGTGAATGCCCAATAGGAGATCTGGTCAATTGCTAGTGCGGCTTATGTGTTTCAAAGTTGGAAGCCTAGATTAAACTATACATAAGGGTGTCCTGAAACATTAGTTGAAGTTCATATTTAGTAGACCTCCTTGAATAAGTTGGTAGGTAGTTTTCAGCACAAGGAGTATTGTGTGTATTTAGGATACTTGCTTTTTTTATTTCAAAGTCATGGGTGTCTATAAAAGATAGTGGTTTATTTTAGCAAATATGTGGGTTTAGGACAATTCAACTCCAGGTGGTAAAGATGTGGAAAGGAGAAAAGTAGAAAATAATTGAACTTTTTTTTTTGGAAAGTTAAGTAGAAAATAATTGAAGATAAAAATAAACTCAAAATGATAAGGAATTGTCTTTCACTTTTCCCCTTAATGTTAGAGCATGTTCAGAGGATATTACAAAGAAAAAATAGGGGATCTACGTCAAAACTTTTGCTGTTTTTTATTACTTATGTGGAGTGTAAGTAGAGTTTTCTATACTTTCAAGAGATCATAGATGTTGCATGGCCATAAATAGTGAATTAAAAAGTTGTGTTCTTTTAGGAGGAACTATAATTCTCATGCAAGGAGTGAAACCCTACTGAAATCACTAAAATGGTGGAGAAAGGTGTGATCTGTCTCTTCGCCATCTTACCTCTTAGTCTTCCTCCTCCTGTGTAAGTCCAACGACTGAGGTGTAGCAGTCCTCAAAAGATCCAAAAATCAACAACGGAGGAACTCGCAAGGAAAAGGGAAATCAGAGGAAATTCTGGTTGTTAATTGGCGAAGTCGGAGTGGCTTCAACAATGGGTCCCAAGGTGCTCAATTTGCACAGAAATACAAGAGTTCAAATCGTCCAATGAGAGTTCTGTTTTCTTTTTCTTTTTTCCTTTCTTTCTTTCTTTTCTAGAATGAAGTTGATAGGCTATAGAGATCCCAATTTCTGAGAGTATCATGGGTTTTGTGTGTGTGTGTGTGGTGTGTGTGTTGTGTGTTACGGAGTTGTAAAAGCTGTAGCGGCCATTACGGTAAAAACGACCCATAATGGGGCTGATATAGGGTTTCTTTTCAAAAAAAAAATTGTAACAGCCGTTATTGAAACAATAATGGCGGCCACCATTAATATTACAGAATACCTTGGGCATAATGGCTGGCTATGAGCATTACAATACAGGCCATAACAAGCACTACGACCCTGTAATGATTTAAAAAAAAAAAAAAAAAAATTTAAGAAAAAAGTATTGGAGCTTCTTATAGGCCTATTATGGCCTCATATCGTCCTGTTACTAGCCTGTAACAGCTGTTACAGCCTTTACAGGCCTTTTTTTTTTTTGAACGGTAATTGATACGGGCCATTTTTTCCAGATCAAGCATTACAGCCCTGTATCGCGTAACAAGTCCAGCCTTTACGTAACCCTTTTCTTACTACCTTGACTTTGGTTCATTCAAATATGCCAAGCCATATGTTGCCTACAGGATACAAAGCTGTGTGTTCCATTACATTCTTCCTTTAGTCAACTTTGTCTTCTAACCACACTTCCTCGAAAATGTTCTTCTCGGTGTGTTACCCATTGATCACAAATAAGCCATGATGAACTTCATCTCATCCCAATTTGATGTAGGGTGATGATAAGGCTTGTACAAAGAAGTGAGGGAACGAGATTCATACCACATAATTCAAAGTGATTTAGGTTTCTTTCTTCGATAAGATTCTCCTCATCTCCCCAAAAAAATTGCACTTTTGATCATTAATGTTCCTAGCCATGTGACATATAGAGCCGTGTGTAACACCAACCTAAACTTAATCTCAAGAACTAGGCTACATTAAATCCCATCCATTGATTAATATTTTAGCAAATAAGGTTCGGTTCATACATAATGTAGGGTGCCCCCAAGATTAAAAACAATAAAAATAAATTCTAATAAGATTACCATAACCCCAAAAAAAAAACTACAAATCAGCCACCCTTTAGTACCTTTTTTCTTTTGGACAGCAAGAAAAAAAAAAAATTTATTACCTACCAAAAAGGCACAAAGCCTGATTACAATCTACAGAAACAAAGCACGAAAACATGCCAAGACGAGAGAGGCAAGGAAGAACAAGAAAGAAGGAAAAGCCCACATCAAAATGAGACAAAATTAAAGAAATTGCTGCATATCCCCACTGGGGAGATGATAGAGTTAATATGAACCTGAAATTGCTTCATGTTTGCAAAAATTCTATTGTGATGAGAGGAGGTAACTTGCAATGAATAGTTTTGGAGGCCAGAGAGGATTTGGAGAGAATTCCACGCATATAATATAATGTTCCAGATGGATTTTCCGAGGTGAAGGATGTTAGAGGCAATTTTTTCATCTTGAACTTCAGTGGTGACCAGACTCAACTGACATTGAGTGAGCTTTTGACGGCTGGCAAGGATACCTTCAAAGACTGCATTTGGGATATCACCAAACTGATTTAGGCAGCGAGCTCCCATGAGATAAGTCTCATTGATCCCGATGAATGATGCCAATACTGAAAGCATCAAGGCAAGAGAAGGCAATTGTCCAAGAAGAAATGCTTGGTCTAGGAGCAGCACTGAGGAAGAAAATTGGATTTATGAACCAAGACAGTCAGAAGGTCCCAAGCTGCAGCCAAAAGGGCTGGGGGCTACATTACAAGTTATTTTTCACTACAATATTAAAATCAATTAATGTTTTCAATAATATGTTACATTTTTCTATTTTCAATAAAAATTAGTTAATCCTTTTAATACTTTTAGTAAATTAATATAATTAACAGTATTAAATCAGTTTCATTGCACTTTCTTTACCTTCATACTTAATCATTGCCCTTTCCTATTACTTCAGGTTGCATTTGGTTGCACCAAATATCATGAAATTTTGTTAATTCATTATTAATAGGTCTAACTTGGGGCAGAATATCATGAAATTGATACAACCAAGCGCAACCTTGATTACAAATCTAGTTAGCGTGTAGCCTGCGTAATTTATGCCTCACGCTTCAGAGGGGTGAACGCTACGCTACACACTGTACGCTATTTAAAACTCTGATGGGGACAGTAGCAACACTGCAAGAGGAGATGAATGATGCACAAGATCTAATGTCATGAAAAATGTTTGAAAGAACCATCTCCTTAGGAGTAGATTCCCCTCGAAAGATTCTGAAATTTCTCTCTTTCTGCACCTGCCAAGCCATTGAAGGGAAGGAAAGTTTCTCATAAGCTATCAGTAGTTAGATACATCAATTTATCACACACAGGACCCACCAGATTGGCTAACGATCATCCCATGTATCACAAACCGATTTAGGCCACTACTACTATCATCAATCACTTCCCAAAACTTTATTTGTTCATCCCGCCTGGCTTTCTTAAACTCTTTGCGCACACGAGACCAAAAACTGACTTCTCGAATCCTTTCAAAAACAACACCAGATTTCCTCATTGCAAAAAGTATAGTTGTTTCTGTTTCTAGATTGACCACAACACCACCAGAATACTTAGGCTCCACAGCATGCTACATCTGTAGTGGATAGAACCATAATTCCAAGCTTCCAGCAACGTAGCAATTGAGGCCAGTATCACCACATCATTCCCAACAAATTAAGCACACAACTCCAAACCTGACAGCTAAATAGACAATGCACGAACAAATGATTCGGAAGGGTCAGCCTTTAGTTCCTAAATGGAGGATCCAGATGGGGTACACCTATGTGTATGGTTCAGACCACCCAAGCCTTCGCCCCGCGAGTTATGGGAGGAGCTGAGTAGAATCCCGGGAGCTGGAATATCCTGCGGTGCATCAGTGGGCACTTTGAAACAATTCATTTCGGCTTTGAGGATTGAGGGGCTCAAGAATCAGTGCTTCCATGAGAACTTTTAATGAGTTCTTGTATCGATGGGATCTGGTGGACCTCCCTCTTGTTCGCACCGAGTATACCTGGTTAAACAAGCAGGAGTCCCTGATTATGTCGCAGGTTGATAGATTCCTCTTGTCGGCACCTTGGGAAGAGCTTCTCCTGAATGTAAATCAGCAGGCCCTACACTTGAATGTTTCAGATCACAAAACCTATCATTTTGTCTACAAAGCTCGAGTCTTGGGGCCCGAAACCCACTTCCAGTGTATGTGGGTAGAACATGTGGAGTTTCTCCCCTTAGATTCAGGAATGATGACCTTCCTTCTTGATGAGTGGTGGCACTAGTTAAAGAATGCCATCAATGCTAAAGCTGTTATAGAGCTGTTGCAGCGTTATGGGCCACTTTTTTTCCATAACGCCCGTTACAACCCTGTAATATGTAGCAGTTGCCACTGTTACCTTTGAGTAACGGCCGTTATGACACACCATATATGGATTTTGGTGTCCACGCGAAGACCGATGATGACCAGTCAGGAAAATGTGATCCAAAATTTTAATAGAAGGCTAGCCATGTGGAAGGGTAAGTCGTTATCCCTCAGAGACAGAATCACACTTATTAAGTCAATTCTATCAAGCCTGGCGGTTTTATGCTTTCTATACTTAGATGTTGTGCGATGGTCGCAAAAAGAATAGAAGTTATACAGATGTGGTTTCTCTAAACTGACAAATGCGCCAAAGTTTCATTTGGTAGGCGGTAGCATGGGAAAACATCTAAAAACTGCTCTCAACTGAAGGTTTAGGGGTCAAAGTCATCAAAACATTCAACGTTCTCTGCTCTCCAAATGATGGTGGAGAGTCGGAGCCAACAGCTATCTGTTACTGAGATCAGTGCTAAGGGCACAGAACAGAGTGGCTACCAACAGCTGGTGCATCAAACTAGCGTCACACAGGCAGGTCTTCCATTTGGAGGTGGTATCAGGGGCAGCAAAAGTATGTTCTTCCTTGGGGAGATTCCGAGTAAGGGACAGAGTGGCATCCGATTTTTAGAAGTCTCATGGTGCAGAGAGACTGCTATCTGAGAGATTTGAAAGGTTATACAGGTTTAGAGATTCCAGAGGTGTTCTGATTGATAGCTATCTCCAGCAGGTAGGATGGACCGCCTTTTCACAAAAACATAACAGATCAGGAGATCAATGATCTGTCCACTCCAGACTTTTGCACCTCTCTGATGGTGTTTGCCTGCCAAGGTCTATCGCTGACAAACACATATGGTCCCCAGAAACCAAATGTTCAGTTCTCAAAGAAGTCCCTTTTCACTTATTTAACAGGTGGGGATACAGCTACAAGAAGCCCGTTTCCAAAATATGGACAGCAAAGATGCCTATGAAGATAAATGCATTCATGTGGACTGCCTGCCTCAACAAGCTCTAACATGGACCATTTACAAAGCAGGGGCATGGTGATTCTGAATCATTGCTCAATGCATTGTAAGAGCAAGGAATTAGTAAATTATCTTCTTATTCATTGTCCGTTTGCAAGAAAGTTTGGTCAGAGGGGATTAAAAAGTTTGGGATCGAGTTGGTCTTTCCGAATGCTGTATGAGCTGATCCAAGACTGGTCAACTATGGAATGGCTAGAAGATGATATTGGTAGCACATTATGGAATATCACAAGCCAAGCAGTATTATGGCCGTTGTGTATAGAACATAGCCGAAGGATATTTGTAGGCGGAAGACATGGGATGACGGTCACCATAAACATGATCTTTAGGCTGGTCATAAGTGGGGCTAATGCTTTTGGAATTCAGTGTGATATCACTCGGTCAATGATTGAGACCATTGTTCAAAATATCGGTATCGCACAATGTATCGCACCCTTGGGATACAAAGACGAATCAGTTATCACATGGGATATATCGTTTGTAACATATAATTTATCGCACTTTTTGGGAAACATGGGGAAACATTGGGAAAATGGTTGAATTTTTCCATGAAACTTCAGGGATTATTAAAAAAAGACCTTCATGCACACTTTTAAATCATAAAATCTCAAAAAGAAGTGCACATAATAGGTTTCCTTTGTATAGGGTCTAAGCTATGTGTTGTCCTATTGAACTAAGACAACTATATTCAGTATCCACCCCATCCATCTGTTTTTCCATATCATTTTAGGACATTATCCAAAAATTGAAGCAGATCCAATAATTAGGTAGACCATACCATAGGTAACAATGGTGATTGACCATTAGTGGGCCACAAAAGTTTTGGATCAAGCTGATAATTGTTTTTTTCTCCTCATTCAAACTTATGTGAAGTTATCAGTGGATTGGATGCCTAATAAAATATAGGAAAATTTAAGGTGCACCCTAAGAAGTTTTTAATGGTATCGTGTTCAACTAATATTGTTTCCTTGAGTATAGTCCACCTAATAATTGGATCTTCTTAATTATAGGATCATGTTGTAAAATGATCTGAAAAACAGATGGACGGAGTGGACACAGAATACACACGTCAAGTTGGGCCCCACGGTACGGTTGTATGGTCTTGGGTGAGGCGGGGTCTCACCTAATCCACTCCTATAGTACTGAGTAAACTTATTGGGTCCACCGTAAATGTACATGGTTTATCCATGTAGTCCATCTGTTTTTCCGACTCATTTTAGGGGTTGAGCACAAATTTGAAACATATCCAAAGGTCAAGTGGACCATACCGCAAGAAACAATAGGAGTAATGATTTGTATTGTTGAACCCTCCTTAGGGCCTACAGTGATGTTTATTTTTCATCCAACCTCTTCATAAGATCACAAAGATATGGATAAAAGAAAAGAACAAATATCAGCTTGATCCAAAACTTCTTTGGCTCCCAAGGATTTTTTTAACGGTAGATGTTCAATTCGCACTATTTTCTGTGGTGTGGTCCACTTGAGCTTTGGATATGCTTCATTTTTTGGGCTAAAACCATAAAATTATATGGTAAAATGGATGGACGGAGTGGATAAAATACATGAATTACGGTGGGCCCCATAGAGTTTATGTACTACACTACTCACTACGCTATCCGCTTCCCACCAGACTACGAAGACGGGCAGTGACGCTCCTACAACTCGAGTGGTACGAACAGTTCAAAGTTAAAAGTTAAATGGCACCACAATAATGTATTATTATATCTACACCATTCATGCATTTGGAGAGATCATTTTAGATCATGAGCCCAAAAATGAGCCATATTCAAAGCTCAAATGGACCACACCACAAATAGCAATGGGGCTGATTCTCACCGTTAAAATATTTGTAGGGCCCACCATAATGTTTATTTTCCATCCAATCTGTTCATTAGGTCACACAGACCTAGATGAAGAGGAAAAACAAATATCATATTGATCCAAAACTCCTGTGACCCCAAAGGGTTTCAATGGTAAACATTTAATCTCCCACTCCTGTTTGCAGTGTGGTCCACTCGATCTTTGGATCTGTCTTATTTTTCGGGTCAAGCCTTACGACGAGCTTGCCAAATGGACGAACGGTTTGGATATAACACATACCTCATGATGGGACCCACGGAACTTGGCGACGTCAACATACCAGTCAACTTGGTGGTGTGCGGTACACCAGCCAACTCGGTTTCCATAAAAAGGGCTCGGACGCCTTTTTTTCGAAGCAGAGAGGGTTCCAACCTTCCGAAACCCTAAAATCTCTCCTAAATCTCACATATCTTCGGATTTTGGCGAGGATTTCTCCGAATTTCAGCAAGGATTTCGCCAGCTTTTGCCCAAATACTTGGATTTCTTCAAATTTCGATGGATTTCTCTTCCAAATCGGAGATTTTGTTCGCACTAACCTACGAACGACGCTTTGATTCGAATGGCCCACCAAAGGGAAGCTTCCGATCATAGCAATCTCTTGTACAAGTATTGAAATCCACCTGTTGAAAGTTTCTCTATATATATTTTTAATTTTTCCAAATTTTTTTTGGATAATGACACTCCCTAACGATATTTGGTGTTTTTTTTTTACTTGGTATCTTTCGACGATACATCGTGAGATATCGACGATACATCGTGCGATATCTGGATTTTGGGATTTTTTTTTAATCTTCTGGGGGTTATCGCGCAAGTTTCGTCTCATTGGGGGGCGATAACGATAATATCGGCCAATATATCGGCCGATAGTATCAATATTTCGAACACTGATTAAGACTAATTGGGAGTGATCCCAAGGAGCAGGAAGGTAAAGTAGTCTATAGCAGCTCATTGCCACGTACCACCATCAAGTAGTGTGAAAATTAACTTTAATGGGTGTTCCTTGGGGAAACTAGGGCATGCATGGCATCAAGGTTATTGCATGGGACAACAGAAATACTGTTCTTGTTTCTTTTGTAGGGCTGATTGGAATTAAATATTCAAATTTTGTAGAGTTTGCAGCTCTCCTTTGAGCAATCAGATTGGCAGTAAATCTGTATTTTTTATTTTTTTATTTAAGATGAAGCAATTTATTAGGCAAAGCCAAAAGAAAACAAAACAACAAAGGAAACAGAACAACAGACAACAGAAAGAAAAATAAAAGAAAATTAAAAAAAACAAACCCAACAGCCAACAGGCTAGAGGGACCCCCTCAAACACAGACCCTCAGGACACCCAATCCCTAAAGAACAACATGACCTGATCCAACACCCCAGCATAAGATAAACTCTTATTACAAAAACAGCGGTTGTTCCTTTCTCCCCAAATGGCCTAGAGGAGCAGCTAGAAGGGCTAATCTCCACTTCTTTCTTCCAAGCTTTCCCTCATAACTAACATGCCAAGAGCAGAAAAGGCTGACAATAGAAGAAGGCAACACCCACGAAATTTCTGCAAGGGCACATATACCAAACCAAATGTCCAAAGAGCAATGGAGGAACAAACATGGTATGCCAAAACGGTTACGTATCGGCCGTAACGGCCGATACGTAACGGTAACGGTGTGAACCGTTACGCGTTTCGGGGTCGTATCGGCCGTTACGCAATTTTGTACCCGTATCGGCCGATACGGGCCCGTTACGGGGCGTATCGGCCGTTACGGCCGTTACAGGGCCATTACGGGCCCGTATCGGCCGAATTTTGGCCCTTTTTTTGAAAATTCAAAAAATCATTTTTTAATTATTCTTTTGTTGTTTTAATGATGTCATATGATGTGTTAATCATAGTAGAATATGTTAATGTGCATTTTACAGATTTTGGGTGCCATTTTATATTTTTTTAATATTTTTTTCTATTTACGCATGAATTTTGGCCCCTTTTTTTAAAATTCGAAAAATCAATTTTTAATAGTTGTTTTGCTGTTTTAATCATGCCATATGATGTGTTAATCATAGTAGAACATGTTAATGTGCATTTTACAGATTTGGGGTGCCATTTTATATTTTTTTTAATATTTTTTTCTATTTACACATTTATTTTGGCCCTTTTTTTGAAAATTCGAAAAATCATTTTTTAATGATTCTTTTGCTGTTTTAATGATGCCATATGATGTGTTAATCATAGTAGAACATGTTAATGTGCATTTTACAGATTTTGGGTGCCATTTTATATTTTTTTAATATTTTTTTCTATTTACACATGAATTTTGGCCCCTTTTTTGAAAATTCGAAAAATCAATTTTTAATAGTTGTTTTGCTGTTTTAATCATGCCATATGATGTGTTAATCATAGTAGAACATGTTAATGTGCATCTTATAGATTTGGGGTGCCATTTTATTTTTTTTAATATTTTTTTCTATTTACGCATGAATTTTGGCCCTTTTTTTGAAATTTTGAAAAATCATTTTTTAATGATTCTTTTGCTGTTTTAATGATGTCATATGATGTGTTAATCATAGTAGAACACGTTAATGTGCATTTTACATATTTGGGGTGCCATTTTATATTTTTTAATATTTTTTTCTATTTACGCATTTATTTTGGCCCTTTTTTTGAAAATTCGAAAAATCATTTCTTAATGATTCTTTTGCTGTTTTAATGATGCCATATGATGTGTTAATCATAGTAGAACATGTTAATGTGCATTTTACATATTTGGGGTGCCATTTTATATTTTTTTTTTTTTTTTCTATTTACGCATGAATTTTGGCCCTCAAAAATAATTGCAAACACCTAAATGTAAGATATTTTCATATTACATTCATTCTAATATATCTATCATTGATAGTAAGTTAGAAAATTAAATATATGAATTTTGTAGTCAAATTTAGGTTATCTGGTTCATAAATTCATCAGACAGTCCGATACAACTTCTCACCAAAGAGTGGACCGTTACACCACCATAAACATGTTCCAATTTATAAATGAATGCATATTTGGAATGCTTAGAATATTCCGGATTTAATCCATATTTTTTCATATTTTTTTTGCAAAAAAAATTTTTTGCACCGTTACGGGCCGTTACGCCCCCGTATCGCCATTACGCCCCCGTATCCGTATCGGTTTCGGAGGGCACCGTTACGCCAACCGATATCGATACGGGACACCTTGGGAACAAATGGTTGATTGATTCCACCTCATTGAGGCACAACAAACACATTAGGCAGAACCAGGCCCCTCTTTCGGAGATTAGCAATCGTCAAGATGTGCTTTCTTCCTACCAGCCATGCAGAGGCGGCTACCTTGGGGGGAACCATGTAAGACCAGACCAGACCTATGTGGCAGCTGCTGACAAAAATCTCTGGCTGAGAAAGAAAGTTGTAAAAGGACCGCACCGAGAAGACTTCGAGCTACCATGCCTCCAAATCAACAAGTCATCCTCAGCAGGGAACAGCACAAAACGCTACAAACAAGACGAAAGCCTAACTAGATCATCTATTTCGAGATCCCGCAAATTACGCCTAAAAGGAGGAAGCCAAACCCCTTCTTTGCTCGAATCAGAGAAGCAATTAGCCACAGCAATATGCACCACTGAGCAAAGGGAAGCCAGGGATGGGAAAAAAAAAAAGGACCTGAGGAAGGAGTCTCCACACCAGATATCCTCCCAAAACCTAGTTCTTGCCCCATCCCCGCCCAATAAACCCACACTTTGGAAGACCTTGGTGGCCATCCAGGCAATTGCTTTCAAGAGAAAGGAAGAACAATAAAGGGAAGACGAATTAGTCCACCAGCCCATCCAAGTCAAAGAGTATTTAGCAGCTAGGATGGATCTCCACAAGCTAGATCCCTCCACAGCGAAGCACCATGCCCATTTGCCCAACGGGGCACCATTAACAAAATCAAGGCGCTTGATCCTCGTTCCCCTTCCAAGTAGGGGGAGAAAACCTTTCCAGTTAAGCAACGGGAACTTCCTAGAGGAGCCCCCTTACCAAAGAAACTCTCCTAAGTTTATCGATCCAGAGGAGAACCAATCTAAGGCAATGAAAAAGGGACATATAATAAAGATGCATGATCAAAAGAGAAGCCTTGACAAGGGTGATTCTGCCTCTGAGAGAGAAGATTGCTCTTCCCAGGAAGGAGCTTCCTCTCTATCCTCATAAAAATTGTCCTAGGGGTACAGCGCTGGTTTCCCCACACACAAAGCAAGACCAAGATAAGTTGTGGGGAGAGAGCCAACCTGGCAGCCGCATGATTCCATCAAGTGGGAACTGTCTTCCCTAGACAGATGAATCCTGAAGAATTCACTATAAGGTTAATTAACCTTCAGACCAAAGACAACTTCAAACCAACAAATGGCGATACCTAGAAAATCCACCATTGATTCACTAGCCTCGCAAAACAACAAAGTGTCATCAAAAAAATTGCAGATGATTAATACATTGAGAAAAATTCTCAACCAAGAAGCCTCAAAAAGGCCAAACGACCATAGCGAGCCAAAAGGCAACCTCCATAAGCTCCTCCCTTACAGACCCCAATAACCCTCGTGCCACTGCTGAAACGATGCATCAACTAACCCACAAGGTACCCAATCCATATCAAACACATCCACTAAACTTCCGCACAAAGTCATGTGGATGAAAATGGGCTTACCAACTCCACATACCAAAGACACAAACATACATGAGGGATAATATCCTTCACCACCAAACAACTAAAGGCAATCACTACCGATAGTCCCAAGTAATTCCAAATTTGTTTTGTGGGGCTCGATCTTCATACGCTAAATCACCGATCATGGATGAATGAAACGACTTTCTTGTGAGACATCTAGTTTTCCAAGATTCCATATCCATCTCTCTTATAAAGACAAGGAAATCTTTAAGTGTGATTGATCCACAAGACCCAAAAAAAATCTTCAATTTTTCTATTAGACAAACCTTTGAGGTAGAGCGACAATTACACTATCCAAATTTCCTCCACATAATAGCATTAAGAGATCTTACTGTTTTTGTAGACTATTTGTATGTAGGATTGTAGAATTTTAAAGATTTTTCAAGGTTAGGTAAGATCTATAGGACCTCTAGTACATAGAAAGTGGTTATGGAAGCAAGATTGCTCTTTCCTAGGTCGAGTTCTTGTTGAAAGTTGTTGTGAGGACAATCCACTCAGTGCCCCTCTCGCTCGTCTCAACAAACTCAGTGTGTTTCAACATTGAGGTAATGGGTTTACCTTTCCAAAAAAAAAAACTCATCACCCAAGAAGATGCGTTGATCTCTGGGTCCTTACTCTTACCCGGGTGGTAGACTCCCTGGAGTTTCAACACCGGGTCAAGGGCTCGAGTACCCACGGTGGTGAAATCCCACGGCGTGTGCGTGTGGCGTGAGTTTGTGGGCTGTGTGTGCATGTGTCAAAAAAAAAAAAAAAAAAAAAAAAAAGATGCGTTGATCTCATAGTGCACTCCCAAGGTAGGAGACTACTCGGTGTTAGAGCCACGATTTTGGAGAAATCTAATGGAGGAGACTGTTGACTTTGTGGGCCACATGAATGTGTTGTGCGTGGTATACAATGTTGCCAAAACGCATAAGTAGTTTTGTGCCATCCAATGGGCCTGATCGCTTTTGTGATTGCATAATCGCATAAGCAATTGCCCACACTTTTTTAATTTTTTAGAGAGAGAGAGAGAGAGAGAGCAAATAAAAGGGAAATTTTGCAAAAAAAAAAAAAAAAAAAAACCTACAAAAATTAAGAACAAGCTTGTGTAATTACTACAAGTGATCCAATTTGTTTTTACCTATTTCATTATAAATTGTGTAAATACCTAATTAGTACATGATTAAATTATATTTAAATGACTATCAAACTATCTAAGTTATATAAGTAACAATCAACAAGTTACACACTTACGCTAAGTCACTAATAAATAGCATTGATAAGTTACTTGATGTATAAATGGTACAAACTACAAACTAACGGTATTATAAATAAACTACAAGTTACAAACTTACAATTACAATTTATAGTTTATAAATGCAAGTTAAAACTTAAAACTTACAAATACAATACAACTTACAAAGTTACAACTTAATACTTATAATACTATATACATGATCCCTCTCCCGTTGTGGCACATCACCACCATCATCCTTGGAGTCATCTCCTTCTTCAACATACACTTCATCTTCTCTTATTTCTTCATCATTGGTTAGCACTAGTTGCTCATCCACATCAAACGGTTGATCATCTTGACATCTTCTTCTTGTATCTCTTCAATCCCATCTACTTCTTGGCCTTGACTGCCACTAAGCCTCATGCTACTGCTTGCCCCTCTTCTTCACCTTTTGAGTTGAACTTTCTCCAAGTGTCGATCCAAATGCGACATATTCTACTTGGGCCCATGTTAGGTCCTCGCCTGCGAAAAACGGGTCCTCTTTCTCCAAGTTGAACATATACTTCATTTTCTCTTGTTTATTCATCATCAGTATGCACTAGTTACTCATCCACATCAAATGGTTGATCATCTTCCTCTTGTATCTCTTCAATCCCATCTACTTCTTGGCCTTGACTACTACTAAGCCTCGTGCTACTGCATGCCCCTCTTCTCCACCCTTTGAGTTGAACTTTCTCCAAGTGTCGATCCAAATGCGGCATCTTTTACTTGAGCCCATGTTAGGTCCTCGCTTGCAAAGACTAGGTCCTCTGTCTCTACAAGTCAGTCACTATCTACCTCCAAATCATCTAGGCAGATGGGATCATCGAAACTAAAAATTTCTCGCCTAACTTGGAATCATTCCCGCAGCTTCTGGTTTTATTAAACGAGGACTAGGTCATTCAGCTTCTTTTATTCGAGATGATCCCTTTTTTTCTTGTGAAGTTATATAACATTCTAATAAAAAAATAAATTAGCAATGGGCGATGGCCAATTACTTAGTTCAAGAGTGACCTGCAAAACTTACAAACTCGAATGTAATCCATTCACACTCGTAACCGCCAGCAGAACATGTTAAGGCCAAGAGTTTTCATAGCCAACTTTTGTAGTGTTGGATCCTTCTTGTTCAAGTCCACTCCATACATTCATCACTAGTTACTTGTGCAAATAACAATTTTTAAGTTAGACTTTTTACATGATAAGAAATCATTTCTAAGTTAGACGAACTCACTAACGTTCATACTTGGCAATTTCATATTCCTATGCCTGATGACTATGCCTCTTGAGAAAATCCCCACACTCTTCATGTAGAAATCCAACATAGCAAAAATCATATCATGTTCTTCTTTATCTAAAACCATTCTCTTCAATATGTCAAAAAAGCCAACCATAAACAATGCTAGTGCCTTAATTTGATAGATAGAAGTAAAGAATGTGGGGGATTAAGGATGTAGACAACCAAATACAATGGGGATGACATTAAGTCACCCCATCTCTTATATATAATATCTAAAATAGGCATATAATCACAGACTTTATAGTTAAAGACTTAAAGTGGTGCATAATTTTGTCTCTAGCCCTCTCCATCATATCATAAATATAGTCCATTGGTAGCTTCTCATCACCATCCACCAATCGCAACACACCTACTGAGATTGTGGTGATTTTAGTGCATTTGGCACTTATGTCCAGAACGATTGCGAGAAGATTGTTTATTGGTCTAACTTCCCTTCGGTCTTCTTTAACCTAGGTCCATTATTCCAATCAACTGACAGTACAAAGGTTTTAATCTCATATTTCTTTGAATTACAACCTCTGTAGTATTAAAAAGGATGTTATGAATTGGGCGATGGCTAGACGAAGCAAATTACACCCAATGTGTTTTCTCATGTGATGGAGAAAAATGACATGTTTGTACATAAAGATCATGATTCTTCTAGCCCTAGCAATCATTTTAATATATAACCTACCTACATCTACTAACATTAAATCTATACAATGTGCCACGCATAGTCCAAAATAGGCAGTGCCTCCTTCATAAGAAGGCAACCGGCGGCTACATAGGAGACTGCGTTGTCGATGATAACTTGGACAACATATTCTCATGTTTCCTCAACTATACCATCTAATAATTTAAATAAATAGTCGGTCGTGTACGAATGGGCTGATGCATCCACGGACTTTAAAAACATTGTCCTCATTAGATAGTCTACAAGAAAGTTAATAAGTATCCCACCAGATCTATCGGGCCATCTATCAGCCCTTAAGTACAATCATGGAGTTCCAACGCCTCTTTATATTCAACAATAAAGTTTCTAGTAAAATCAACCTCCTTTTTAGGCAAGTTTCATCAGTTCATGATACGAAGAGAGTATCAGTCCAAGACTCCAAGTCCAAATTGACCTACTGCTTCCACAATAACTTTGAAACTCTTTCAATTTGACGGTGTTGAAAGCAACACTGGCTTAATATAACCACTTAGCGATATATTGAATCATGGTTTTCTTATATTTATTCTTATAACAGTTTTTCAAAGTTATTTGTGCATGTCCTTTACCTTTACTCTTGGTCGACCACATCTAGACCAACTATCCATTGGCCATATCGATAAGCTCTTTTTGGTGTCGGTGGTCTAAATCGCCCTATGGATATGGGTGGTGTAACATATATATCAATAACATTAATGTCAATATCCTTATATGCTTCTCAATCCATAAATTCTTATGGGAGAACCAAAATGTCATTCCTTTTCGAGCATGTCCGTCCATGTACTCCATGATTTCCTTTCGGATCTTTGGAGTAACATTGGGACATGATCTTGCATTTGATCCCGGGGTATATGCAAGGTGTTGCTTGTGCCAAGCAATGCCACCGTCTGACAGTTACAAACCTGCAAAGATCGCAGACTATGTAAGACTTTTCAGAAGCACTACAATAGTGCTATTACTTCCAACCCAAGTCATTGGACTTGGATTTCTAAAAAGAAGATTGAAAAGCAGACATGATGAATGACTTGATATTAACTAAATACTAAATACTAAATACCAATTGAGTATACTTTTAACTCTAGTTTCGACGCTTCCACTCTACTTCTATTCTCAAGTACTGCACTACTACTACTAAATGTATTATACAAAATTAGAAAAGAGAGAGTCTCGCAATAGTGGTGTTACACTTATAAGTTGTGAGGGAGGGAGAGAGAGAGAGAGAGAGAAGTCTTGACTCTTGAAAGTCTCGACTCTTTGCAATACAACTAGCAAAATAAAATTAGAATGATACACAAGTAGCCAAGGCAATACACTTAAAGAGGATTAGCTAAATACACAATATACATGTAGAAAAGCAACTAGCAGAAGAAAAATGAGAGAATTAGAGAAATGAAAGAAAGAAAAATAGAGAATGAGAGAGAGAGAGAGAAAGAGAGATTAGAGAATGAGAAAGACTTGAGAGAATGAGAGGAGAATGAAAGATAGAGAAAGAGAGAGAGAGAGAGAGAGAGAGAGAGAGAGAGAGAGAGAGATTATGAGATTATGAGAATAAGAATGAGAGAATGAGTGAAATAAAAAGAAGAGAATGAGAGAGAAAAGAAAGAAAGGCTTAGAGAATAGAGAGTAGAGAAAGAATGAGGGAGAAAAGAAAGAGAGGCTTAGAGATTAGAGAGAGAGAAAATGAGAGAGAAAGAAAGAGACGCTTAAAGAGTAGAGATCCTTGATCTCCTTCTTGCACAATCAAGTCAATGTATGATCTCCTTCATGGTCTCTTTTGCTTCAAGAGAAATTAGAGAATCAACAAGCCTTCAACAATCGAGAGTGTGGAGTGTGGACCTAGTGGTGATAATGAAAGAGTTTAGAATTTAGGGGGCGTTTGCATCGCAAGTTACTTTACGTAAGCTACTTGTGCCTCAAGTAACTTATCTTGGTATCTACTCATTCAGTAAATAAGCATGTTTGGTAAACAACATACTTATCAACCAAAAAGCAAAAAAGTATGTTTGGTTTCCAACATCACAAAAGTACTTTACCCTCAAGTTTGTTCAGTCCATCCTAATATCCACCGTCCATCATGTGGGCCCAACTTTTGATGTGGACCATACATTATGTTAGGCCCACCTTGACCTTGTCTTTAATATGAATTGTCCATCGCGTGGGGCCTACCTTCAATGTAGACCATCCATCTTATGAGGCCTACCTTCGATGTGGGTTCCATCATGCGGAGCCCACCTTGGATGGGGGTCGTTAGGGCCCATCATTACAGGCCCACTTTAATGTGGACCTTCCATCATGCAAGTCATCATGTGGACCCCACCTTCAATGTGGGTCATCCATCATGCGAGACCACTTTGGATTTGACCCATTCATCATTAGGGGCCTACCTTTGATGTGGACAAAGTGAGAGAGAGATGTTGTGAAAGAATAGTGCAAATGAAAGGGGGGGGGGGGGGGGGGTAAGGCCTTTAATAGGCAAAATGAAGTATTTTCGAAGAACAAATTAAATTAAATGTCCAACAAGGTTTGGGCGAATGGTCTTCACCATAGGTTTGCTCCCTATAGGTGAGGGTTCGATTCCCCTCCTTCGCTTTACCCGATACATGTGGTTGTGGGTGATTGCATGTATCCGCAGGGATTAGTCTCACTTCAAAAAAGAGGTGGGGGCACCCTGTGTCTTCAAAAAAATAAGGTCATGTCTGACCGTTGGCATGTATACGATTGCATATTGCATTATGCAATACATATGTGATTATGCGATCGCATATGCATCACATTATGCTAAATGTGATCGCATATGCTCTCCATGGCATATATAATTTCCACTGATATATGTGTTTGTGTGATCGCATGATCACTTATGTGAACGCACATGACAAGAATGGTGGTATGACATTTTAGGTTAGGACAGAAGAGTGTAGAATGCTAGCAACTTAGGGTGCTCCCCTGTCAAATTGTTTTCCTTGTCATGTCTCCTTCCTCTAGGGTTCCAGACCCAATCCATGGCATCTGGAAATACTTGGGACCACCAAGTGTCATCTTTATGTGGCTGTTGGTAAAAATTAGGAGTTCAAGATTGACCATTTAAGCCTGAGGAACAAGAAGATAATAATCCTGAGATTTTCTCCTTAATTTCTCTACTTCATTCACCTGTTTACAAACATTAGAAAAAGACACCGAGATCAGCTCCTTAATTTCTCTAATCTCCTCTACTATGAAAAAAAAAAATACACCAACGGCATGCCACAGATGATGATGCCCATCTAATGGCATCTATCAAGTCTCCTTCAACGATAGAAGCGGGCAACTTAAAAGCTAGAGAGCTGCCATGATCCCCAAAGAGCCCAAACTTTGACCTCCTTTGAATGATTGATTTTGATAGGACCAACAAAGACTTATCCAACTACAATCATCTCCAATAGCTCCCCAATGTGAGCTGGGCCAGGTTGCCGCTTGAGGTTCTTATGAACTTCCACCCCCCACTTGGAGGCGGGGTTCAAATATTGTGATCTTCATTCTAGAAACAACCATCTTAAGTAACTTCAAACCAACCCCTTCCCTAGGAATCTAGACTAACTCCTTCGATGACCTTCACAATTAGAGCCAATGTGATAATCGTTTCTCTAACGCTCTCTATGATCTAACCATTACCCCCAAATTCTATTACTAAAGGCCCTATCGTACAGCTCCCTCCAAATAGTCCACCACATTGAGGGTAGAGTTAGATGCTAGAGAATGCTACTCCAGCATATTTAAAGCCAATGTTCCAAGCTTCAAGATATTTTTCATCCAATTTTGGCATCATCAAAGACGCTTCGAATAATCTTAGGATCGACTACCACACTTCCCAAGTAAATCAACAAAGAATAACAAGATGATAGCTAACTCCCCCTCTTGCAAGCATAAATGGCACCCGTTCACGATAATTCTCTGCCTATTTTTCATATGGTTAAATAGTAAGAATTTTGTCAAGTCCAACAACCCAACAAAAACCAACCACCCTCAGAGGGCAACCAAGCTCACTAGATCATATTGTTGAAGCCTTGAGTTGCCCCTCCATAGATAATTGCCTATAGAAAAATTGAACCATGATCATGCCAAAAGATTACCCCTTCCACATTCTTCTATGTCTGCCATTTAACAGAATGAAGACTCTCAAGGATAGAATGAAGGTTAGTATAGGAATTGATCTTAACATCATTGAGACTCCCTCTCAAGTCTTAACTGAAATTCTCATACCAATGCCCAACCACCATATTGAAGCACGGATTAATAGGATCTCCTTCTCAATGATCAAAATTGCACAAATCTTGGAGCTGAATGATGAGCAGGCAGTCAAAACACCAAATGTCCTTCCAAAATCGAAGTTTAGATGCATCTCCAACAATATGATTCCTTCCTCGAGCAAAGGAACCATCTTTTAGATATCTTCCTAACCACATGAAATTGATTAAGCCAGCCTAATTCTAAGATCCCAGCCATTTCCCCTTGTCCCATATCTTGCACAAACTAGTTTCTTCCATTGAGGCTTTCATCCTACGAGAACCTTGAAAGCCATTTCCCTAACCAAGTCGCATTAAAATTTTAAGACTTCTTATTGTCAATCCCTGACTCGCTTTTGGCTTATTGGCATCTACCTACTAAACCACATGATACTTCCCTCATAAGTCATTACTCCATCACCAAAGAAAACAATTTTAGACAATTTTCCTTTTCACTTGTTCCATTCTAGTTTTTTTTTTCTTTGCACTTCTATCAGCAGTTATTATTTCTTTTTGTCATTTAGACTTGGAGAGGGTTTTGAATATTTACTTCAAATGTTGCCTAAACATATTTGGCTTCAAAATCTATAGTCACCAAGAAACCTATATAATTCACCATTTGCTTTTGCTTGTCATGGCTTTATATACTAATGATAAATAAATAACCAATTACTTTCATTCGAAGGGTCTAAAATCAATTCATATCTCAAGAAGTATTTTTTTCTTGTCATTTTAACAGCAAAAATTAAATATAAAATTCTACTCCGCTTCTATCTTCCACTTATTTCTTCTTTCTTTTCTTTTTCTTTTTGTTTTCTTCTTTTCTTTTTCTTTTCTTTTCTTCTTTTTTTTCCGGAAAAGATAGTGACCTTTTGATTTGAAAGGGAAAAAATATAACAATCTAGAAGCAAGAGGGCCATAACCTTAAAGAACCAGGGAAAAACAAGTGACCCACTAGTCAATCCACAAGAGGCCACCTTGAAGCCACACTCTACATCACAAAGAATCGGCCAAGATTTGGAATGGGTACACGACAAAGAAAAGAAAAAAGGCAAATAGGACACAAGATCCCAAAACCAAGGTTCAAGAAATGCATTAGGAAGCAGCATCATCAATCACCCTCCACTTTTTCATCCTTTCTCATTTTTTTACTGATATCTTTTATCTTTTTTATTATTAATAGAGTTTTTTCTTCTCTATCTGTTTGTTCCACATACATTGCAGTAACCACCCTTTTCAGTAGCAAAGACAAATTATGTTATGTCTACCATAGTTAACAAAAGTCTGTTTTAAACTCCATATTAAAAATAATAATAAAAAATTTAAAAAAAAAAATTGTATAATTGATTGAATGTTTAAAATTCCATATATTTTTGGAAGAGAATTTTTTAAATAAAAATTTTTTTTTTTTTTTTTTAAAAATGGCGAACTGAATTAAACACAATTTTTTTTTCAATCAATTTTTCAATAAAACACGTTTTATTCAAAAGAAAAAGGAAAAACTTCATGTGCAGTTTTTAAAAAATAGAGATTGGCAATCAGCACCCATAAATAAAATTGACTAGAAGGTGAAAAGATTTGGTAGAGATCAGTGTTCGAGTTGTCGGTGTCGCTATAAGTTTCGCTGGCTGGAGATAACGATACAATATCGTTATCGCCGATAACCGGAAATGCAGGGAAAAGGGGGAAACATGGAGAAAATGGTGGAATTTTTCGGTGAAACTTCAGAACATGCCTAAATACACATATTTACATATTCAGGAATGAAAAAATTGTAAACAAATGCATTAAATAATAAGTTTCCATTTAATGGGGGCCAAAAGGCATGCGTTGTCGTAAGAAATCACTCAAATAATAATCAAAATGAGTTTCTATAATACAAATGCAAGCTTACAACATGAATCTAAAAATTAGGCAGTCAGGCAGTTCCAATGTTCTAGTGGACCGCACCACACTAAGCAGTTGCGTTAATAAAACTCACTGTTGAAGCCTTTGTAGGGACTCCCGTGATATTTATTTTCCATCCAACCTGTTCATATGGTCGTATAAACATGGATGAAGGGAAAACACAAATATCAGATTAATCCAAAACTTCTGCCGCTCACAAGAAATTTTTAACGGTGGCAGTTCAATCCCCACTGTTTGGTTCACTTGAGCCTTTGATCTACCTTATTTTTAGGTTCATATCCTAAAATGACCTGGAAAAATGGATTGACGGCATAAATAAAACTCATACATTAAGGTGGGCCCCACAAAGCCCTGCAAGGGTAGGACGTAATCTGCATCCATAAACTATATTCTATTTTTTGAAAAGATTTGATACACTGATAAAGTGTTAACGATGATACACACACTTAGAAATTTCATAACTAGCATACGAATAATTCAATTTAAACCGTTCAAACTAAGTTTCATTGACCAAGAAACCCAAAATTGAGCTAACTTGATTAACAAACTATAGGATTTTGGTGGACATTTATTGAACGGTTGAGAATGAAAAATATCAGGTACCTAGGGGTGCACACGGGTCGGTTTGGTCCGGTTCTGGGGTGAAACCGAAACCGAACCGTTCCTAACGGTTCTAGGATATTCGGAACCAGAACCGGACGGTTGGCACCCTAGAACCGAACCGGAACCATACCGTTAAAACCGGTTCAGTTCCGGATCGGTTCCACGGTTCCGGGCTTTTTATAATCTAGCCCAATTGAATGTTTATTTTTATTATCTAGCCCATGTCCATCCATGTTGTGGTCCATTTGATGAATGGTTTAGATATTGTATAAGGTGTGCAAAAATACATTTATGAAAATAATTAAATGGTGCATTATAAACCATAAATCATGAATCAAATATGGAAACAATCAAATGATTCTTGGTTCGGTTCCAAGTTCGGTTCCACGGTTCGGTTCTACGGATCGGATCCACGGTTTGGTTCTACGGATCGGTTCACAGTTCGGTTCGGTTCTACATACCCCCAAACCAACAACCGAACCGATGTAACCGGTTCTTTGATTTTTGGAACCGAAACCGGAACCGGTGCACTATAGAACCGAACCAAACCGAACCGTTTGGTCGGTTCCGGTCCGGTTCCACGGTTCTACCGGTTTAATGTGCACCCCTACAGGTACCCTATTCCAACCAACAACTATATACAAATCAAAGGTTAGGATCCTTCGACCGATCTGATTTTGGCACTGAGAGGGTTCCAGAGTTTAGTTTATTTAATCTGGATTAATGTACGTGACGTGAACAATTTCTGAGTGCCGGTGTATCAAATGTCACTACTGCAAGGCAGTAGCCAAATCACTACTGAAGTGACGTCACTAAGCTCTGTGGACCCCGCCATGATGCGTGTATTGTATCCATACCGTCCAACCATTTGTAAAGATGGCTTTATGGCATGTTAAAAGGAATGAGATAGATCTAAAGTTCAAGTGGACCCACCGCAGAAAAAACTGTGGATCAGTAACACCCACCGTTGTAACATTTATAAGGCCCACCATTATGTATTTTTTAGATCCAACCTCATCGTAAGTTAACATAGAGATAGATGATGTGAAAACAAAAATATAAGCTTGATCGGAAACTTTTGTGGCCCCTAAGAAGTTTTGAATGGTGGATCACTTCTGGGGCCCACTGTGATGAACCGTATCTAAAGATCAAGTGAACCCAGGAAGGTTTCAACGGTATGGATGGCATCTAAACATCACTATTGAACCCAGGAAGGTTTCAACGGTAGGAATTTCCCAAACCACATTTTCCTTTAGTACGGCTCACTTGAGCTTTGGATACCGTTCATTTTTTAAAACAAGTACTAAAATGAAATCACAAAACGGATGGACGGAGAGGATTTCTCACAACCATCACAGTGGGCCCCACCTGAGCTTGCAGCGCAAGAACAGTGGGAAAGGCTTCCGCAGTAAATCCGCGTCCCTGGTCCACGCGCTGTGGAAAGGGATTTGGCTACTCCCCTTCCGTGCTTTGTGGGCCCCACAACGAGGTATGTGTTTCATCCATGCCGTCCACCTATTTTTATGGATAATTTTATGATATGAGAAAAATAAAAAATAAAAAAAAAAAAATAAAAAAAAAAGAGGTATATCCCAATCTCAATTGGACCACATTACAAGAAACAGTGTTGAATGAATGTAGACCATTAAAAGCTTTTTAGGGACGATAAAAGTTTTGGATCAAGCTGATCTTTGTTTTTTCCCTTCATCTGAGTCTTTATAAGCTAATTAACAGGTTGGATGTCAAATAAATAGTACAGTGGGCCTTAGGAGGATTTAAATGGTGGATATCCAATCACTACTGTTTTCCCGTGGTGTGGTCCACCTGAGTTTTAGATCTAACTCATTTTTTGGATAAACATCTAAAATAATATTTCAAAATTAATGGATAGCATGGATACAACAAATGCATCATGGTGGGGCCCACGGAGCACCGACCTGCACCCGCCGTGGTGGGGACTTTTGAACACCGTCAGAGTGAAAGTGAGCTGCATCGTCAAAGCTCACTTGTGGGGTCCACCGTGATTTATGTATTTTATCCACTCCGTTCATCCATTTTAACAGATAATTTTAGGTCTTGAGCCTAAAAACGAAGTATATCCAAACCTCAAGTAGACCACACCATAGGAAACAGTATGAATTGGACATTTATCGTTGAAAATATCTTGGGGGCCAAAGAAGTTTTGGATCAAACTTCTATTTGTTTTTTCCCTTCATCCACGTCTGTGTGATCTTATGAACAGGTTGGATGAGAAATAAACATCACTGTGGGACCTAGAAAAGTTTTAACGGTGGAAGTCATTATTCAAACTGTTTCCAATGGTGTGGTCCACTTGATCGTTTGGTATTGGTCTCAACCCCTAAAATAATCTGGAAAAATGGATGGACCGCATGGATAGACCAGATACATTCTCTGTGGGCCCAATAGAGTGTACTCGTACGATAAGAGCGTACTGAGTAACCACGTACGCAATGCCATTCACGCCGCGATCCCCAAATTGCGATAAAAACCCCAAAATCCCTCTCCCCTTTCAAAATTTTCAAAAATTTATCTCCTTTCCCACCGATTTCTCCGGATTTCAAGCCCGAAAATCCCTCTCCCTTATCCCAAATATAAAAATAAAAATAAAAATAAAAAACCTCTAATTTCGACCAAGATCTCGGCCCGCTGGCGGATTCGAGACGTTGCAGAGGATTTTTGGACGAAAAAAAAAATAAAAAAATTTGGGGTCGAATCTTACTGAAAATGCCGATCTACACTCAACAGCAGCTAAATTCACGTCTTCCTCCAAATCCGGGCGAAAAAACGGGTATTTCTTATGTTTTTTGTGATTTTCTCGCCGACAACCACCCCTTTTATCGATAAAAGGGGGTTGTTAGCTACAGTTCCCACCTATGGTTGGTGGGAACAACGAAATATCGGCGTCCTTTTGAAAATACCGATAATATCGACGAGATTTCGGCGATATTTGGAAGCGAAACGAAATAATGGGGTTTCGGTGTTGCTGCACTGGCGACATCGATATTATCGGCGATATTTCGATAATATCGCCGATAATTTGAACACCGGTAGAGATGAACTGACTTTTTTTTTTAAAGGCAACAAACAGAAATTTTCATTAAACAAAGAAAAGGAAACAAGATACAGGAAAAAAAAAAAAAAAACAAAGGAGAAGAAGGTAAAAGCGAAACTGCTGAGGTAGCAGAAGCGCCCTACGAGCCTAGAAAGCTGAAATCAAAACCGTTTAGATCCCGGACATTAGTAGCTCATTCAATAACCATCCTTTTCACCCTATAACCCACAGAAGCCGCAGAAGAAGACCTATTGTTAAAACATCTGTCATTTCTTTCAGTCCAAATGGCCCACCAAATGGCGAGAATATCCATGCGCCAGACAATGGAAATGGGTTTCCCGAATTTAAAACCATGCCAAGAAGCAAGGAGGTCAGCAGCAGATTCGGGGATACACCAAGAGATCGAGAAACGATGGAAGAAATCAGTCCAGAGAGATGAGAAGAACGAGCAGTGGACTAACAGATGATTGACAGATTCAGCCTCCCGCATACAGCATAAACATATATTGACAATGTTCATGCCTCTCTTAGCTAGATTGTCGACCGTAAGGATTCTGTTGCGACCAGCAAGCCATCCGAAGCAAAGGATTTTAGGGGGGACTGGATATTTCCAAATGAAGGGGGTGGCATCAGGACGGGCGTGCGTAGCAGGGAAATTGGCGGAATACAAGGATCTCACAGAGAATAGGCCAAATTTATCCATATTCCAGCCAATAGAATCGGGATTATCAGAAAGAGGCATGGTCTTTGAAAAGGAAGGATTTGAGGGGGCCAAAGAAGACCATTTCGACTATTTATATACATTATTCTTCATCAATATTGAAATTCTAATTAGTTTAATTATTTTTTCTATTTAACCTTACTTATGCGCAACGTTGTCCAAATCATTATTGTATCACAAATCGTAATATAGGTTGAATCATATCAAATCGTAAACTGTAACATTTTTTTATGATTTTCTTTAAAAAATAAGAAATATGAATAATATAATTAAATCTGAAAAAATAAAATAAAAACTCATCAATCATCCTTTTGCCATCAATATGCACCAAGTAATACCATATCATGATAGCATGAAAGGATTCTTATCTTTCCTTTCTTATTCATTTTCTTTTTTTTTTGTCCTTCAAGAAATTTCCTTTAAAAAACATTCAAGGAATAAAGATATTCTGAATGTAGAACCACGTTGAAAAGCAACATTTTGATTATGTAGACTAAGGAAAAAAGATATTTTGATTTCTAACCACCATTCCACAATAAAGAAGTCAACATGATCATAACCATCCATAAAAAGATTCCAAACAGTCATACATCAATTCGGTGTTTCAACGAGTTAAGAAGTAAGAAATCATTTTTTTTAAAAGCTATATGAATTAATGTTGATGAAGAGAATATATCATTAATCTCTTATAAAGAACAAAATAAAATAATTTACCTTTTCTAAATGCTTTTTTTTCTAAATGATTCTTAAGGTCCCCACCAATTTAAAAACATAAAATGAAAGTGAAGTGAAGCATAAAATAGAAGAGAACAAGTATAATTGAATCCTAAATTGGGATTTGAATTGTAAATCGTAGGATTCAAATCATAGAAACATAGGATTCATATAAGAAGGGATTCAAGGTGGGATTCATCGTTTTACTTAAGATTTAACTAAAATCATAAGTTGTAAATCGTAGGATTTTGACAGCACTGCCTATGCACATATATAGCTGCTTTTTCTTCGTATTTTTGGGTCCAAACCATATTCAACACAGACTTTCATTCTCCAATTTTTTTTTACATTTCCGTATTTTTCATCATATTCAATACCAATTAAACATGGACATTACCTTACCATTTTTTACCTCTCTTTTTCGTCATATGTTGTTTTGCTAACCATGGTCTCTAGAAGTGGGTCTCATGGGGAGGGCCGGAAATCGATGGGGCAGGGGCTAATTAGTGGATGTCCAGCTCTAGGGAACACGCCATCCGCATCAGACCCCATCACACGAACGGCCTGGATCACCAATCCATGGGCCCCACTTGTGCATACTCCAACATCAAGGAACACGCAATTTTTCTAAATGTAATTAAATAAAGAAATAACACAACCATGAAACAAGAACGAATATCTTCCCATCAAAAAGAATCCAATTTTCAACGGCAAATTAGAGAGAGCCACTTTGTCTCTCTTTCGATGCCCAAAGTCCGTTTTGGCTCCGCTTGAGCGCCTAGGTGGGACTTCCTTTGGTGGGGTGTAGATAATAGGAAGAAATTCCATCTTTTGGGTTGGGTGGAAGTGTGTAAGCTTATCGAATAAGGGGGGTATAAGGGTCTTGGAAAAGATGAATCTAGCTCTTCCGGGGAAGTGGTTATGGAGGTTTAGGGCGGAGGAAGATTTAATGTGGAGAGGAGTTATTGCAAGGAAATGTGGCTACAAAGAAGGAGGATGGTGGACAAAAGATTCCTTGTTGTATAGAGCCTCTGGGTTTTCGAAGGGGGACTCTAACTTGAAGAAGAAGAAGTTCAGAGTGGGGGTGGGTTTCTCCCTTGGTAATGGTGAAAGAATGCAATTTTGGGAGGATGTTTGGGCTAGGGATGTTCCCCTCAAAGTTTCCTTACCAAGAATCACTAGCCTCTCTTTGGAGGGGAATATTATGTTTCTCGATGCTTCTCATGGGGTGGCAATGTTGTGGTGTGGACCCCAAAAAGGTTGACTGACCGCTTCCAATTTTATTCCCCACTGCAAGGTGATCGGGATAGGATGATTTGGCTAAAGGATAAATCAGGTCATTTCTCGGTGTGCTCCTTCCATGAGTTTCTTAGGCATCCTTCTAAAGTCAATTCCCATGCGCACACCGCTTATGTGTGGCAATACGGGGCTCCCTCAAAAGTTGCAGCTTTCAGATGGTTAGTTGGAAGAAATTAAGTTCTCACTTTCAACAACTCCCAAAGGAGAGCGACGGTGCTTCCCAATGTGTGTGATGTATATGGTGGATGCCAAGTCTGTAGACCACATTTTCCTTTATTGCCCATTCGTCAGACAGACATGGAATAGCCTTCCCATGTCATTCGATTTGAGGTGGGTTATGCCAGCCTCAATGGGTTCTTTGCTCTTTGCTTAGCGGTGTGGGAATGGGGAGGCATAAGAAAGCTGTATGGAGGTTTACTCTGTTGGCAATTTGGGGTGCGAGGAATTGGAGATGCTTCAGGAACGATTCTTCAAAGATGGAGGTGGTCTATCTCAAAGCTATGTCCATAGTTGTGGAGTGGGCCAGTTGTATTTTCTCCAAAGGATTGTAATTTTTCTTTTTCTGTTTCAGTTGTAGCTTTTGCGCCATTTAGGCGCTTTGAATAAAATGTGTGTTATTCTTCAGTAAATAAATAAATAAATAATCTTTTTTCTTCCTTATTTCAATTTTTTTTCTAGAGCAAGGTCCAAAAGAAAGATGGCTTACAGCTGCATAAGTGGCAGGATCGACCCCGGACTGCTGGAAGGCCTCCTGTGCGGCCCAGCTCTGCTGCATGGAGGGGTCCGGGAAGTATGCGCTCGCCTGCATCATCTGCGGGTGGGCATACTGGAGTGCGGCCTGCCCATCGTAGCCACCGTGGGGGAGGTAGGGATTGGGGGTGTAATGGTCGATGCCTGGAGGCCGGAGACCAGCTTCAGACGAGGCGGAATCGAATTGGGCAGATGGGGTCTGGTGCTTGGGGTTGGCTTGGGAGGGGATAGGGTTTTGGGCGTGAGGTAAGTACGGATATTGGGCATAGGCATGCTGCTGCGCATTGTAGAATTGGGCAGCAGCAGTGTACGGGTCTGTGGCAGTGGTGGATTGGGTCTGCTGCTGCTGCTGCTGTTGTTGGGTTTCACTCCATCGGAAATCCATGGAAAGGCATCCAACAGCGAGAGAGAGAGAGAGAGAGAGAGAGAGAGAGAGAGATTGGGAGTGGGGTTGGAAAGGAATAGGGTTTTGTCAGGGGAACGGAAAATGGCAATTACAAAATTAGGAATGCGATGGGGGAATCTAGGTTGCGCCTTGATGCGTAGGAGTTTAGCCTGCGCATACTTGCGCTGAACTCGGACGCGAGTTTCCAACACATGTCACAGGGAGTTCCTGCGAGACAAAGCTCCGTGGGATCCACCGAGATTTCCGAGTGAAATCGACTCCGTCCATCACTTTTTTTATATTACGCTAGTCTGATATACCAAATTAAGATTGATTCAAAACTCAAGTGGGCCACACCACAAGAATCAACGGGAATTGAACGTCCACCATTGAAATCTTAATGGACCTACAGGAGTCTTGTATCAGGCTGATATATGCATTTTCCCTTCGTCCTATTGAGGATCGCCTTATGAACGGGTTGGATGGCGTATAAACATCACCATGAATACCAGGGACGTTTTCAATGGTAAGCGTTTCCCTCTCTATTGTTTTGGGTAGTGTGGCCCAGTTCAATTATGAATATGCATAAACATTGTTCTATCATTCCAACATGATCTGAAGAAACTGATGGACGGATTGGATCGTACGATGATATTGAATTGGGCCCACGGAGCCGTGTTACAGGAACTCCCTCTAACAATGCAGGGAACTCGCGTCCCAAACTTCTGTGATAGCTTACCACCGTTTAGAAAAGATGGTGCCTCATCCACTTTACATTACAAGTGGAATTCACGCACCCTTGTTCTCGCCAGAGAGCAAAATCATGGATGGAGCGTATCCCTAAAGCCACGTGATCACGCAGATCAAGCAATCCTAACCATCCAATTGATGGCTATCGAGTGGATCATTATGTGCAGAAGGGGAAAAGACTCCGTGCTATTGCACCATGTTTCTGTATATTCCTACCAGCGCCAGCTAAAGAGAGGCCTGTAATTTTACACGAGATATATAGTATATTTAAAATATGTGAAAATATCATGAGAGAATTTTGCAAGCATACACCTGGCATCAATTGGGAGATGCCACATCATCCATAAATCAATGGTGACTAAGCCGATCATAGTCGAATCTGCCAGAAAGCTTGGAGTAGTTATTAGCAACGGTGCCAAGCTAAGAAGGAAAAATGTTTCAAGGGTTCAATAGTATTAAAACAGTTATAGAAACCATCAAGATATGAGAAGCATCCATAGGATTAGTTCAATGTTATAATAAAAGAATTCATCAAAAGAAATTGTCTCATATCAATCAAACCAAATCAAATATATCTTTCAATTGTTTGTCATTTATATTTCTTAGTATAATCATTTCCTTTATCTGTCATTTATATTTCTTAGTGTAATCTTTTAACTTTATCTGTCATTTACATTCCTTAGTGCAATCTGTTATGGGAAGATCCGAGCCCCTTATAATTCCGAGGACCGATGTCATCGAACTGATAACTACATGCGACGCCCATGGTTGAGTGAGTCGTAGAGGCGCCTCGGCCCTGAGACGATCAGGATGAAACTCGACTCAGTAAAGTAGACACGATATCCTGCCTCGGACCTCGTGAAAGAAGTCTCTCGCAACGTGCAACTGGCGAGAGGTCAAGCCCACCGGGTCGGCTCGGACTATGAACGCGATTGCTTCTCGACGAAGGCTTGTAATCATTCTGATTGAGGCCTCATCTGCCAACAAGGTCGAGCCGAGTCTGGATCCCGAAGTGAGCGCTCTATGAGCTAAGCTTAGAAACTACTATAAGTGGACGTGGCCGGTTACTTCGTTCGCATATATGCACGATACGCATAATATCTTACACGATCCTCAAATTGCGCACAGTATCTCCACGATCCGAAAATCCCCCTGATTGAGTGAATCATGCCAAGATTGACGGATCTCGACCGTCCGACAGTCAGGGATAAATACCAGAAGACCTCATTGCTACAGGTACACAATATCTTGCACTCTCCCTCTACCTTTCAACTTAGACCCCGATTCCCTTAACCTGACTTAGGCATCGGAGGGTCCCCCATATTAGCCAGGGTCTCCTTTGCTCACCCTTTGTGCAGGACCAGGGTCCCTTGGAGACGCATCACGCGGAGTGGAGGGCGATCCAAATTTTGTCATCAACACAATCCGTACCTGTAATCAAAGTAATTATTAACTTTAGTTGTGATTCGAGTCTACGCTCATATGTTGGATTCAATTCAAGTATCAAGCAAAGTTCTCTATCTAGAGAGGCATTTTGCATTTGTTGTTCACGGTTGACTGTAAGAATTTTCTTTTTTGTTTTACATGTACTGAAGAGAAAAAAGTCCTTTCATACAGAAGACAGAGGTGTGACCCATTTTCAGAGGACAAACCCCATATTCTGACTATCGCCTGATTATCTTAAGCAACGTTGTGCAAGTGGTTGAATAGTAGACCGATTTCACTAGATCTCAGGCATATACGATCGATTTCCAGACGTATTCGCCTATCTTGGTGCTTGGGGTCGTAGTTGTTTGGATTGAATTGAGCTGCTCATTCAATTTTGGTACACTCGCACTAATCATGTAGCCGATATTGAAATAGCAGCAACATTTATTGGCATGTCATGTGGGACCCTCACCCTAGTTTACTTACCGGTGTGATAATACAAATTGATCAATCAGAAATATGAATAAAAGAAGCAAACAAATTGTTGGGGTTGAACCCTCAATACCAAACACACCACCTTTGATTAAGGACTTTCTGGTTCAAACGATCCCTAAATTATTAAATTTAAATACTAGTCTGATACTCAGTCCTACCAACCAGGAAGGGGCATCAACTTCTTGTACCACTTCTCTTGAAGAGATAACGGTTGGACTTTCGGATGTTCAAATAAGTATCTAAAACGCCCAGGAGTATAGGAGACCTCGGGTAGAGTTTGTACACACTCAAGCAGAGTAGTTCCATGTTCAAACTGAGATTATGAACAAATGGATAGCTAACTAGACCGAGGCACTGATTGATGGTCATCATCACCGAAAGAACACATATAACAATATAATATAATGTCAAAGTGAGTTCTATCAGGAACTTAGTTCAGTCACCATTGATACCTCCCTTGTAGCGGAACTCGCATCCCGTTCCAATCCAAAATGGGTGGAATACTTCCTTGTATGGTGAGGTTAGGCAACCAGAGCGGGAAGTCATGGATTTTATTCCCGAAGTTCAAAATCGAGGTATGATGGGAGGACAACCCTTCTAGAATTTTTCTAAAAATCCATTATTTCATGAGGAACATAATTAGGAAGGTCCTAATCCACCGCTAATGATTAAATTACAATAGATAGATCGTGACCAGATCATGTAAATGGTCCAAGTAAATGGTCCAAGAAGTTATAGGCCAAGTAATCGGTCGCAATAATATCCCAATTTACCATAAACCTTATCCTGAATGGATCAACTAACAACACTCATTCCCAAGGAACTATCGACCAGATTTTGCCTATTCTCAGGCAATCCTAGTCAATCGACCATCGGGCACATAGGTCGATTCACTATGCAGAGTGGTGAACTGGCTAACAATAAATATCACAAGTTGCAATTATTAGGTCATTCATTAACAACAATGGCCTTCACATGGTACTCCAACTTATCGCCAAATTCAATCCATAACTAGCAGGAGATGGAGGAGAAATTTCATGCTCAATTCTTTTCTAAAGATAGGAAGATTACCATAGCCAATCTCGCACATTTCTGATAGTTATCTGAGGAATCTTGCAAGAGTTAAATCACCCGGTTCAAAAGGGCTAAAAGCCAGTGTAAAGTTGCCACAACTGAGGCTAAAATTATGCAACTTGTACAAGACGGTATGTAATACAAACTCTGAAAGAAATTTATTGCAATTGAGTTTGCGGATTTGTATGATTTAACTAGGAAAGCTTCCTTATATGATGAATTTCTCCAGGAAGGAGGAGCCAAGCAAAAGAACTCAACAATCGGAACATATTATCATAACCCCAACTATGAGGTTGTGATTGCTAAGGTGGTGGCAAAAAAAACTACTTATTCGTATAGCGTTGATCAAGGCAAAAACAATTGCCTCAACCATGCAAAAGCTTATAAGATACATATCTTTGATATCACCCGTGCCGATGAGATATTCAAGATACTGCTAGCAGGGAAGTTTATTAAAGTTCTCAGTAATCACAAAATACCCATGACCGATTAGTTAAAAAAGGTTGAATATTAAAAATGGCATGGAACGCGTTCTCACTCCATTAACAAGTTGTAGAGTTCAGGAATGTCGTCTAGGATAATATTGATCATGGACTCCTAAAATTCTTGGAAAAAATGGGAATAAGCAATGTTGATGGATACTAACTCATTAATGTCTAACCTGAACATTAACATGGCCACAATGAACCTGTAGAAATTGGATCGATCAAGGCAAAGGGTTGATCTTGGTCCTAGTCATTACCACGATGCATCGCAACGACCGAGATCGAGACGATACCAGTCCCATACAGCAACTGCAAGTTTCGTAGAATAATCAATAGCAATGCAATATAGCGGTCGAAACTTGCCACTATACAGCTGACGTGCCAGAATGGCCCAAGATGTGGAAGCCCCACATTGGCTAGCGTGACAAGTCAAACATGCAATCCCAAAGGGGACTGACAAGAAAGAGCCTTATTGACTGCGGAAAGCATTCCTACCCCTTGACTATCGGCCTCGGCAGAGAGCTCTGAGTCAAGAATGTTAAAGCCTCCACTGACTCAGAGAGGAGTTTGGAAAAGGGTCATGAATCCCAAAATCTTCACCACACTTGAAGCAATGAATCGAACCCAGAAATGTCGTTGGCAGCGGTGTCAAGTAGACATGAGAAGAGAATTGGCAAAGACTGAGAATGCATCTCGGCTAGTAGCTATACAGTCATGATCATTCTGGAGAATTCCTCAATTGGAGGAACAACTAACCGTAAACACGGTCGAAGAAATTTTGAAACCTATCGTGCACGATCGGGTCATAAAAGATGGTACCCAATCTAATCATATCGTAAAATTAAACAACATTGGAAATCATGATGACTTATCGGATTATCTTAGCAATGAGTAGTTTTCAGATAATGATTTGCTGATTAAGGAACTAATAGAGACAATCGAAGCGTTGGAAGTATCGTCGCCCGTTTTCAAATAAGTAGATGCAACTTCAATGGCTGATGAGAATGTTAAATGTTCCGGTATAGGTTTTGATGAACATCATGGCTTGGAAACACTTGGGGGGGCAACGTTCGGATTCAAAAATAATAATAATAAAAATTGGATCATATTCACTCGTAGTGTTTCATTGCAATATGGTACTCACTCTCTTATCCAATTTTCAAGCCAGACTGTCTCAATCCAATCATATGATAAGCGATGTGGAGGAACTCGGTCATCCTGTAGTAATATGATAGGCTTCCTTTCTCCCAAAAGATGCAATTGAAGGAGTGCTGATAGCAAGCAAGACATCATAGGTAAATACTATTATTATGGATTCAGGGGTATTGTCTGGAAGAGTAGTCATGGAAAGGTCTACTCATGATATGACTCAACATCTTAAACCATTGTACATATCTGCTCACCTTGAGGGTTGCCCCGTCACCAAGATTTTGGTTAACAATGGGGTTGTCGTTAATCTACTCCCACCAAGAATGGTGGCAAAATTGGAAAAAAAAATGGCTGATTTAATCTTGTCTGAGGTAATGGTCAATAACTTTGTTGGACATGTCACCAACATACATGGTGTACTACTGGTTGACTTGACTGTAAGCACTAAAAGAGTATTGGCTCATTTCTTCATGGTTGATACTTCGTCTAATTAAAATTCGTTGCTTGGGAGAGACCGGATCAATTCCTTTGTGTCAATCCCGTCATCCTTACATCAAGTCATTATATTCTAGAATCAAGATAAAGTCGAGTTGGTGTTGGCCGATAACAAGTCATTCTTGGCTACCTCAAATGCAAATGAGGCATATTATTAAGGATATGTAGGACCGATTTGCTTTACCTGAAGGAACAAGCATGGATGACCAAGTAGAATAAATGTTAAAAAGAATTCAGAGAGTGTCGTGCAAGACATTACCGCCGTAATTTGTTCAGTCAATAACCTACCAAGGGACATTGTACCTTCTCAGTCGGTTCTACGCTGCACCATTAAAGAGGTCCCATGCTAGTATACTGATAAATGAAAAGCGAATGGTTGACTTTGCGGCTAAGATAAAAAGATATCGATAATGATTTCTTTGTAAATCTGGTCGATACGATTGATCCGGCCGATGAAGCAGATGAATGAAAAACAAGATTAGACTTGAAAGAGGCCCTCGATAAGTTGGATGATTCTCAAACTTATGTTCAAGCCCCCTTGATCGAGGTAAACATAGGAACTGAGCAAAACCCTAAGCCAGCTTTTATCAATGGATTGCTCAAGCCATAAGAAAAAAGCTGAATTCACTGGTTTACTTAGAGAATTTACTGACTGCTTCGCATGAGATTATCATGTGATACCAGGATCGAAGCCTAGTCGAGCACAAGTTGCTCGAGCACAAATTGTCATTCATATTAACATGTGGACATGATGCAGTGGTACCCTTAGAGGTCACTGTGCCATCATTATGGTTCACGCATCAAGCTGGAATGACCCCTCTTGAGTTCGCAGAAGCCATGTTGGTCGAGTTCGAAAGGTTAGATGAGACCTGCATGAGGGCCTTAGACTTTATAGTCACTAAAAAGGCTAAGATTGCTTGAGCATATAACAAAATGGTAAAAGGAAAGTCCTTTGGAGAAGGGGATAAGATTTGAAAGGTAGTGTTGCCAATAAGACACAAGGACTAGGCCTTGGGCAAGAAATGGTTGCCACTTGGGATGGACCCTATATTGTCATCCAAGTCCTTGGGGGCTGAGCCTACCTCTTGCGTGATTAAAACGGAAAGGTTGCAAGAGCCCAAATTAACAGCCAATTCTTGAAAACTTACCACCCTTCCTTATGAGAGATAGTGCAGGGTTAGGCCGAGTAGTAAGGAAAAAGAGAAATAACTGATGAGTATCCTACTGCAAACTATGGAAAGAAAAAGAATTATATTATTACAGGTGGTGATTATAATAAAAACAAAAATAAAAACGTACTACAAATATTGCTCTCGATCGAACATCCTAGGTAAAGGCGACCTTGATCTCTTCAAAATTTTTTAGCACAAAAGATCTATCCTCCTTAGCCTACTTCTTCTAACTTCTCCAAGCCCACTGTTCAGCTTCAATATGCTTGAGGAAGGCCAAAACTTCATCAGTGTAGTAGTAGATTACACTAACCTTGCTTTCAGCTTCCTTCTTCCAGGCATCACTTTCATGTGATCAAGCCTGGTAAAGATGGATGTAAGAGTCCACAAATGCCACGAGTTCCTGAGAGTCAGGGCTATCCCTCTTAGGATAGACACATTCAACCTCATTCAGGTCATCGACTAGCTCTTGGCACTGGGCTTGAAGTATTTGTAATATCACCTTGTTAAAATAGTGTTGATAGTTCCGGTGCTAATGATGGCTCTATGCCGCGTCATATTGGGCAAAAAGAGTTGGATTTTGCATGAACAGTGGAGTGTTCCTTCATCAGTGCAACGTATTTTTGTGCCTCTAAGGCTGCCTTGAAGTATCGATCCCCAAGGTGTTGTAATTTGGTTAAAACCTCATACATTTCCTTTAGAGGTAGTTCAGATTGTGAATTCTCAAAGGCATCTCTGATGAAGTGAGAAATGTCGTGGAGGAGAGCTGACTAGGAGAAGTATTCAATCCCTGGAGTAAAAATCTCTTTTAAGAGGGCTAAGTATTGTGTGTAGAAAATCGAGAAAAACATGAGGCTAAGCTTATTGACAGTGTGAAGGCTAAGGATGCAGTATAGGAAGGTGTAGGGTGCATAATAGAATAGAATGATGATTTAATAAGAATCATCAAAGGCATTTAATGACCACATTTGATGAGACATGACGGTTTGGATAATCGAAGTGAGGATTACCGCATCGAATCATATTCTAAGGAAGATGGAACGGGCAGCTGCAATAAATGTTGGTTCCTTGAAAAATGACACACACGTCTCTTCACTGTCACACGCCCCGTCAGCCAGGTTGTTATTACACTAAGAAAGAAAAAGATACTGAGTGTTGGGTGCAACCGAGTGTGGGTATAGCATCGGTCGATCTTATTGAGTAGAAAATCGTTAGCAACTTAATTGACAGTATTCCCCTGCATGGAGTCAGCTGATAAAGTGAATTTCAATAAACACTAATATGGGTCCTTTTTTGTTTATTTAAATGGTACACGTAGCCAGAGAATTCTCATCGGCTATGTCATATGTTGAGTGCGGCAAACCAAAGTGGTAATACTAATACCTCGATGAGAATGGTGTTGTTCAATGTCAAGAACAACATGGCTAAATAGTAATACGTGAGTGGTACAAAAAACATAATGAAAAAATGAGTTTATTGAAAGTAAAGCGGGCCATCAGCCAATTTACATAATAATAATAATAATAATAATAATAATAATAATAATAAGAAAATAAGAGAGAAATGGCCACTGGCCGAGAGAGGTATTTTAGGCATATGCTGCCTTTATTTCCTTAAATTCCTAAACAACGCACACTTTTTCTACCTTCATAGTCTCCTTCTGCCACTTCTAGTCAGATCCATGCTCTATAAAGATGGGTATGACATGCTGAAGTTGATCGACGCGGTTGCTGGTCGAGGAGACTCTACCCTTAGCCTCCCTCTTGCTAGCAAGACTCTCACATGACCGAGCTTGGTAGTCAGCCATCTGGGAGTCCTGAAAGGAGCGGAGATCTTCTAGAACGACATGATCATTTACAGCATAAGCACAGTCATTCTCCTTGATGTCCTCTATAAGCTCATCGTATTGTTCTTAAATCACTCTGAGTAAAGCATAGCTGAACTGATGCACCCTGTTCCATTGAAGGCGATCGTTCTATGCTTGTTCATAGGCATTGCCTATGGGACGAGATTCTTCTTGAGCAGCAGTGTAATGCCCTGGTTTTCGTAACCTGAGTTTAGTACCCATTTGTCAAAAATTTGAGCATTAACCTTTAAAGATAACCCAAGTTTCACATATAATTTTTTCTTCTTCAAGAGTGAGCATTGCAGTGAAAGAGAAACAAATCAAGCATAAAGAAAAGATTGAATACACATTCAAAGATATATGAGCGGCTATTTATATGGCTTATACAAACCAATGTCTCGATGCTAACAAATACAGGAAGGAAACAATTTAATGTATGAAAGAGAATAAAATGTGATTAGACTTGAGATGCAAGATCGTGCTGCTTCTCTTAGAGTAAATATGACCATACATTCATGATAGTTGTACCCTGCTCCTCATTAGTCTGAACATGAGTATCATTTATATCACATGCACCATTTGTATGGTTGTATATTCAAAGAATGAGTAGTCATTTCAATAAGAATTTTTTCTCAAGATTACACACTACCGCACTAGTTAAGTATAGTTTAAACAAGAAACATACAAAACAATCCATGATGCAATCTTATTTAAGTGAGGCAATACTCACATGCAACTTTAAAGTGACTAATCATCAGTGAAAGTACAATAAGTACGTGCTCAAGTGACAAGCTCACATAAATTTAGTCGTTTGAACATTGCACTGGTCTTTCCAAACCGTCAACCAGGCACTCGATAACACTCATGTGCCATGGAATGCATGATTAGCCCAATTATTATTAGTCCAATTGCAAACAACCATTTTTAGAAAGCTCAAAGGTCATTATGGGGGGCTCATCACCCAGCATAGGCCGATAGTTAGGGCATAGTGTCCATACCACCATCCATGGCTCATTAGACCCTAACAACTTGGATGTTTAATGGTAACATATTCAACTAATGGCCAATCATAGTTCAACAAGTGAAACTTATCATCGTAAGGTTGTACGAAAATAATCAATCAAAGCCACATAGGACAAGTATTCAATTAAAGGCACATGCGACAAATACTATATCAAAGCCACAAAGGGCAAATATGCAATCAAAGCCACATATGACAAATATTCCGTCAAAGCTACATAGGGAAAACATTCCATCAAAGCCATGTAGGACAAATATTAAATCAAAGACATATATGACAAATGATCCTTGAGATAGTAAGTCCACAACAAGTTCCATTTAACCCATTGGAAAAAGATGACTACTGGTTTGAGGGTCCATTATAATCACAATCAATCAAGTTGACATCCTAATTCTGGATATACATATATAAGTAGAACTTTCTACTAATCGATGTGGCAATTCAAGCTTCACAAACAATCCATAAGTATGAGCAGATATTCATGTACAACATATAAGTATTTATACAAGATAAGCGTTGAGCATATAATTTGAGGGTCTATTCTAATAAATAACTTAAGTAATTATAAAATAAAATTATCAATTATCAAAATTAAAAGGGAAACTATCATTTAAACTAACATGAAAGTGGAAAGCCTAAGGGGAAAGGTCATCATCTTATGAGTCGAATTGCCTACTAATGTCGCTAGGAAGTACATGCACCCTTAAAATTGAATCCTATTATGAATTCTAAAAATCATATGATTAGATCTAATTTTTACACACTACCTATGGTTAAGTTCATAAACTAGGGTTTGGATTATTTATATTTAGGATTTTGATGTAAAATTATGTAGTTGATCTATGGTTTAGATTTAGGGTTAGATTTGAGATTTTTATTTCCCACAAATTAATTTAAGACTCAAAATTAAACAAGCTAACTGAATTTACACTATAATCCAACACTCGTAGAAGAAGACTCACCTATGATAACTCGAACCCGACTTGGTTCCAATTTGAAAGTGATCAACTTAATCCAATTTAGCAATCAAAACTCTAAACCATTATGAAAGGTGTTATGCAATTCAAAAATAATTGAAAATTAGCATTGTGTTTTATAAGACTATTCGAGATCCTATAAAGAATCAGATATGTTGCCTACAAACTAGCACTACCCCCGCAGCTTGCCAGTATTCACAACGTTTTCCATGTATCCATGCTTCGTAAATATGAGAGAGATGTGTCTCACGTAATAGATTGGTAGTTATTAAAAATCCAAGAAGATGCATCGTATATCAAGAGACTTATGAACATCTTAGATAGAAAAGAACATGTGTTGTGAACGAATGTGATATATTGGTCAAGGTCTAATGGAATCACCATAATGAAGAAGAAGCCTCATGGGAACAAAAGCTGAGATATGAGAAAAGTATCCCAACCTCTTTATCGAGTAAGGTACAATGAATTTCGAAATGAAATTTTGTTAAGGAGGATAGAATGTAATATACTGCCAATTTTGAGGGGTAATTTTTTTCTTTTTTCTTTTTCTCAATTATTTTATCATAACCGATCATCAGGTGGGTCATTTAGACCATTTAAACTAAGGTCTGTGACAATCTGTCCATTGGGTCACCAATCCAAACCATGGATCATCGATCCAAACCATCTAAATTGAATAGTAACTGATTAACTACGATATATACCATTCAAAAAAACTAATTCAATGTGCAGATTGTCAAGAGTTTAAGTTTTGACCGTCAGATCACACGATTTACCCAGTGATCACCATTCACTTGTTCCTTGAAGCATTAGCATTGAAATGATACAATTCTCATAGTTTGATCATGAAAAATGATTTAGATCCAGGGCCCAAAAATTGATGGTCGTGAATATCTGGTGATGTAGCATAATGTAGTGGACCGCTATGCAATTAAATGTTTTAATATACTTGTTATGCCTATATTATATGATTCATATGGTTAGGTTTCCTTTTATATATGTGAAATTTTATTTCATCATGTATACATCTATGACCCATCATTAAGAAAATAATTTGTCTCACTAATTGTATTTTTTTTAAACCACTAATATTAGTTACATAGAGTGACCAAGGGCCTTCTTGAGTCCTTGGATATCTCAAATTCAAAACCCCACCTCTTCTTGTTCTTGAATGTGGTAAAAACATTTTAAGAAAATCGTATATTATTATTATTATTATTATTATTATTATTATTATTATTATTATTTTACAATTCTTGACAAATGAAGCAATTAACTTAATTGGTGTGAAATTCAAACATGATATGTGCTAATGAGGAGGCTAAGAGATTTTTTTAAAAAAAGAAGTAACCTAAGAAACCATAAAGGAGGAAGTAACACATTTGCCTTAAAGGAAACCACGTTTCCCAGTTTCCTCTCATGCCTATAAGATGGGAAGATGCCCTGAGAGATAGAAAGAGAGAGAGTGGGACGTATGTGATCTAGGTCACATAAGTTAAGAAGCATTTATCTCCATAGTTTAGAACTTGGTCTAAATTTAAACTTGTGGATGATCCATGCAGTGCTTAATCTGGATATTATGATCTTGGATCACGATTGTAAAAATTAAATAAGAGATCAAAATGATGATCGGGTCCAAACCAACCATTGATCAAGGATCTAATCACCAAATTAAATAAGACTTAAGGAAAATAAGATCCACCCAACCCAGATTTATATGAGATTATCCGATCAAGGATCAATAAAGGTAGTTGGACCAAAATTGTAAAATATCAAGAAAATTTATGTTCGGAACGGATGGATCTTAACATCTAATCATTTTAAAAGATCGGTCTTAACTCAAAGATAAATTATACCTTTGATGTACGGTTAGGATTATGGAAAGATATAAATATTAATATAAAGTGGGCTATCCATGGCTTAAATATAAGAATTAAGGAGTAAATTAGTCAATTAATGGATAAATATTGTTATAAGAAAATGGACACTAAGGAAGAAATTAACTTGATGCATGTATTCTACATATGATTAAAAACAAAGAAATTTCTATGGATCATTGACCCGAGTGCAATCATAAGATCCATGAGGAAATGATCAAAATGTCAAAATGGTTGAATAAGGAATGGATGTTATGGGTAAGTAGTTATTATCATGGATAAATTTTCTTGGATATGTGTTGCATAACATTACATGCTTACTTTTGCTTAACTTTTATAATCTGTTAATATCTGTTTAAGTATGCAACAACATTATATTTGATATGTCATTTTGGGAACACCAGATAACTCGGCGATGAAGTAATCTTTTAAATTCTAGAGTAGGGTTCCCAATGGAACCCGAGTTGGTGCCAATAAGGCCTCCTCCTTGGACTATGGTCGAGGCTGGGGAAAGATTTTGGCTATCTCTAGAATGGGCCATATTGCTAGAATATATAGTTACACACGGAATGTGAAATACATCAAGCCAACGTTCGCGCAGGATGTGAGTAAACTCTTACATGTGTTAGGCTTGTTTGGATCTCAGTCGGATGAGTGTTACCAGGCCGGACGTTGTGCGCAGCTATGACCCTGGTTGTTCACTAAAGAAACTATTTATGTGGTAATGTAATGTGGCATACTAAAATTCCTGTATATGCACATGTATCATACCTATGTTATGAATCATACGTACAACTACTTGCTGGGTTGTTAGCTCGTTCTATTGATTGGAAAACCACCTAGGACAAATGAACTAGAGTCTCCGTGTGTGGAGTGATGACTTTGAGAGGCGTGCTCTTGAGGATTCATTATAAGAATAAAGAATTTCTATTTTATATTTATTGCTTTAAATAATGATGTATGAACTTGAGTTGGATATCGACCAATAGATAATTGATACTCTTGACTAAATGGATGATGATTAAATAAGTTTACTATTTGTGATGATTATTATGGTTATGTGTATAATATTACCCCATTCCCATCGAGTCACACCTTTGACTCGGCGACCGAGTCAAGCGAACTCAGATTTTCGGAGTTGGGGTCTGATACCAACATTTTCACAGGCATGACACATAGGAGAAGCTCTTGAGCTACTTTCCGAAGTAGATGAGTCCCTTTGGGTTACCGGAGGGGTAAAGGAAAATAGGTGACTATCAAGTTCAAATCCTCTATTATCCCCAAAAGACTTACCCATGCCAAATTTACAAATAGGTTCATGTTGTTGGGTAATATTCGTTTTCCCCTAATAGGAAGACATTATTCTAAGGCTCATTCGGATCTCACTCCAGAAGGTTAAGCCTTTTAGGAGGAACCCGCTCTGATACCAATTAAAATTACTCATGGAATATGATACCACGAGCTATGAATGCGGAAGCTTGGCGGAGTTACGAAATGAAGGCTATGTCCTAGATTAGGAGGTGGGTGATTAGGACCTTTTAATACATAATTGCTTACTTACACTAAATTTCAAATTAAACTGAGTAAGACAATTAACTCTAAGGCTTCCAAGCCAATAGAGGGTCCAATTACATACACTAAAAATGATATGCTAATGAAGTAACTAGTCTATAAACGATAGTGTACATGTGTATGTGGGATGTGTTAACTATCAACTTATAACATACACATATATTGTTAATGCAGAAATCTGGTTAACCATTCTTAGACCTTTGAGTACCTACATACGGAGAAGACAAAAGAGACCCTGACTGCAGTAGGGGACCCTCCGATGCCTAAGTCAGATAGGAAATATGGGTCTAGTAGAGATTAGGGTTTTTGTGCATAGAGTCATGTGTACCTTTCACTATTAGATATGCTTTTATTTATAGTTGAAAGGGGGCGACGACGTAGAGGGCAATCTCCCTACATAGTAGGGGCATGTTGTAGAGGGAATCATATCCCTAATATATCATGAATATCTTCCGAGATCTTTGGCTGAGATCTTGGACAGATGCGTGTTGCAGTTATCTCCTTAGATCCTTGACTGGGATCTCAGGTAGGTATCTTCAGTAAGATACCTTCAGGTAGGGTTTTTGTGCATAGAGTCATGCGTGTTTTTACTGGATTCTCAAGAAAACTCGACTACAGTTTCCTTGAGAATCCAGGTCGACAAACTACCCTTCAGAACATATATGTAAGTCACCTCGGATTCTCAACCTCAGCATCCTACTATATGTTTTTACTGGATTCTTAAGGAAACTGTAGTCGAGTTTTCTCTTGGCATTGAGCAGATTGTTTACCTGCTGACCTACTCTTGGGAGTTGTGTCTGAGCACTAAGACCGAACTCATTTTCTTAGTAGAATATAGACGAAATTGGGGATGACCATCCTCTTCATCTTACCGTACGGAGCAGGATTTCCCTGAGTGTAGCGATTCAGAGTTTTTTCTCATGTGGGGTCGTACCTCGGGGGCACTTACCAAGAGATTTTTCGAGTAGTAGCTCGAAAATGGATGAGAGTGTGAAAGGGCTCGACATCTTATGGAAGGGGAGATACTTCATTTTTTGATGGCCGAGCTCAAAGAGTAGGTTGTTTCCCCAGCAGTGGATTACTGCTTTCAGGCGGTTGAGGAGATCCTTGGTCGTGGCTGGCGCTGGCTGATCACACGACGAGCACAAATGTCCGAGTTGACCCTTCTTCCTTAGCCAGTCCACTTTTACCCATAACAGTATCCCCCTACTTCCGAGCTTGTGCGGTAAGCTCGGGAAATAAGTTGGTTTAGTGAGCTCAGACCTTCTTGTGCATGGGGTGTCGAGCATGCTCATCATTAATGTGGAATAAGGTGGCATGCACTTGTCATTAATGCTGAATAAGGCGGTGGGCACGAGAATCGGAGCAGATCAGCAATCATGATACGACACGCTCGAGGTAGCGTGCATCGGCTCAAGGTCACATGAGCTGGCAGGGCGCCTATTCGGCTCCTTGCTTATGGGACACTGACACGTGGCGTCTCCTGGGAAGTCGAGTTGTTCAGCGAGTGGGAGAGCTCAACATTGCCAAGCGCGGGCATCGAGGAGCCGTTTTGGCTCATGTATTAAATGCGGGTAGTTATTGCTGTACAGTCGAATTCCCTATAAAAGGGGGATGCCCCTAGCAGCGTGAGGGTTATTTGCTTCCGCTGCCCCTCTTTGTTGTTGCTGCCCATCGGAGATGGCGATTTCCAGTAAGTCGTAACTCTGTCTCTCCGGCCTTCTTCCTTCTTCTTTGGCATTCTTCCTTCCTTCCTTCTCTCTTTTGTTTGTTTTGCTTCTCTCGTTTTTCGCCAAAAAATGTCAAATTCTTCAGACACCTGGGATGAATCCGCTACATTCCAGGGCGATCTTGAGCTAGAGAGTTGGGACTGGTCGCCGTAAGGACTTTAGCACGATTCGCCATCCCCAATAATGATGATTAGTGATAGGGAGATCGCGCCCATTTTGAGGGCAAGGGTTGCGGCCTAGCCTTCTACCCAGTAGCTCGCAGGAGTCGAGGCAGAGTCAGCTCCAGCAAGAGAAGAGGCGGCTACATCTTCCGTGGAGTTTGAGAATACCGGCCCAGTTGGGTCGAGCTTGATGTAGTCTAACTTGGTCCGGGTGATGTCGATCTACCACATACTAAACTCGGTGGTACTTCGAGCTCCCGCACTTGGCGAACTCCCAAGTGAGCTTAGGGAGGGCAAGGTGGCAATATTTTTGATCGCCCTCCAGTGCGGCCTGAGGCTTCCTCTCTCCCGCATTGTTAGGGAGATCGTCTCACGTCTGAAGCTGGCCCTTGGCCAGATAATCCCAAATGCCTGGAGGGCTCTGTTGGGGCCTTTCATCTTGTAGTTTCAGCTCAGACAGTCCAACCTAACTATGAATGAATTCCTTCACATGTACCAGGTGAAGTCCAACCCTGTCCACGAGGGTTGGAATTATTTTTCATCCTAGCTGAAGACAGGCAAAAGCATCATTACAGATATCACAACCTCTAATGTGGATAAAGGCTAGTAGAAACGGATATGGATGCAGATTATCTACCGACGAGTTGAGTAGCGAGACTGGCTATCAAAGTGACGTCACCAAGTTATATGGGTCCCACCATGATGTATGTGTTGTATCCACACCGTCCTTCCATTTGGAGAGGTTATTTTAAGGCATAAGTGAAAGAATGAGTTGGATCCAAAGCTAGCGTGAACCCCATCACAGGAAGTAGTGAGGAGAGTGATGGCCACCGTTGAAACCTTTCTAGAGTCCACCATGATATTTATTTGAGATCTAACCTATTCATAAGTTAACACATACATGAACGAAGGGAAAACACAAATATCTGCTTCATAGAAAACTTATGTAACCCTTGGTATTTTTTAACAGCAGGCACTCAATTTTGACTGTCTTCTTTGGTAAGGTTCACTTTAGCTTTGGATTTACCTTATTCTTTGACTAATTCCTTAAAATGATCTCTCCAAATGGATGGACGGTGTGGATACAAAATAGTCATCATGGTGGGCCCACTGAACTTTCCTGGCGTTACTTCAGTGGTACCGAAATCGGGAAACGGATTGGCTGGTGTACCACACACCACCCATCCGGCGGAGATGGATTGGCTACTTCCCCTGACACCGGCCCCGTGGCTGATGGTTGGTGCTATGTGGGCCCCACTATGATGTATGTGTTTCATCCATTCCGTCAATCCCTTTTTACAGATCAATTTATGACTTGATAAAAAAAATGATAATGATATAAATCTTAGGTGGACCACACCAGAGGAGAATAATAATGATTGGATATCCACCATTAAAATCCTCCCCAGTCCCACTGTACTGTTTATTTGGCATCCAATCTTTTGATTAGGTCATAAAGACTCATATGAAGGGAGACAGTAAATATAAGCTTGATCCAAAACTTTCATGGCCCCGTAACGTTTTTAATGGTCAACATTCATTCAACACTCTTGACTACTTGAGATTGCGATATACCTTATTGTTTTCTCATACATCATGGTGGGGCCCACAGCGGCTGCTGGCAGGGGAGTAGCCAGTCCGTTTTCCTATCTGGCGGATGTTCTGACGTCGCCAAGTTCTGTGGGTTACGTCACGAGGTATGTGTTGTATCCAAACCGTTGGTTCATTTGGCGAGATCGTGCTAAGACTTATACAAAAAAATAATACTCATCCAGTGATCAATTAGACCACACTGAAAAAAGCAGTCAGGATTAAACGGCTACCATTGAAAGCCTTTCGGGGTCACAGAAGTTTTGGATTAATATAATATTTGTTTATCCTATTCATCGGTCCGTGTGATTTTATTAATGGATTGAATGGAAAATACAAGTTATGATGGCCCTAAGAATATTTTAATGGTAAGAATCATTGTTTCGCTACTATTTTTGGTGTGGTCCACTTAAAATTTGGATATGACTCATTTTTGGGCTAATGCTATAAAATGATCTCAAAAAAATGGATGAACGGTGTGGATATAATAAATACATCATGGTCCCGTGTAACATTAATCTCCTTTTAACCGCTCGCTCAACTCGGAGCTCTAGCGGCATCGCCCGTCTTCGCACGACACTACCCACACCAGCCAGGTCGGAGGTGGATTTCCAGCGAAAGGCTTCCGCAGGAAGTTCCTGCGGTGTGAACTTAGGTGGGGTCACTGTGATGTTTGTGAGAAATCCTCCCTGTCCATCCGTTTTGTAAGTTTATTTTAGGACATTTTGCTAAAAATGATATGTATATAAAGCTAAAGTAATCCCTATTAAAGGAAAATGTGGATAGAGAAATTCCTAGGTGGAACCTTCCTGGGTTCAACCGTGATGTTTAGATGCCATCCATAGCGTTGATAACGTTATTCCTAATGGGATGAACTGAAAACAAAAATATTAGCACCGATCAAAACTTCTGTGGCCCCACGAATATTTCAACCGTGGACGTTTAATTATCACATTTGTGGCTCACTTGAGCTTTGGATACGATTCATTTTTGACAACATGCCCTAAAATGAACTCACAAAATGAATGGACGGGGAGGAGTTTTCATAAATATCACAATAGGCCTCACCTTGGTTCCCAGCGCAGAACTTCCTTCCAAAGGCTTTCGCAGGAAATCCGCGTCCAGCCAGGTCGTGGTTTGTGGTATACCAGCCAATCCGTTTCGCTGTCGAATCCGAGTCCTGATAGGCAGCGTATTACGTATTGCCCTCGCTTGGACTTTAAACCGGGTACGGGGCTCTGTGGGGCCCACTGTACTGTATGGATTTTATCTACGCTGTACATTCATTTTTAAATATCATTTTAGATCATGAAGCCATAAAAAAAGCAGATTCAAGGCCTAAGTGGATCACGGAGTGGGGATTTAATGCACAACATTAAAAAAAAATCTAGGGAGCCACTGATATTTTGGATCAAGCCAATATTCGTTCTTTCCCTTCATCAAGTATATGTGAACTGATGAATATTTTGGATGACAAATAAACAACACGGTGGACCCTATGAAGGTTTCAACGGATAGAATTACTTTCACCACTAATTCCTGTGATGTGGTTCAATTGAACCTTTGATCTGCTTCGCATTTTGTGGGGTTATACTATAAAATAATATTTCAAAATAGATGGACGGCGTGGATAGAGGCCATACATTACGTGGGCCTCACAGGGCCCTGCCTTTGCGGATTATTGTTAGGCTGGGGCAGGACGAAATCCACTTCCAGATGGACGCGGATTTCCTGCTAAAGCCCCACTGTGATGTTTACGAGAAATCCAACCCGTACATCCATTATTCGAGCTCATTTCAGACACTTGAAGAAAATCGAGGAGGATCCAAAACTCAAGTAGGCCATATCAGATGAAACAGTGGGGAAAGGAATGCCCACTGTTGAAACCTAGTTAGGCTCCACCTTGATGTTTATATGCCATCCAAACCGTTTATAAGGTCATTTTCACTGAGATGAAATGAAAACACTAAAAACTAAAACCGATACGAAACTTTTGTGGCCGTATAAATGTTTCAACGGTGTTCACTAAATCCCCACTCTTTCCTCTAGTGTGGCCATTTGAGTTTTTGATCCATCTTATTTTTAGTTAATTTTACTAAAATGAGATAAAAAAAACGGATGAACGGGTTGGATTTCTCAAAAGCATCGTATTAGGCCCCACCCAGAATCCTTGTGCAGGAACTCCATGCGAAAGTCTTTCGCATGAAATCCGCGTCCGCTTCGAGAAAAGCTAACAACCTCACGTAACTGTGTGATATATAAGAATAACACCGCGTTTGGCATATTCGAAATTCTCGCTTCTCTTTTACCGAGAAAGAGCGTATCTCTTATCTTCTCTTATGGAAAGTCTTATGGAAACCGATAGAGTAGTTGATTGGTTGCAACTTGATAAGGATTTGGTTGAATTGATATTCACAAGATTAAGGGTTATTATTGATTTCGTCCACTTTGGTGCTGTATGTAAGACATGGCACTCTATCTTTCTAGAAAATCGCCATCGTCTATCTCATCTCTTCCCCATTCTTATAATTCCCAGTTACGAAACGAACGAGTTCCAGGACTTCTTCATCGTCTCAAAGAAGCATAACCATTCCTTGAAGCTCTCAGATGAGCATTCCTATCGCCTTAAGAAGCTTTCGAACGAAGTAAATGGTAAATGGTGCTTTGGATCTTCAGAAGGCTGCCTTATATTGATAGACTTCCGACTCAACATCTCCCTCTTGAATCCCTTTACCGAAACAGAGACTCCCCTTCCCAGCCTTACTCCTTTATCTGACATCTTCAGCATCCGTGAGACGGGCAGTGGGATAATCGAGTACACGCGTCATTTCAGGTCTTCCATAATTAATGAGTTAAGTACGTATTTCTTTGTACCTAAGATGTTTGTGCACAAGGCCGTTATATCTGGGCCCTACGTGCTTGCCATTCTCGGCTACCGGTCTGTGCTAGTCTTTTGCAGGCGGGACAGTGACACGTGGACTTACGTGGGGGAGGATAGGTTCCAGTTTCGTTTCGAGGATCTTGTGTGTTACAACGGCAACTTCTATGCCGTTGATGAATCTGGGCATGTTATGGTCGTAGATGTTAGTGGGCCTCAGCCAACCATGACAAAGGTTGCTATGGCCATTGGAAAAGGCATTGAATTATGTCGGAAGTATCTGGTGGAATCTTCTGGAGAATTGCTAATGGTTGGGAGGAGAGTCGATAAAATAAGATACCCTAACAGGACTTACGGCTTTGAGATTTTAAGGGTGGATCTGAATAAACACCTGTGTTTCCCTTTAGAAGCTTTGGGAGATCGTATGTTGTTTTTGGGAGAGAATTGCTCAATGTCTCTCTTTGCTCAAGACTTCTCCGGGTGTGAAAGGAACTGCATTTATTTTGTTGATGAGCAGGAATCGGTTGGTAAAAATTTATGTGAGGGCTACATTCGTGTATACAATGTAGAGGATGGGAGCATCGAGCCATATTATAAGAGGGATTGGAACTGGAACTGGCTATCGCTATGGCCCATCTGGCTTACACTCAAACCTTGGTAGAAGAGGAAAAGAAAATTGTAAAACATGAGGGGTTGTTTGGATGGCTATAAAATTCTTTATTTGTTAAGGGTTTCTCTTTCCAAATAGGTCAAACTACAAATAATTTGGGATGTAAAGTGTTCTTAACTTTCATTTTAAAGGCATCCAAATGATCCCTATGTCATCTTTTTTATTTTTTTATTTTATTTTTTAAATTTAAATATACATTGTTAATTGCATATATAGGTTAATTTATATATGCATCTTTCTTTGTTCTTTAGAATTTATGCAATGCTGGTAAGGGTTTCTTTCTCCAATAGCTACATATACCTTCTTGTCTTCTTTTCTTTTCTTTCATGTGACTTTGATGTCATTGCTTGATGTGAAGTTGGAGTAATCGGGTACCAATATCTATTTTAAACATGAGATTATATTTCCATGTGTGTGTATTAGGGGGAGGTGTGTCACTCCAGCTCCTAGAGTACTATTGATTGAATGACACATTTACCTTGAAAGTGTGAAACTTTCTGTTTTTATTTATTTATTTATTTCTCTTTTATGAATGATAATTTCTTTTAGAAGAGAAAAAAGAAAGAGAATTTTGAATAATTCGGTGGATTGACAATTAAGCTGTGACGCAAAGGTCACCTGTCGACCCTTTCTTTCTAGGTAAGTAGCCAAATTATTCACAACTTCTTTCTAGGTAAGTAGCCAAATTATTCACAACCCTACCTATTTGATTAAATGAATTTTATGGAAAATAAATCCTAACCACCACAAGATTTTAAATCTACTAGAACCCCAATGCTGATATATACCTCTTATATATTTGCATTCCGGGTCTTACTAGTCCACTAAATTGTGTGATGTCAAGCCCTTAATTGCGTCGGATGGCTCCTCCAATGGTTTGACTTGGTTAATTGAGTCAATGAAATCTTGGTACCCGAATCATAGAGAAATGAACAAAGGGATAATTTATGAGTGGAGACGGAAAAATAACTTATATCAAACTTAATCTTTGAATACTCATTAAAACTCAAAACTCAAAAATTTTGAAATGCCTACATCCCTGCCTTCTTTTATAGATCCTAGAACAATCCCTCTGAATCTTTAGTGAATCAATGTAATCTATCTAAGATAACAACATGCTTAATAATAATAACAACAACTCCATAAAATATTCCTCAGTCTTTAAATCAGCTCTTATATTTTTCGCCAATAATAAATTGCAGTTCCTGATATCTGTTGAAATTTAGTGGTTTTTTGAAAAAATAAAAAGAAAATTCAAAATTTTCAAAATTTCGGGATTTTGCCGCCAAAACGCTTTTTCCGAAAATTTCAAATCTAAAAGTGCGGTGTGTGCTTTATCCCACATCGGAAATGGTTGAAATAATTTTGTGGTTTATATGAGATGTTGAGAAGGGTATTCTTACTTGGAGCTTTTTGGAGGAGATGAAATAAGGGTTGCGTGTTCCAGTGCGAAGCACTGGAACACACACACGCACGCAGCGCGCGAGCGCGCTCGGGCTCGGGCTCGGGCAGGGCACGGGCATGGGCACGGGCACGGGAACGGGCGTGGGCGAGGGCGTGGGCAGTGAGGCAGTGTGGCTGTAGTGGCGCTAGATGGCTGTAGTTGCACTTCGCACGTCCGCATCGTTTAAGATATTGTGACCGGTGTGTGCTTTATCCAGAGGTATAAACTATATCGGGCTCGGGCTCGGGCACGGGCCCGAGCCCGAGCCCGAGCCCGACACCGAAATTTTCAAAATTTTCGGTGTCGGTGTCGGTGTCGAGCCCGAGCAAGAAATAGAGTTTTTAGCTTCTCCCTCTCCTTCTCTACTTCTTATCCTCCGTATCACACATTTCAGTACAACATCTCAATCTGGAAAGTCCATCTTGTAGAAACTAGTATGGATCGAAATTGATTCTAGAATCAAGAGAGTGGTCTTCAAATCTACGACAATTAAAAGAAGAAGAAAAAAAAATTGACAGTCGAGAATTAGTGAGATGAAAGCAAAGTAATTCCACTAGAGGTAGTTGGATGGGATTCATACAAAATAGGACTATATTATCGAGTACTTGTAATTTAAAAATGGGAATTTAACGTACTGACCTCGAGGTTTGGTCAAATTACCTTGCGAGGTACTATGTTCCAGATATTCCAAGAGTGGCCTTCTGACAACTTCTGGATACTGTTTTTGACAAAAATGCCCCTATCCTTGGTTCAAAAGTCGTACGGTCTAGAGTGAATAAGAAGTTACCTTCTTTTTTAAAACCCGAGAAAGTGACGGATGAGCTACTCCCCCTGCCACCAGCCAATGGCTGGTGCTCGATGGTCTGTGCGCCCCACCACCATGTATGTGTTTCATCCATGCCGCCTATCCTTCTTGCCATGTCATTTTAGGGCTAAGACCCAAATATCAGCTAGATCCAGTTCTCGTGTGGCCCACATAATAAAAAATAATGGTGACTGTTGAAACTTTTCAGGCTCACTGTGATGTTTGTTAGAAATGTACACTGCCCATGTCAGGACTTTTTTGGGCCCACGACGAGCTGGCTAACAAGGCGAGTGGATCGGATCACCCCATTGTGGGCCTTAAGCTATGGTACTAATGGTTTGGTAGAAGAGGAAGTCAACACATGGATACCACGATCCATGCAACGTGACAACCACGACCCATATAACATGACAACTACGACCCGTGCAAACAACGACCCTCATGGGCCCACATTGATATATGTGTATAATCCATGCTGCCTATCCTTTTTGTCCTGTCATTTTAGGGGTGTGGCCCAAATATCAGCCAGATCGGTGCTCATGTGGGCCAGAAAATAGAAAATAATGTTGACCATCGAAACTTTCCAGGCTCACTTTGATGTTTGTTAGAAGTGAACACTACCTAAGTCAGGGCTTTTTGGGCCCACTGCAAGCTAGCTAACAAGGTGAATGGATCGGATCACCCCATCGTGGGCCTTAAGCTATGCTACCAATGGTTTAGTAGAAAAGGAAGTGAACACATTGCAAACCATGATCCATGCAACATGACAACCACGACCCATATAACATGACAACTATAACCCATGCAAACCACGACCCAAATGAGCCCACATTGAAGTATGTGTACAATCTATGCCACCCACATTGATGTATGTGTATAAGCCATGGGCTCATTATGAGGTTTTTTAGAAGTGGACACTGCTCAAGTTATATGAGTCGAGGTTGTCATGTTATGCATATGGGTTGTGGTTGTCAAGTTATATGGGTCGTGGTTGTCATGTTATATGGGTCGTGGTTGTCATGGGTCGTAGTTGTCATGTTATATGGGCCATGATTGTCATGGGTCGTAGTTGTCATGTTATATGGGTCATGGTTGTCATGTTATATGGGTCGTGGCTGTCATTCGGGTCGTGGTTGTCACGGGTTGTAGTTATCATGTTATATGGGTCGTGATTGTCATGTTATGTGGGTCGTGGTTGTCATGGGTCGTAGTTATTATGTTATATGGGTCGTGGTTGTAATGTTATATTGGTCGTGGTATCATGTTATGTGGGTCGTGGTTGATATAGGTCATGGTTGTCATGTTATATGAATCGTAGTTATGATGGGCCGAGGTTGTTATGTGACGTGTGCAAAAGGGTTTCAATGGTAGACGTTAAATCCACTGCTGCTTTGTGCAGTGTGGTCCACTTTATCTTTAAATATGTCTTATTTTTAGTCTCAAGCCTTAGGACGAGCTCGCCAAATGGATGGACGGTTTGGATATAACACATCTCTCATGATGGGACTCACAAAACTTGCTGACGTCAATACAACAGCTATATACCCATGTGGTACACAGCCAATCGGCTTCAGTCTCCTGGGCACAGATTAGCTATTGACAGGTTGAGTAGTGAGACTCGCTCTTGAAGTGACGTCACCAAGTTTCGTGGGCCCCACCATGATGTATGTTTTGTATCCACACCTTCCATCCATTTGGAGAGATCATTTTATGGCAACATCCAAATAACGAGTTAAATCCAAAGCTCCAGTGGACCCCAGCATAGAAAACAGTGGGGACAGTGACACCCACCATTAAAAACTTCTAAAGGCCACAAAAGTTTTATATCAAACCGATATTTGTGTTTTCCCTTATTTCTTGTCTTATTTAACTTTTTAATAGGTTGGATTTCAAATAAACATTATGGTGGGCCTTAGGATAGTTTCAACGGTGGGAATCACTCTCCCCACTGTTTTCTGTGGTGGAGTCCACTACAACTTTTAATCTGCCTCATTCTTTGGCTATTGCCCTAAAATGATATCTTAAAATGGATGGACGGTGTGGATACAACACATACATCATAGTGGGCCCCACAGAACTTGGTGACATCACTTGAGTAGCTGACACTACTACTCAACCTGTCAGTATTTAATCCACTTCCCCGTGTTCCAAATGGAAACGGATTGGCTGGTGTACCTCACACCAGCTATATAGCTGCTGTATTGACGTCAGCAAGTTCTATGGGTCTGATTATGAGGTATGTGTTATATCCAAACCGTCCATCCATTTGGCGAGCTTGTCTTTAAGGGTTGATACGAAAAATAAGACGGATCTAACTATCAAGTGGTGAAAATCATTATCTCCGTTGCTATTTATTGTGTGGTCTAGATGATCTTTGGATATGATTCATTTTTTGGATAATGCTCTAAAATGAACTCTAAAAATAGATGAATGGTGTAGATATAATAAATACATCACTGTGGAGCCCATGTAACTTTAATCTCCTTTGAACTATTTGTACAACTCGGAGCTCGAGGACCGTCAGTGCTCGTCTTCACGGACGCGAACTGCGTCCTACCCCCGCCTGGACGGTAATCCATCCAGGCAGGGCTCCGTGGGGCCCACAGTGATGTAAATGTTTTATCCATGCCGTTCATCTTTTCTTTAAGATCATTTTAAGGTACGATCCCAAAACTGAGGCAGGTCCACAACTCCAATGGACCACAATGTGGGGATTGAACGTCCACCATTAAAAAGTTCATGGGACCTGGAGAAGTTTCGGATCAAGCTTATATATGTGTTTTCACTTCATCCACGTCTACATGAACTTATTAATAGGTTGGAAGGTAAAAAAACATTACAGTGGCTCTTAGAAAGGCTTCAACGATGGGTGTCATTATCATTGCAGCTTCCTTTGGTGTGGTACACTAGAGCTATGGACCTACCCAGGGGTGCACACGTTCGGTTCGGTCCGGTTCTGGGGTAAAACTGGAACTGAACCGTTCCTTACGGTTCCAAGATTTTCGGAACCGGAACTGGATCGTTACCACCCTATAACCGAACCGGAACTGGACCGTGAAAACCGGTTCAGTTCCACGGTTCTGGGATTTTTATAATCCGGCCCAATTGCATGTTCTGTTTTATAATTTAGCCCATGTCCATTCGTGTTGTGATCCACTTGATGAATGGTTTAGATATTGTATATGGTATGAAAAAAATACATTTATGAAAACAAGTAAAGGGTGCATTGTAAACCATAAATCATGAGTCAAATATACAACTAAAATATATTGTAAACTCACGGTTCCACGGTTCGGTTCCAAGGTTCGGATCCACGGTTCGGATCACAATTTGGTTCGGTTCTATATACCCCCAAACCGGAACCGAACCGAACTAAACAGTTCTTTAATTTTTGGAATCGGAACCGGTGCACTATAGAACCGGATCGTTTGGTCGGTTTCGGTCCGGTTCCCCGGTTCTACCGGTTCGATGTGCACCCCTAGACATACCTCATTTTTAGGATGATAACTTAAAACAGTTTGATATAAGTGATGAACGGCGTGGATAAAATAATTACATCGCGTGGGCCCCATAGAGCCCTTCTAATGCATTCGAGCGGGGTAGGACGCAATCCGCGTCCCATCTTCGCATAATACGTACGTACAATAGCTAGTTGGTGTGAGGTACACCAGCCAATCTGCTTCCATCCCAGATGGACGCGGATTGTGTCCTAGCCCCACCCGACTCTATCTCGGAACAGGCAGTTTTGTGGGCCGGCCCATTGTGATGTATCTGTTTATCCAAGCCGTCCATCCTTTTTCTCAGATTATTTGTGTTTTCCCTTCATCTGGGTTTGTATGATCTAATCAACAGATTGGATGTCAAATAAACAGTACAGTGGGCCTTATGAGGATTTTAATGGTTGATATCCAATCAATATTATTTTCCTGTGGTGTGGTCAACCTGAGATTTATATCCCTCTCATTTTTGGTATAAAGCCCTAAAAGGATAAGGCTGAATGTTTGAACGGAATGGATGATATGGTGTGGCCCACATAGCACCGACCGCCAACCACGGGGATGGTGGCAAGGGGAGTAGCCAATCCGTTCCCAATTAGATACGGACAGGTTGAGTAGCGAGTCTGGATACTCAACCTGTCAGTAGTAATCCGTGCCCGTTTTTCTTTCCCAATGTAAGTTGCGCTCGAGAGAGAAATCCATATTCCCAAGACCTCGGGAAGGTTCTTTTAGTAAGTCGCATTACTCGACTTACATATCCCAATATATGTAGAGATGAATGGTCTTAATGGGCCCACTATGATGTATATATTTTATCCATGCCGTCCATTCATTTTGAAAGATCATTTTATGGAATGAGCCAAAAAATGAGGCATATCAAAGGCTCATGTGGACCACACCATAGAAAGTAGTGAAATTGAAAACCTTTTAGGGCATAAATTTTTTGGATGTAATGCAATTTTGGGCACACGACATTAAATTAAATTCTAAATCCAATGGACGGATTGGATTTGCCCATAAATCATGACAGGACCCACGATCCTTATAACATAACAACATCGACCCTTTCTACGTTACAACCACGAACTACATACGTCACACGTAACCACCTCGACCCTTACAAACACGACCCGTATCAACCACTACCCATATAACATGACAACCACGACCTATATCAACCACGACCCATATAACATGACAACCACGATCCATATAACATGACAACTACGACCCATGACGACCAGGACCCGGGTGACGACCACGACCCGGGCGACGACCATGACCCATATAACATGACGACTACGACCCATGACAACCACGACCCATATAATAGGACAACCTCGACCCTTGCTACATGACAATCACGATCCATTCGAAGGGTCGTGGTTCACATGCACAATGGATTGTGGTTTATACACATACATTAGTGTGGCCTTGATGTATGACCTTAGAAAGTTCCAACAGTGGGACTTTATTTCCCTCAGTGCGTTCCACTCGGGACTCGGATCTGTCTCATTTTTGGCTCATAGCCTGAAATAATATAGAGAAGGTGGTGGACGACGTGGATTAAGCATATACATCAAGGTGGGGTCCACGTCACATCGCAACCTCGACCCTTATGAACTGCACACGTCACATTACAACCACGACCCATATAACATAATAACCACGACCAATATAACATGATAACCACGACCCATGACAACCACGACCCATATAACATGATAACTGTGACCCATATAACAGGACAACTGCGATCCATACAACTGCGACCCATATAACAGGACAACTGCGACCCATATAACATGACAACTACGACCCAAATAACAGGACAACTGCGACCTAAATAACAGGACAACTATGACCCATATAACAGGATAACTGCGACCCATATAACAGGACCACTATGATCCATACAACTGCGAATCATATAACAGGACAACCGCGACCCATATAACATGACAACTGCGACCCATACAACTGAGACCCATATAACAGGACAACTAAGACCCATATAACATGACAACTGCAATCCATACAACTGCGGCCCATTTGGGTCGCGATTTGCATGGGTCGTAGTTGTCATGTTGTATGGGTCGTGGTTGTCATGTTGTATGGGTCGTGGTTGTCATGTTGACCACCAGATGGAAACAATAGTGATTAGATATCCACCATTAAAATCCTCTTAAGGCCCACTGTACTGTTTATTTGACATCCAATTTGTTGATTAGGTCATACAGACACAGATGAAGGGAAAAAAAAGATCAGCTTGATCCAAAACTTTTACAGCCCTCAAAAAGTTTTTAATGGTCTACGCTCATTCAACATTGTTTCCTGTAATGTGGTTGACTTGATATTGGGATATACCTCATTTTTGGTCGCATACCATAAAATGATTTGGAAAAATATATGGATGGCATGGATGAAACACATAAATCATGGTGGGCCCCACAGAGCACCGAGCACTAACCATTGGACGGTGGCAGGGGGAGTAGCTAATCCGTCACTTTCTCAGGGTTGCAATAAGAAGGTAATTTCTTATTCACTACAGGACCGTACGACTTCTGAACCAAGGGCAGGGGTATTTTCGTCCGAAATAATATAAATTTTTTTTCAGAAGGCCACTCTCGGGATATCTGGAACGTAGTACCTCCCAAGGTAATTTGACCAAACTTCAAGGTCAGTACGGTCAAATAGTTTTCTACAGTTGAAACCTTCTTAGGTTCTACGTTAATATTTATATGCCAACCAAAAAATTTGCCAGCTATGAAACTTTGTAGACATACGAATGTTTCAGACCATGGTCATTGAATCTACACTTTTTCCTTTCGTACGGACGACTTATGTTTTGGATACACCTAAAATTTAGTCGAATGTACTAAAATGACCTTCCAAAACAGATGGACGGTGTGGATTTATTACAAACATCATGGTGGGACCCACATAGCATCCCATTTAGAAGGCCTTCTGACAATTTTTTGATATTATTTTGGACAAAAATGCCCCTGCCCTTGGTTTAGAAGTCGTATGGTCCTGTAGTGAATAAGAAGTTACCTTCTTATTACAACCTCGAGAAAGTGACGGATTGGCTACTCCCCCTGCCACCGACCAATGGCTGGTGCTCTGTGGGGCCCACCATGATGTATGTGTTTCATCCATGCCGTCCATATATTTTTCCAGATCATTTTATGGTATTAGACCAAAAAGGAGGTATATCCCAATATCAACCACATTACAGGAAGCAGTGTTGAATGAGCGTATGTAACAGCCCAAATTTTCATGGCCAGAGTATGTACTCGTGCCCGAGGAAATCGGATGTTAATAATGTACAACTGGATGCTTTAAAATCACACCCTATTTTTTTTTTTTTTTCATTTGTTTACACCCAAATACATTCATGAAGGTAACATTCACAAGAATAAAATCAATTGTGATGATTATATATCATTAGAGTAAAAGGAATAATCAAGGCCTTATAATGGGAGGTTTATTACAACATCAGACTTCACAGCGGAAGTATAAAACTAAATAGTAAAACTGTCTTTTTAGTCTTTCAAGATAATCTTCTATAGGGAAGTAGTCCTCTAAGTCTTCAATCTATACTACGCCACCTGCATCATCTGTACGGTTGGGAGAGGGTCAATGCCCTACTCATAGTGAAGGTTATCCTTTAAGATTAATAATAATTCAAGAGATTCATAACAGGTAAAGTGAGGGTCTGATACGTCCCGTGCTCCACTAACACGAGGGTATCAACATGCACAAACAACCTACATGAGATGCATGCCTAGCAAAGTATGTGGGGCTCATCATACGTAGTGATCATCACATTGTGGAATACGATTTTTAGATAACTGGCTCGACCCGTACTCTCACTATACGGATATTCACCGGCATGACCAACGCTACCGTGGATTTACGAGAACTCCTCAGAGCGCACAACACATGGGCTGGGTGATTTACGTGACACGACTTGTTCATGGAGCGACTATTTGCGACATCCAATCCCGGGGTGATGTGACGCTGTTGTAACTTACACACATCGATTTGTGCACCACTACCCAAAGACTCAAGGACTTACGTGTCCCAAGAGGGTCTTTACCCAGAGCGCATTACGTCCATGATAGAATATTTGAATCACTAGTTGTAATATATCACTTGCACTTACAGAGATAAATTGAATCTTAAACATATAACTGAATCTGAATCATGAAGGATATAAATTGAATTATGGAGGTCCTGGAATAGTAAGACACATGCCCAAGACGTAAAGATAGATGGCACAAGGCCAACATAATAAAGAGAAGAGTGACAATGGTCAACTCAACAAAAGTGGCAATGACCAACATAATAAGAGAAGAGTGACAATGGTCAACTCAATAATAAGGAGAGTGGTAATGGCTAACTCAATATAGAGACGAGGCCAACTCAAATAAAGAGACGGGGCAGGGGCAAGGCTTGTATCCATGGCCTCACATAAATTCAGAGAAATCACTTGTATTTAACATCATGTCGTAAACCCAAAGGACCAATAGTTGTAATGACATTAACTAAATCAATTGATAGGATAATTCCCAGAAAAACATGTCACATATATAAAAGGTAGAATAATTTGCATCACCAATGGCATGAAAAGGCATGATAATTCACATTTATAAAAGCATGGAAAGGCAGGATAAATATAATAACTTAAATTACTATAAGCTTAAAGGATAAAACCCTCACCTTTCAAGTAGGATTACAATCTTTAATATTGAATATGTGTTGTAGCACTCAATTCTAGCAATATAAACACGATTCATATGATTAGTCTTCCTTATATTGGGAATTGTATGGTTGATTAACACTTTGTATGGATGTAGACTAGCGTAGTTTCCAACCAAATTTGAGGGTTTATATTCATAGTCACCTATATACTTGGATCAGTAAACATTCTTAATCCAACACTTCTCGAGGTTTGGCGAGTCCCTACGTCGGGTCGACTTGGGGTGACTTGCCAGCTGATCGTTCTACCCCGAAATCTTGATGCAAGATCGGGTGCGTGATCTAGATTAAAAGAAAAATTAGCAGAGAAATCTTACCCGTTAAGAAGGATGGCTGACGTTTTCTACCACCAGACTCGACTCGCAATTGGACTCTGTGATTTCACTGAGCCGACCCAAAGCCTATTCTCTCGCCCGTTCTTCCTCTCTTTTGGTCTCTCTTTCTTCTCTTCTTTGTGTTCCTTTCCGGTAGGCTGGGTAAGGCTTTTTATAAGGATGTAGGGTCTCCAGAAGTTTCCTGCGCATGGTGATCTCCAACAAAGAATCGGATGGCTTTCTTGCGTATCTTCTCCCTACACAAGGACGGTCGGAAGTCGTGTGCAGCCCACTGCCCTCTTCTATTTACATCTGCCATTGTGAAGGTGGTCGAAATTCACCCTTCTAGCATCTGGATGGTCCAGATCATGGCCACAATCCGGAACTTGATCGTCCAACGGCCACGGTGATCTTGAGTTGTGTCCGTGATTTGCGTTCGCACAGCCTGCGAAATTCACAAGTCTTCGATGGTTGGTGGGCCCACGATCCAAGCAGTCTGGGAAATCCGTTCCTTCCATCGATTTCAGCTCTTTGTGTGGTCCCATGGCCCTAAGTTTGAAGTAGGTCCAAGATCTAGCTGGGCCACGCCATCAACCAACGTGGGGACTACGTTAGCCGTTAAACATGTTACCGTGAAAATCAGTTACACGTGAGGTTTTTTTTTGGTTTCATGAATGAATGAAGGTGAGGTCCACTGTGATGTTTGGTGATCAATCCACTTCGTTCACAAGGGCTATAGAGTGATTTTATGTCATGGGTTCCAATATGAACTGATCTGAGCCCTGAGTGGCCCACACGTTGCAAACCTCTGGGTGGAAACTCACGTGTAAAAACAAATGCACGCTGGTTGTATAAACTGGGGCTTATAATTACAAATTTGCCCTTCTTCTTGGTCATGACTTGCGTCGTCCGTTCCTCCTAATTACATTGTTCAAATGAGATGAAATTTCACCACTAATCGTTGCTTTTCAAGATCTCTCAATAGGTTAAATTTGGGACCGGATCTCTCAAGGAGGACCAAGATGCTCCTTTAGTGGCTAACAAACTCCGTAATTCAAAATAACATTTGTACACTTCTGATTGATAAGTTACCAGGTGGTTTTGACCTAGACCCTAGGGTCTTCGCGATGATCGGTTTACAAGGCTGTTCGTGTGGCCTGTTTAACGGATCCAAACATGACGGATGGTCAGATGACTTGTTAAAAATAAGAAAATTTGATGGTTAGCACTCTGACCGTATATTTCGGTGGATGTACGGTTAGTTTCGTAAACAGATGGACATAAGGTGTGTTTCTGGAGTGATTAGGGGTATGACACTTATACTATTAGATTCGAGTGACTTGTTCACATGTGTAAGTTCCTCAGATTGTAATTCTAATGGTGGGTTAAGCATATTCATGCGGGGTGAACAAGATGAACGGGTCGAAATCTTGATCAAATAAGTGTACGGACGGATGTAGAGGCCAAGTAGGTGATTTACTACGATCTAAGGGCTGAAATTCTACGTGTATGGTTAATTTATGATAATTAGGCCTGGTATAAAATTTCACATAAAGCAGATAATGGGAACTATGTGATCTAGAATTCAGGGGTCTATGTTAATGGCATTTTCGTAATTATTGCTGATCTAAGAGTTTTGGGAAAGGCAATGGCTCCACATGGTTCTAGGCATGTTTCTAAGAAATTCTTACAAAGGAATGTATATCTAAATCATTATGAATAGTAAATCATTCGTCGTGCCCTTCGTGGGAAGGTACTTACGTCAAATCATGTGATGGATGGTCCCACCTGGAAATCAGCGGTCAGATGGCATGATCTATGAATGAGGATTATTCCTAACAGTTAGGTTTGTGTCAGGGCAAGGATGTAAGGCTAAGATAATTGGATGGGTATCGTACACATGTTAATTTCTAGGTAACGCTCGAGAACTTTCAATACTTGAGTATTGAAATGTTCGAGGCGTTACAACGTAGACCATGAAAAACTTTTTGAGGGTTGTAAAAGTTTTGGATCAAGTTGATCTTTTTTTTCCCTTCATCTATTCTGTATGACCTAATCAACAAATTGGATGTCAAATAAACAGTACAGTGGGCCTTAAGAGGATTTTAATGTTGGATATCCAATCACTATTGTTTTCATCTAGTGGTCCACATGACAACCATGATCCATACAACATGACAACCATGACCCATACAACATGACAACTACGACCCATGCAAACCACGACCCAAATGGGCCGTAGTTGTATGGATCGCAATTGTCATGTTATATGGGTCTTAGTTGTCCGTTATATGGGTCTCAGTTGTATGGGTCGCAGTTGTCTTGTTATATGGGTCACGGTTGTCCTATTACATGGTTCGCAGTTGTATGGATCGCAGTTGTCCTGTTATATGGGTCGCAGTTATCCTATTATATGGGTCACAATTGTCCTGTTATTTGGGTCGCAGTTGTCCTGTTATATGGGTCACAATTGTCCTGTAATATGGGTCGCAGTTGTCATGTTATATGGGTCGCGGTTGTCCTGTTATATGGGTCGCAGTTGTATGGATCGCAGTTGTCCTGTTATATGAGTCGCAGTTATCCTGTTATATGGGTCGTGGTTATCATGTTATATTGGTCATGGTTATTATGTTATATGGGTCGTGGTTGTAATGTGACGTGTGCAGTTCATAAGGGTCGAGTTTGCGATGTGACGTGGACCCCACCTTGATGTATATGTTTAATCCACGCCGTCCACCACCTTCTCTATATTATTTTAGGCTATGAACCAAAAATGAGACAGATCCGAGTCCTAAGTGGAACGCACCAAGGGAAACAAAGTCCCACTGTTGAAACTTTCTAAGGCCATACATCGAGGCCACACTAATGTATGTGTATAAACCACAATCCATTGTGCATGTGAATCACGACCCTTCGAATGGATCGTGATTGTCATGTAACAAGGGTCGAGGTTGTCATGTTATATGGGTCGTGGTTGTCATGGGTTGTAGTTGTCATGTTATACGGGTTGTGGTTGTCACCCGGGTCGTAGTTGTCATGTTATATGGGTCGTGGTTGATATAGGTTGTGGTTGTCATGTTATATGGGTCGTGGTTGATACGGGTTGTGGTTGTAAGGGTCGAGGTGGTTACGTGTGATGTGTGTATTTCGTGGTTGTAACGTAGTAAGGGTCGATGTTGTCATGTTATAAGGATCGTGGGTCCTGACGTGATTTATGTGTCGAATCCAATTCGTCCATTGGATTTAGAATTTAATTTAACGTCATGGGCCAAAAAATGAGTTACATCTAAAAAATTTATGCCCTCAAATGTTTTCAATGCTAGGTTTTCAATTTCACTGCTTTCTATGGTGTGGTCCACATGTGCCTTTGATATGCCTCATTTTTGGCTCATTCCTTAAAATGATCTTTCAAAATGAATGGATGGCATGTATAAAATATATACATCACAGTGGGCCCAATAAGACCATTCATCTCTACATATATTGGGATTCGTAAGTCAGTAACGCGACTTACTAAAATAACCTTCCCGAGGTCTTGGGAATATGGATTTCTCTCTCGAGCGCAACTTACGTTGGGAAAGAAAAACGGGCGCGGATTGCTGACAGGTTGAGTATCCAGACTCGCTACTCAACCTTCACGGATTGACATGTTGAGTATCCAGACTCACTACTCAACTTGTCTGTATCTAATTGGGAACAGATTGGCTACTCCCCTTGCCACCATCCCCGTGGTTGGTGGTCGGTGCTATGTGGGCCACACCATATCATCCATTCTGTTCAAACATTCAGCCTTATCCTTTTAGGGCTTTATACCAAAAATGAGAGGGATATAAATCTCAGGTTGACCACACCACAGGAAAATAATATTGATTGGATATCAACCATTAAAATCCTCATAAGGCCCACTATACTGTTTATTTGACATCCAATCTGTTGATTAGGTCATACATACCCAGATGAAGGTAAAACACAAATAATCTGAGAAAAAGGATGGACGACTTGGATAAACAGATACATCACAGTGGGGCGGCCCAGGAAACTACCCGTTTCGAGCTAGAGTCGGGCGGGGGAGGACACAATCCGCGTCCATCCGGGATGGAAACGGATTGGCTGGTTTACCTCACACCAGCTAGCTGCCGTAGGTACGTGTCGTGCGAAGATGGGATGCGGATTACGTCCTATCCCACCCGGATGGATTAACAGGGCTCTGTGGGGCCCACCGCGATGTAAGTATTTAATTGTAACACCCCCAATTTTTGCTATTTTGAATTACCAAAAATCCGTAAATTTTGTTTTTTTTTTTTTTATTTAAAATTATTATTATAACTAGCCACGTCTTCACTTATTGACCCCTGACACTCGATATGGGATTATACAAGGCTGGTACCGATAAGAACTGTATAAATAGGATTGATCGACCATAGAAGGCCAATGATCCAACCGATCACTTAAACATCGAGTTTAGCCCCATGATCTATTCACATAGGGCCTAAATCTAACCGAGCTACCACTGTCTAATCAAACTACTGTAACTTAATTAGAGATCTACCCAAACCCGAGCCAGTTATGGGTTGAACCTTAATTAATGGACCGAATCAACCCATTTTAGCCCAAAACCGACGTGTTAGAGTGATCATGACCGAATCACCATTTTTGCTAATTTCGAGTAGGTCATACGGTGAACTTAGTTAATCCGTGCCTCAACGACTGCGCCCAAGAAATCTCTCTACCCAATTTATTTCAGAAGTGCCCCGGTTATCCGAACAAGCTTTAGACTGCTCGTTAATGGGCCACTAGTTCCGAAAATTATAGAGTAATGCCCGTCTCACTGGGCTTGTGATCCATTGTGGACGATGGACTCAAACGACGCCTGAAAATAGATGATTTGTGTTGTCCTATCGACACTTATAAAATGCAACTCTCCTAAGTATTGGCCAAAAATCTGAATTTTAAAGCAAATGGCCTCGCACTTAGGACAATAAATTAGGACATTTCAGCCGTCGGATTTCACCCAAATTTGTACCATAGGCTAGAAATAATTCCCTGCCCTTGCCCACAAAATCTGACCGCTGATCGAGGAACGGTAACCGTTGATCACAAATTAGGCCATTTCGGTATCAAACTTTGCCCAACCCTTCATTGGGTCATGGGGCACATGTTCCATGAATCAGAAGGGTCAGGGGTCCATCAGAGCAGCCCTAATGATAAAAAAAATGGGCCCATAGGGCCATTGGGGGAATTACACTAAACTATAGGGCCAACTGAAATAATTCTGGACATATAAAAGTCCATCTCTCTCTCTCTCACTCCCATAAGCCCCAGCAGATGAGAGAGAGAGAGCAAGGGAGGAGAGAGAAAGAGGATTTTTGGGTGTGCATTTGATCTTGGTGCTTGGAATTTAGGAATCCCAGCACATACACCTCCCTCTTGCTGGAAAACGCCGACCCAAATCGCCGTTGGAGCGAGATTCCGCCCAATCTAAAGGCCCCGACACATCAAACTTTCGGACCCGGCGACGCTAGGACGATCTCAGCAACTTTCAGTCAACAATAGTTGCATACCATTACCTTTAGGTGACCGATTATCGCGCCTAACGTAGGTTTAATGAATGTGTGTGGTGCAATGTTAGTGCATGTTGCTGAAATTTCATTTAGATTGCATGAATGAGATAATAGACTAGGAATTGTTAAAATTATGGGAAGGGGTTTGGCCCTAATACCCCCAAATATGTGACTTGTTGATTTGCATGCTCATGTAGGGTACAAATATTTAATTTTCCCCAAAATGTTGCTGATTGGTTGTTGATTTCCTGATTAGGTGTTAATTATGCTTGGAATGAAGGCATGAAATGTTGTAAATTGCTAATTGGTGGTTGATTTCCTGATTTTGTGATTAATTATGCTTGGGTGAAGGCATGAAATGTTGTAAATTGGCTGACTGGTTGAGTTACTTGCCTTGATTCTCAATTTATAGCTAAATTATGTAATTCATGTTGGCCTATGGAAGATTAATTGTGGTGTAGTGGTGTATGACTGTCCTAATGAATGTATAGGCTGGAACATGTTAGGTAGAGCCTGTAAATTTGGGTGGAACTTTATATGTTGTTGTTCATGCACTGATTTTACTAAAATTGTGTCTGTCATGTGTGAATTGTATCCAAAGATGACCATGCTTGTTGTGTATTGACACGTATTCCCCTATGGGTCGGCCGATTACCTGGAATTCCTTGGGCAGTCTTTGTTGGGCTTGTCTGCGAGTAAATATGGCTTGAATAGCTAAACTGTAGGTCATTGGCTGTACTTGGACTACACGAGACATCGTTCTCAGGCCGATTAGCTATGGTTCAGCCTGTCGGGGCATATTGACTCTTAAGTCGGCCATCCTTTTACGTTAACCATGTTTGATCATGCCTGTATGAACCCGAAATACCCTAAGACCATTGCGCCCACTATTAACTATAATTTATGGCCCACAAAACTCATGAGTCGGGGATGGTGGTATGGGACACTATGCCTGTGCTGTTGGCCTACGCTGGGGTGACGAGCCTCCCCGTAGTGTCTAGTGAGCACTTAGATTAGTGAGCAGGGGACGATGGTATGAGACACTGTGCCCTTGCTATCGACCTGTGCTGGGGTGACGACCTCCACATAGTAATCGCGAGTAGGATATTTAAGTCCCAATTGTTTTCGTCTAAGATTATGGATTTTGGGATTGACGACCCCATATAGGGCTAAGGATTGTGAGAGTCATATGACCACGGCCCTTGAGCTGCGCGATCGGGTTAGGGCAATAACTCCACTAAGGGTATTCCGATTTCCCCAACTTATTAGACGAATGAACCTAATAAACCAACCAGGCTAACATGTTTCATGACATTGCATTATTATTATGGCGATTCGGCAGTCGAGGTCACAATTGAGGGAGTGTTGGTCATTGCGAACGTTAGATGTCGTCGCTTGAGGGAGCGTTGGTGGTGAGGGGCATGCATCATATCATTGAACCATGCATTTGCATTAATAACAGTATTTAGGATTTTTTGCTATATGCGGTTTATTAAATGTATTCTATGCATCATAATTTGTGTGGCCTATTGCTAATGGTACCACTGATTTAGCTACTCACTCCCACTCTAGGACAGTGTTTTAAAACACCACCCGGAACACATTATAGATGCAGGGTTGATGGAGCTGAACGCGCTGGAGGATGCCGGCATGGACAATGAGGAGGGGCGAGCGCACTACCAGACTTATGGTGGATCTTTCTAAACTGAGCTTGGCGATCGCAGGGATTGGGCTAGGGCCCTAGTCACTTTGGGACATATGTATGGGTGGGACTAGTTCCCTGTTTGGATATTTTTAGATTTGTAGTTTGAATATTTTTTACATTTAGTGGTACTTGATACTGTCTTATGACTTATTTATGCTTCATGCCTTGCTAAACTCTCTATTGCTTATGAAATCATCCAAATGTAATTAAAATCTGAAGCCCATTAGGGCACATGTGTCACCCGAGAATTCGGGAGCCAAGTTCCTACTCGACCCCTGAAAATCCAGGGCGTTACATTTATCCACGCCATTCATTGCTTTTATCAGATCGTTTTAAGTTATCATCCTAAAAATGAGGTAAGTCCACAACTCTAGTGTACCACACCAAAGGAAGCTGCAGTAATAATGACACCCACCGTTGAAGCCTTTCTAAGAGCCACTGTAATGTTTTTTTTTACAATCCAACCTATTAATAAGTTCATGTTGACGTGGATGAAGTGAAAACACAAATATAAGCTTGATCTGAAACTTCTCCAGCTCCCATGAACTTTTTAATGGTGGACGTTCAATCCCCACTTTGTGGTCCATTGGAGCTGTGGACCTGCCTCAGTTTTGGGATCATACCTTAAAATGATCTGAGAAAAAAGATGAACGGTGTGGATAAAACATTTACATGATAGTGGGTCCCACATAGGCCTGCCCGGACAGATAACCGTCTGGGCGGGGGTAGGACGTAGTCCGTGTCCTCGAAGACGAGCACTGACGCTCCTCGAGCTCCGAGTTGTACGAACAATTCAAAGGAGATCAAAGTTACATGGGCTCCACAGTGATGTATTTATTATATCTACACCGTTCATCTATTTTAGAGTTCCTTTTAGAGCATTATCCAAAAAATGAATCATATCCAAAGATCATTTGGACCACACCATAAATAGCAATGGAGATAATGATTTTCACCACTTGATAGTTAGATCTGTCTTATTTTTCGTATCAAGCCTTAAAGACAAGCTCGCCAAATGGATGGACGGTTTGGATATAACACATACCTCATGATCAGACCCACAGAACTTACTGACGTCAATACAACAACTATATAGTTGGTGTGAGGTACACTAGCCAATCCGTTTCCATCCGGAACACGAGGACATGGATTAGATACTGACAGGTTGAGTAGCAGAGTCGGCTACTCAAGTGACGTCACCAAATTTTGTGGGCCCCACTATGATGTATGTGTTGTATCCACACCATCCATCCATTTTGAGATATCATTTTAGGGCAATAGCCAAAGAATGAGGCAGATTAAAAGCTGTAGTGGACTCCACCACAGAAAATAGTGGGGAGAGTGATTCCCACTGTTGAAACTATCTTAAGGCCCAACATAATGTTTATTTGAAATCCAACCCGTTAAAAAGTTAAATAAGACATGAAATAAGGGAAAACACAAATATCAATTTGATCTAAAACTTTCGTGGCCTTTAGAAGTTTTTAATAGTGGGTGTCACTGTCCCCACTGTTTTCCGTGCCGGGGTCCAATGGAGCTTTGAATTTAACTCATTATTTGGATGTTGCCATAAAATGATCTCTCCAAATGGATGGAAGGTGTGAATACAAAACATACATCATGGTGGGGCCCACAGAACTTGGAGACGTCACTTTAGTAGCAAGTCTCGCTACTTAACCTGTCAATAGCTAATCCGCGCCCAAGACACGGAAGCCGATTGGTTGTGTACCACATGGGTATATAGCTGCTGTATTGACATCATCAAGTTTTGTAGGTCCCATCATAAGGGATGTGTTATATCCAAACCGTCCATTCATTTGGCGAGCTCTGCAACACCCCGTGCCATTGGTGCTCGGGTGTTACCCTTGTAAATCCATATTAGCTCGAGCTCAAGATAGATTAATCAACTGACTTAAACTCGACGCATGTAGGAAGGAGGTTCCGATCAAAATTAAAGCCATCCTTGCAGGAACTCCAGGAGCCGGAACGCGCCCTGCAACATACAGAGGGTGAGATTACCTAAACACTTTAACTTAGAGCATTTATGTTAATGAAAGACTACTGCAACACACTTATCACCAACGTCTGAGGGTTTTAGTGGTAAATCAAACATTCATCATGGCCAGTACGTAATATTAACCGTTGAAAATAAATATCAGACCCACTGGATCAGCGGGCCGCGTTATTTAGGTCGATAATGGCCCAAAAAGGAGTGTAGCGGCCCACCTAGGACTCGCCAGCAGCTCAAAGTGGGCCGGGATCCCTGAGTCAGGTCCCCCAATGTGAATGGACGGAGTGGATCATGAGGATGGCATCACAGTGGACCCCTGTGCAATGCATGTGCACTTGAACATTTGGACATGAAGTGCGCTGGAACCGTCGGCTCGCTCAAAGGGCCTTTGACCGAGCCCTATTCGAAAAATCTAGAGAAATGGTTCTTCCGCCATTTTTGCATTTGAACAGAGGATCTTTGAGCCTCTAGGTGGCCCACCCTGGCCACTTTCAAGACCATCTGAACCATTAAATTTCTTCATGGGACCCATACAACCCAAAACGTATAAGATTTTGGTCCACTGTAATCGGATGAGATAGATGGATCGCAACCGTCCATTGTACTGAACGTGGCGGGAATCAGCTGTGTGGAACCCATCCAGGATTTGCTTGGACGATCCACGATCGGGCCGATGGCGCCATCCCAGCTATCCAAATTCAAAGCAACGACGTGCTCTCTCCATTCCAGAAAATTGCAGGGAAAAGCAAAGAGGAACATTCCCACTTCGGGAAACTGTTTTTGGTGCGATTCCAGCCGTCCACAGGGCCACGTGGCCTCATCCCTGCCCTTGGTTCTGGGCGTGGTGAGTTAAAGACGAAATCGAACGCTTTCTCACGAGAACGGGAGATTCTCGTGAGATATATTGGAACTGATGTTTGGGTCCCGAGAAGTGGACCCCACGCTGATCTTAGGTCCCATCTGGACTGACCAGATGGACTAGATCGTGCCCATGCATGATAGACGACAATCTGCCATTAGAGATCGGGTCATCTTTCCCGTCAGAAACCCACAAGAAACGTCAAGATGGGCCCCACCAGGTCGGAAAGATTGCTTTTCTAGTGGGCTTAGAGGCCAGTTTTTCATCCAAATGGGTGGATAAACCCCATGCACATCGGATCTTCGATCCCAGCCGTGCACTGCTAGGGCACTCCTAGTCGTTGGTGCCTTTTCTCTCCCTGTGGCATTGAGATTCGCACCTTCGAGAGTGAAAGAGAGAGCTGAGAGTGTGAGAGAGGGTGTGAAGAGAGTAGGAGTGCCAAACGGCCATTTCAGCTCGAGCTGCGAGCTGAACCAGGTGACGGGTTGCCTCCTCTTTCTTTCTCCCTTCCTTCCTTCCTTCCGTTCTTTCTTTCTTTCCTTCTTTTTCTCGAATACGGGAACGTCCACTGGGGAGCTGGTACTGACCTTCTTCAGGCCATGGAGTTGGGTTGTGCCAAGCTCCAACGAACTAGGAAGTCGAGCTTGAAACTGGCCAATTGATGGCCATTTTCCAGGATGAGGGACCAGTTGAGCAATGACTGTGTACTCGGACTAAAAGCTAGGCCGAGTTCATGCTTCTAACTTGAGACCGGAGTCACGCCGGTTAATGTTGCACGTCAGGCCGAGACACGCCAAGCAATGGTCATGCTCTCAGACTGCTATCTGACTATCAACTCCAGCGTACCCTCCCCAACAGGCCTTTTTAATGGATGTGGTATTGGCTGTTTACCCAGACTCCGTATGGGCTGAAGCCACGACCAAATAATGGCCGTACGTTTGGCCTAATGGAGCTTCGTTTGAGTCTTCATCGAGCGCTGTTTAGAGCTGGACATGGACCAAGTAATGGCCGGAAGTCAGGACCGGTGATGGTTTTTCAGAACAGCAACAGCAGAAATGGTTGCTGTTGGTGGGCTGCACGGGAGATGGGCCTCGCCAAAGATGCAGGTGGGCTGCCTATTGTTGGGCTCCACCAAGTTTCTGGTGGACCGCACCTCGCCTTAGCAGTAGACCACACATGGGACCCACCTGGATGTTGGGAATTTCCCTAGCCATCCATCATGGGACGTTAGTCCAGACCGTCCACTGCCGGACGTGCTCCACTCTAACCGTCTGTCCATTGGTGTGCCCATCTTTACGTCTGTGGGCCACGTATGTGGACCCCACCATGATACACGTGTTTTACCTGCATGACCAGTGTGGTGGGTCCCACATTCTATGTGCGCTCATCTATGCCGTCTGTCAGATGGACTGCACCACTAGGACTGCTGGCCGCACGACGTACAAGTTGTGGGTCACTACGCACGTATTGGTGGGCCATGCACTAGCAGTTGTTGGGCTGCACCAGGCTGTGGAAATCTTTTTGGCAGTCCATCACAGGACCTTGCATCCAAGCCGTCCGTCTGTGATGCTGCAACTAGAGCTGGGCAGACATTCCTCAATGGCATCCAGAACTGGGCATCTTCTCCTTCATTTTAATGTTTTTCTTTTGTTTATTTTATTACTACTATCTATTTGATTTAAGTAACAAATAAATAAATAGATAAATATATCATTGAAGGCGTACGTAAATGCGTGGGGGGCGCCACGTGGGTGCCCACTTTGATTTGTGCTTCTGCCTCCAGCCGTCCACAAGGATGGTTTTGGTAGTAACTGCTGGTATGGGTTCTAGTAGGGTCACCGACCATCACTGCACCGTCCCTTGCTGGACGGTGCCCTGTAAGGCCCTACCTTGACGTATGCTTTGTATCTCCAGGCCGTCCATTTGGATGGGCCGTGGGGGCCTCACCTGGATGCATGTGATTCATCCAAACCCTCCATCTAATTAGTGAGCTCGCCCTAAGGGTTTGGATCTAATAATCAAGTGGGCCGTAGCTGAACCCGGTTTGATTAAAATAAAGACTCATGCTTAGTGAGTGTGATTGCCCTGGATTACAACCTAAGTAACCTTGGGTTAAGGCCTTCCAACTTTTCACCTACCCTCATATATCTAACTTTATGACTCATTGACTATTATGAATAAATTGTCCAGGGAGTTACGCGAGCAGTGTAAATTCACAATCTCCTCAAGGAAACTTGCCTCTAGGAGCATTCTACACAGTGTCTGGTGATGACTTCCTCCCCTTAAGCTTTCCATCCCTAACTAGACTAGAAATAATAGTTTAGTAGTGTAAATGGCTAATTGGACTAATATTGAATCATGTATGGAAATAAACTATATTCACTTGATTTATCGGTTTAACATGATAATCCTCATGCTTACTATTGTTTGAAATACTTATCTCTTTGAACTGCCTAAGTGAATAACTCAGTCATTTATGTTGTGTATCTTATGCAATTTCAGTTATTGTTCCTTATCTCCCTTCAAATTTGTGATACATGTTGCTATGACACACATATTGCTAAAATCTCTCCATGTGAATTCCTATCCAAGGAGAGTCCATGCTTGAGGTGTTACTAGACTAGTTGTGATCTAAGTGGGCCCCTGACATGGTGGTTTTGGTTGTGGTATTTGACCCTGGGGTTTACCATCCATGTGGGGATTCACCTAATGGACTTGGGAAGAACTTCATCACTTTTCTAAATACCGTTGTTTACTTGGCTTTGCACCATTCATGCCGTCATGTTTAGTCGTCGCATTTGGTAATTGCAACGTTCCATTCCCAGTCGGCATTGGTGGTGGCCCCTTTATGTTGAATTGATTGGCGACATGTTAGTGGGTACTGCACAAACCCTAAGACGGTAGTCTCATGGGCCGGGGATGGTGGAAATGGGACACTATGCCCGAGCCGTCGGCTTACGCTGGGCCATGTGCTCCCCGTAGTGACTTTTGAGCTTAACTAAATCAGCTGGTTGTAAATGGACTAATAACGACTTGGCTAATCATGCATACATGACACGATTGTTCCGACTGGATGATGTTTCTCAGGTTCGATGATTTGCATGGGTGACGGCCCACTGTCTGTACAGATGAGCATCCCCGGGGCGATGATTGCATTCATATATCCACGCATCTAATAAGACTGCATCTACTATTTTGAATTATCTGTATGTTTTGTGTTATTCCTTGTTTAGGGTGGCGGTGTGTAATCTTGAGGGGAGATCACACTGAGTTGGCCATTCATTCATCAATGTTCAACCGTATAGAAGACGCAGGTACAGGAGACGTCGAGGATGTGGCAGGTCTGGAGGCGGTGGCGGCTGAGGAGGACCCATATGATGAGGAGCTACAGCAGGAGGCGGTAGCCTACTTCGGGCTAAATCAGTAGTTTAGTCATTTATTTTATTTAAGCACTTTTGGGTTTTGGGAAAACTTAAAGTTTTGTAAGTGGCCCCAGCTGAGTGGGCCCGAATATTATTCCTATTTTGAGGCTATATCTATGGCATGTTTTTCATTCCTGCTATACCGCACTTTGATTTATTGGATGATCATCGTTATTGATAGCTAACTCTTGGGTTCTTGGAAGTTGAGTCGTGTACTCGGGTCCTGAAAACTGGGGCGTTACAAGTTGGTATCAGAGCAGAGTATGAGACAGCCTGGCTGTGGGAACAATATACAGACCTTAAGAGATTAACTTAGGCAAAAACTTAGAAACTCTCCCCTTAGAAGAATAGCTAGGATGAATGAACATAGAAACAAAAATACTTACGTCCCTTAGGCGTTGGTAATGGTGAATATTTAAACTGTGGAGAAATCCCCACTTGCTAGGAAGAACTTAGCATATGAGTTACCTAAGGTTCCTTAGAAAATAATAAACTTAGAAACACAAACCCTAGCTCCCTTGGAAAGGTGCTAAAATTGAAGGATGAACTTCCCTGCCATGCAAACTACCAAAATTTCCCTTATAATACTTCATGTTAGCTAAGAACCGTTCTTTTTACTTCCATTCCTGAACCACGAAAATCTAACCTCGCAGGAAGCCATGCCGCTGGTGACGAGGTCACGACAAACCCACACGGTCAACGTTCACGCTATACCGTCGACAGAACGCCAGAGGGAATGTAGCCCCGGCTATACACCCGGTCTTCCCCCTGGAGAGACAAACAACGAAGCATGGTCAGAAGCCGTAGGGGATTCTCCTTCCCCCTAGTACATCCCGTCAGGACTGCCCTCACAGTACTTCGAGCAGTGCACGCCTTCAGTAGATGCACAAGCGGTTTTTGCAGATGGCTGTTACCATGCAACAGCAGCAAGACACATTTATCAGGCAGCAGCAGGATACACACTCACTGGTGATGGAGGCTCTTTGGGAGAGAGACCGTAGGGTGGCATCCAGGGATAGGGATACCAGGGGTTTTGATGTGTTCGAACGATTCATGCGACTCCGTCCGCCGACTTTTGGGGGGCACCCGACCCAGTTCAGGCCGAACGCTGGCTGGCGTGAATCGTCAAGATGATGGTGCCCTTAGAGTGTACTGACTCTCAGAAAGTCACCTTAGCCGTATACCTGCTCGAGGGAGAGGCCGAGAACTGGTGGAGCAGCGTGCAAAGAGGGGTGCCAGCTGAGTAAGTATGGACTTGGGCAGGCTTCAGGACCAAGTTCCTGGAGAAGTACTTTCCATGCTCGTGCCGAAGCACGAAGATCGCATAGTTCCTAATGTTAGAACAGGGAAGCATGACGGTCGCCCAGTACGAGGTGAAGTTTGATGAGTTATCACGATACGTGCCGAAGGCCCTCGAGGATGAGGAGTACAAATTGTAGAAGTTCAAGGAAGGACTGAAGCCCGGGATATAATCCCGTCTATGCACTTGGGATTTCGGGGACTTCTCGGAATTGGTCGATAAAGCAATGCGGGTAGAAAGGGACTTTGAGCACACCATCTGCTCTCACCCACTAGCCAGGGACGTCCCGTTCCGACTGAGACAACTTCCTCCTGCCCTGCCTGTCCTTGTGGGAAGACCTAGGCCACTGATCGCTCGAGCGCCGCCTCTGCCCCCTGGTGGGGGTTACGGTTATTGTGGGAAGGCAAACCACACTACCAGGGCTTGTTTCCAACGGATGAGGGATCAGGGTATCCCATTCCTAGCAAACCAAACTCAGCGGAACCTAATGACAGCACCCAGGCCCCAACAGCCCAGACAGGGCCCCCAACCCAGCAAAGGGCTCCCCTAGCTAGAGTATATGCTGTTGCTGCCACAGAGGCCGAGCAGGACCCTCTTCACACCATCCATGGTACAACACACATTAACGGTACCCCTGTACTTACTCTTTTCGATTTCGGTGCCACTATCCTTTATTGATTCTGCTATCGCATCTAGACTAGCACTAAACACCACTAAGATGCATGTTCCCTTAGTTGTAGCATCCCCTATGGGCAAATTTGTGGAAACCGATAAACTATGTAGAGCATGTCCCATCACGCTCACAAATCGCGAGGTTGCCGTGGACCTAATAGTCATGACTATCAGATAATTTGATGTCATCCTTGGGATGGACTGGCTTACGTTGGTACGTGCGGTCATGAATTGTCACGACAAAACGGTGACTATATCTATCCCAGGGCAAGCCTCTTTCACTTTGAAAGGTAGGGGCAGATGCCAAAAATTCGAGAGCCTGCAAGCTCTAGAGGAAGCTGAGTCAGTGGAAGATACAATCAAACAAATACCGATAGTCCGAGACTTCCCCGAAGTGTTTCAAGAAATACTAGGGCTACCCCCTAGAAGGGCGATAGATTTCTGCATTGACCTCAAGCCAGGGACTGCTCCTATATCACTCCCTCCGTTTTGCATACCCCCTTGTGAGATGGAGGAGTTGAGGAGTGAGATTGATGAGTTGCTAGCTCAGGGCTTTATCCGTCCCAGTGTTTCTCCTTGGGGAGCACCGGCCCTCTTTGTCAAGAAGAAGGATGGGTGGATGTGTCTCTGTATAGACTAAAGGAGATTAAATGATGTGAAGATCAAGAACAGATATCCTCTACCGCATATAGACGATCTATTCGATCAGCTGAAGGATGCCAAGTACTTCCTCAAGATAGACCTGCGTTCGGGATATCACTAGTTGAGAATTAGAGACTTGGACATCCCAAAGACAGCCTTCAGGACTCGTTATGGGCACTACGAGCTCCTGGTGATGTCTTTCGGTCTCACAAATGCTCATGGACCTGATGAACTGAGTTTTCATGCCTTGGACCGGTTCGTAATCGTATTCATCGATGATATCTTGGTCTACTCCAAAAGCCGGGAGGATCATGAAGAACATCTGTGTACAGTCCTAAGTACGCTAAAAGACAACCAACTGTACGCTAAGTTGTCCAAATGCGAGTTTTGGGAGCAGGAAGTGAAATTCTTGGGGCATGTAGTGAAGGCAGAGGGAATAGTAGTTAATCCAGCTAAGGTGGAGGCATTATCCAAATGGGAGCAGCCGACTACAGTGACAGAAGTTCAGAGTTTCCTAGGAATGGCTGGGTACTACCAACGTTTCATTAAGAATTCTCCCAATCGCTCGGCCGCTCATCCAATTAACAAAGAAGAACGCCCGACTCGTATGGGACGAGAACACCGAGGCAACATTCCAGGAGTTAAAGATGAGGCTAACTTCTGTGCCGGTGCTCACTCTTTCACAAGACGGGGAGAGGTTCGTGGTATACAGCGATGCCTCGAAGTTAGGTCTTGGTTGCGTTCTGATGCAGAATGACAAGGTGATCGCCTACCCCTCTTGCCAATTGAAGAAGCACGAAGAGAACTACCCGACTCATGACCTGGAGTTGGCAGCGGTAGTATTCGCCTTAAAAATATGGAGGCATTACTTATACGGAGAAGATTTTCAGTTATTCTGCAATCACAAGAGCCTGAATACATATTCACGCAGAATGATCTGAATATGCGCTAGCGTCGGTGGATGGAGACACTCAAGGATTTCCACTTCGACATCTCATACCACCCTGGCAAGGCAAACTTAGTGGCCGATGCTCAGAGTCGGAAGAAGAAGCATGAGCTGGTAGCCACCCTGATGATCAAGGAATGAGAAATGATGGAATTTGTGCAAGACTTCGATATCCAGCTCACTCTCGACGAACCAGATACTTTCGTAGCTCTACTGACTGTGGAGCCAACCCTGGCTCGTCATGTGATCTCTACTCAGGACCAGGATGAATGGCTGGTCAAGATGAAAGGGAGGTGTAAAAACGAGGAGATGCCGAATTGGAGAGTTGGTAGCGACGATAGTCTTCGGTATCAGGGACAAGTATGCGTCCCAAATAACGCCGAATTGAGGAAGGAGGTGATGACGGAAGCCCACCATTCCAAGTTAGCCATCCACCCAGGAAGTACCAAGATGTACAACGATGTTAAAAGACAGTATTGGTGGAACAATATGAAGAGGGACATCGGCGACTTTGTGGCAAAATGCATGGTGTGCCAGAAGATTAAGGCCGAGCATCGTAAACCTACTGGCCTCCTTCAGACATTATCCTTAATCGAGTGGAAGTGGGACAACATTTTTATGGACTTCATATCTGGTTTCCCTAGGACACAGAGGAAACATGACTCGATCTGAGTCATTGTTGATCGATTGACGAAGGCCGCCAGGTTCCTCCCAATTCGCATGACGGATTCCACTGATAGTTTGGCAAGATTATATATCCGGGAAGTCGTGCGATCCTATGGCTTTCCGTGGGAAATTATATCAGATCGAGACTCCAGATTTACTTCTGCCTTTTGGAAAAGGTTGCGGGAAGAATTGGGCACGGAACTCAAGTTCAGTACGACATTCCATCCTTAGACAGACAGACAGACTAAGAGGGTGAATCAGATCTTAGAAGATATGCTGAGAGCGTGTGTCCTGGACTTTCAAGGCAACTGGGACGACCACTTGGCACTGACATAGTTCGCATACAATAACAGTTTCCAGTCCAACATCGGCATGACACCCTATGAGGCTCTCTATGGTCGCCCTTGCCGAGCCCCACAGTGTTGGGCAGAAATCGGAGAAAGGAGCTCGTTGGGTCCAGAGCTGGTTCAGGCTACTACTCAGGCCATTGATGTAGTCAGAAAGCGTTTGCGCACCGTCTAGAGCAGACAGAAGAGCTATGCGGAAAATCGACGTCGCGACTTAGAATTCGCAGTTAGCGATCACGTATTTCTGAAGGTTTCACCTATGAAGGGTCTGATGAGATTCAGACAGAAGGGGAAGCTACCATCGTGCTTCATCGGTCCATTTGAGATTTTAGATCGAGTGGGAGCCGTGGCATACCGCCTTGCACTACCTACTGCATTGTCCGGTATTCACAACATCTTTCACATATCCATGTTGAAGAAGTATACACCTGATGAGTCGCACATCGTTAGCTGGGGTCAGATCGAGCTGACAGATAACGCCTCCTACATCGAGGAACCTATCCGTGTCTTGGACTACAAGGAGTAGGTCTTGCGGATGAAGACTATACCTCTAGTCAAGGTCCTTTGTTCACACCACGGGGAAGAAGAAGTAACGTGGGAGCGAGAAGCAGAAGTTAGGGACAAGTACCCTCACCTATTCAATAACACACCTCAGGTAATTTCGAGGACGAATTTTTTTTAAGGGGGGTAGACTGTAACACCCTGTGCCACTGGTGCTCGGGTGTTACCCTTGTAAACCCATATTAGCTTGAGCTCAAGATAGATTAATCAACTGACTTAAACTCGACACATGTAGGAAGGAGGTTCCGATCAAAATTAAAGCCATCCATGCAGGACCTCCAGGAGCCGGAACGCGCCCTGCAACATACAGAGGGTGAGATTACCTAAACACTTTAACTTAGAGCATTTATGTTAATGAAAGACTACTGCAACACACTTATCACCAACGTCTGAGGATTTTAGTGGCAAATCAACCATTCATCATGGCCAGTACGTAATATTAACCGTTGAAAATAAATATCAGACCCACTGGATCGGCGGGCCGTGTTATTTAGGTCGATAATGGCCTAAAAAGGAGTGTAGCGGCCCACCTGGGACTCGCCAGCAGCTCAAAGTGGGCTGGGATCCCTGAGTCAAGTCCCCCAATGTGAATGGACGGAGTGGATCATGAGGATGGCATCACAGTGGACCCCTGTGCAATGCATGTGCACTAGAACATTTGGACACGAAGTGCACTGGAACCATCAGCTCGGTCAAATGGCCTTTGACCGAGCCCTATTCGAAAAATCTAGAGAAATGGTTCTCCCGCCATTTTTGCATTTGAACAGAGGATCTTTGAGCCTCTAGGTGGCCCACCCTGGCCACTTTCAAGACCATCTGAGCCATTAAATTTCTTCATGGGACCCATACAACCCAAACCGTATAAGATTTTGGTCCACTATAATCGGATGAGATAGATGGGTCGCAACCGTCCATTGTACTGCACGTGGCGGGAATCAGCTGTGTGGAACCCATCTGGGATTTGCTTGAACGGCCCACGATCGGCCCGATGGCGCCATCCCAACTATCCAAATTCAAAGCAACGGCGTGCTCTCTCCATTCCAGAAAAGGCCGGGCAAGGGCTGTGCAGGGAAAAGCAAAGGGGAACATTCCCACTTCGGGAAACTGTTTCTGGTGCGATTCCAGCCGTCCACAGGGCCACGTGGCCTCATCCCTGCCCTTGGTTCTGGGTGTGGCTAGTTAAAGATGAAATCGAACGCTTTCTCACGAGAACGGGAGATTCTCGTGAGATATATTGGAACTGATGTTTGGGTCCTGAGAAGTGGACCCCACGCTGATCTTAGGTCCTATCTGGACTGACCAGATGGACCAGATCGTGCCCATGCATGATAGACGACAATCTGCCATTAGAGATCGGGTCATCTTCGTTGTCGGAAACCCACAAGAAATGTCAAGATGGGCCCCACCAGGTCGGAAAGATTGCTTTTCTGGTGGGCCTAGAGGCCAGTTTTTCATCCAAATGGGTGGATAGATCCCATGCACATCGGATCTTCGATCCCAGCCGTGCGCTGCTAGGGCATTCCTAGCCATTGGTGCCTTTTCTCCCCCTCTATATAAAGGGTCCTGTAGCATTGGGATTCACACCTTCGAGAGTGAAAGAGAGAGCTGAGAGTGTGAGAGAGGAAGTGAAGAGAGTAGGAGTGCCGAACGACCATTTCAGCTCGAGCTGCGACCTGAACCAGGTGACGGGCTGCCTCCTCTTTCTTTCTCGCTTCCTTCCTTTCTTCCTTTCTTCCTTTCTTTCCTTCTTTTTCTAAAATACGGGAACATCCACTGGGGAGCTGGTACTGACCTTCTTTAGGCCATGGAGTTGGGTTGTGCTAGGCTCCAACGAACTAGGAAGTCGAGCTTGAGACTGGCCAACTGATGGCCGTTTTCTAGGATGAGGGACAATCGAGCAATGACTGTGTACTCAGACTAAAAGCTAGGCGGAGTTCATGCTTCTGTTCTAACCTGAGACCGGAGTCACGCCGGTTAATGTTGCACGTCAGGCCGAGACAGGCCAAGCAATAGTCATGCTCTCAGACTACTATCAGACTATCAACTCCAGCGTTCCCTCCCCAACCGGCCTTTTTAATGGCTGTGGTATGGGCTGTTTACCCAGACTCCGTATGGGCTGAAGCCACGACCAAATAATGGCCGTCCGTTGGGCCTAATGGAGCTCCGTTTGAGTCTTCATCGAGCGCTGTTTAGAGCTGGACATGGACCAAGTAATGGCCGGAAGTTAGAACCGGTGATGGTTTTCCAGAACAGCAGCAGCAGAAATGGTTGCTGTTGGTGGGCTGCATGGGAGATGGGCCTCGCCAAAGATGCAGGTGGGCTGCCTAACGTTGGGCTCCACCAAGTTTATGGTGGGCCGCACCTCGCCTCAGCAGTAGACCACACATGGGACCCACCTGGATGTTGGGAATTTCCCTAGCCATCCATCATGGGACGTTAGTCCAGACCGTCCACTGCCGGACGTGCTCCACTCGAACCGTCTGTCCATTGTCGTGCTCATCTTTACGTCTGTGGGCCACGTATGTGGACCCCACCATGATACACGTGTTTTACCTACATGACCAGTGTGGGGGGTCCCACGCTCTGTGTGCGCTCATCTATGCCGTCTGTCAGATGGACCGCACCATTAGGACTGCTAGCCGCACAACGTACAAGTTGTGGGTCACGACGCACGTATTGGTGGGCCATGCACTAGCAGTTGTTGGGCTGCACCAGGCTGTGGAAATCTTTTTGGCAGTCCATCACAGGACCTTGCATCCAAGCCGTCCGTCTGTGACGCTGCAACTAGAGCTGGGCTGACATTCCTCAATGGCATCTAGAACTGGGCATCTTCTCCTTCATTTTAATGTTTTTCTTTTGTTTATTTTATTGCTGCTATCTATTTGATTTAAGTAACAAATAAATAAATAGATAAATATATCATTGAAGACGTACGTAGATACGTGGTGGGCCCCACATGGGTGCCCACTTTGATTTGTGCTTCTGCCTCCAGCTTTCCACATGGACGGTTCTGGTAGTAACTGTTGGTATGGGTTCCAGTAGGGTCACCGACCATCACTGCACCGTCCCTTGTTGGATGGTGCCCTGTAAGGCCCTACCTTGACGTATGATCTATATCTCTAGACCGTCCATTTGGATGGGCTGTGGGGGCCTCACCTGGATGCATGTGATTCATCCAAACCCTCCATCCAATTGGTGAGCTCGCCCCAAGGGTTTGTATCTAATAATCAAGTGGGTCTTAGTTGAACCCAGTTTGATTAAAATAATGACTCATGCTTGGTGAGTGTGATCGTCGTAGATTACAACCCAAGTAACCTTGGGTTAAGGCCTTCCAACTTTTCACCTACCCTCATATATCTAACTTTATAACTCATTGACTGTTATGAATAAATTGTCCAGGGAGTTACGCGAGCAGTGTAAATTCACCATCTCCTCAAGGAAACTTGCCTCTAGGAGCATTCTACATAGTGCCTGGTGATGACTTCCTCCCCTTAAGCTTTCCATCCCTAACTAGACTAGAAATAGTAGTTTAGTAGTGTAAATGGCTAATTGGACTAATATTGAATCATGTATGGAAATAAACTGTATTCACTTGATTTATCAGTTTAACATGATAATCCTCATGCTTACTATTGTTTGGAATACTTATCTCTTTGAACTGCCTAAGTGAATAACTCAGTCATTTATGTTGTGTATCTTATGCAATTTCAGTTATTGTTCCTTATCTCCCTTCAAATTTGTGATACATGTTGCTATGACACACATATTGCTAAAATCTCTCCATGTGAATTCCTATCAAAGTAGAGTCAGTGCTTGGGGTGTAACTAGACTAGTTGTGATCTAAGTGGGCCCCTGACATGGAGGTTTTGGTTGTGGTATTTGACCCTGGGGTTTACCATCCATGTGGGGATTCACCTAATGGACTTGGGAAGAACTTCATCACTTTTCTAAATACCGTTGTTTACTCGGCTTTGCACCATTCAGGCAGTCATGTTTAGTTGCCGCATTTGGTAATTGCAATGTTCCATTCCAGTCGGCATTGGTGGTGGCCCCTTTATGTTTAATTGATTGACGACATGTTAGTGAGTACTGCACAAACCCTAAGACGGTAGTCTCATGGGCCGGGGATGGTGGAAATGGGAGACTATGCCCGAGCCGTCGGCCTACGCTAGGCCATGTGCTCCCCGTAGTGACCTTTGAGTTTATCTAAATCGGCTGGTTGTAAATGGACCAATAACGACTTGGCTAATCATGCATACATGGCACGTATTGTTCCGACTGGATGATGTTTCCCAGGTTCTATGATTTGCATGGGTGACGGCCTACTGTCCGCACGGATGAGCATCCCCGGGGCGATGATTGCGTTCATACATCCACGCATCTAATAAGACTACATCTACTATGTTTTGGATTATCTGTATGTTTTATGCTATTCCTTGTTTATGGTGGCGGTGTGTAATCTTGAGGGGAGATCACACTGAGTTGGCCACTCATTCATCAATGTTCAACCGTACAGAGGATGCAAGTACGGGAGACGTCGAGGACGTGGCAGGTCTGGAGGCGGTGGCAGCCGAGGAGGAGCCATATGATGAGAAGCTGCAGCAGGAGGCGGCAGCCTACTATGGGCTAAATCAGTAGTTCAGTCATTTATTTTATTTCAGCACTTTTGGGTTTTAGGGAAGCTTAAAGTTTTGTAAGTGGCCCCCAGCTGAGTGGGCCCGAATATTATTCCTTTTTTGAGGCTATATCTATGGCATGATTTTCATTCCCGCTATACCGTACTTTGATTTATTGGATGATCATCGTTATTAATAGCTAACTCCTGGGTTCTTGGAATTTGAGTTGTGTACTCAGGTCCTGAAAACCGGGGCGTTACGAGCTCGTCCTAAGGCTTGAGACTAAAAATAAGAAAATATAAAGATAAAGTGGACCACACTGCAAAAAGCAGTGGGGATTTAACGTCTACCATTGAAACCCTTTTGCACACGTCACGTAACAACCTCGACCCATCATAACTACGATCCATGTAACATGACAACCACGACATATATCAACCACGACCCACATAACATAACAACCACGACCCATATAACATGATAACTACGACCTGTGACAACCACGGCCTATATCAACCACAACCCACATAACATGACAAACACAACCCATATAACATGATAACTACGACCCGTGACAACCACGACCCAGACGACAACCATGACCCAGATGACAACCATGACCTATATCAACCACGACCCACATAACATGACAACCATGACCCATATAATATGATAACTATGACACGTGACAACCACGACCCGAATGACAACCACGACCCATATAATATGATAACTATGACCCGTGACAACCACGACCCATATAACATGACAACCATGACCCATATAACATGATAACTACGACCCATGACAACCATGACCCATATAACATGACAACTACGATCCATGACAACCGTGACCCATATAACATCACAAGCACGACCCATATAACTTAACAACCATGACCCATATAACTTGGGCAGTGTCCACTTCTAAAAAACATCACAGTGGGCGCATGGATTATACACATACATCAATGTAGGCGGCATAGATTATACACATACATCAATGTGGGCCCATTTGGGTTGTTGTTTGCATGGGTCGTAGTTGTCATGTTATATGGGTTGTGGTTGTCATGTTGCATGGATCGTGGTTTGCAACGTGTTCACTTCCTTTTCTACCAAACCATTGGTACCATGGCTTAAGACCCACGATGGGTTGACCCGATCCAACCACCTTGTCGGCTAGTTTATCGTGAGCCCAAAAAGTCCTGACTTGGGCAATGTCCATTTCTAACAAACATCAAAGTAAGCCTAGAAAATTTCGACAGTCAACATTATTTTCTATTTTCTAGCCCACACAAGCACCAATCTAGCTGATATTTGGGCCATACCCCTACAATGACACGATAAAAAGGATGGGCAGCATGGATTATACACATATTGTTGAGATGTAGAGCCACATCTGAACAGGACCACTCGACCAGTCGGGTGCCTTGCTCGACCGGTTGAGTGGCCCACTCGACCAATCGAGGACTGGCTCGACTCAAAGTCCAGCGAGCATCGGTTTTTGGGTTCCGCGGTACTCGACTGGTTGAGGCCCATGCTCGATCAGTCGAGCACCTTGCTCGACCAATCGAGGTTACGCAGATTCATTTCCAGATTTGATGAGGACTGCAGATTTTTGAGTCAGTTTTCGCAAAGGTGCGATATGGGAGTTGCCTAAACTATAAATAAGGGTCCCTAGGGCATTTTTAGGTATGATGAGAGTTATTCCAAGGTGTGGACAAAGGGTTTTCTCTGTACTTTCAATGGAGAGGTTAGTATATTTCCTTGTAATCTTTATTTTTCTTCATAGTAGAAGTTTGCATCGGTGGTTTTTTACCCTTATTCGGGTTTTTCCACGTATATCTTGTCTTGTGGTTTGTTTGGATTGCTTTGATTCTTTTTCTAGTTTATATTTCTTCTTGTTTATCGTTTGTGGGTGTGATCAGAGATTGGATCTCAGTTCACTGCGTTGTTGGCGTGCTGCGCAACAACTGGTATCAAAGCTATTGGTTTAGTTCTATTGGAAGCGATGACGGAAGAAGGGAAGACTAGAATTGAGAAGTTTGACGGTTTAAACTTTACCTTCTGGAAGATGCAGATGGAGGATTATCTGTATCAGATGATGAATGGTTTTTATTGGATCGGAAGGCTTTAGGAACTATCCGACTCTCTTTGTCTAAGAGCGTCGCCTTCAATATATCCAAGATGAAAACCACAAAAGAATTAATAGAAGCCCTAGCTACCATGTATGAAAAACCCTCAGCGTCCAACAAGGTTCATCTTATGAAACAACTATTCAACATAAAGATGTCAAATGGTGGGAGCATGGCTGAACATCTAAACGAGTTCAATACGGTTATGAGCGAGTTGCAATCCGTTGACATTATTTTTTAGGACGAGGTCAAGGCGTTATTGATCTTGTCCAGTTTGCCAGACAGTTGAGATGGTTTGGTGATTGCTGTGAGCAATTCTTCAGGGTTAACAAAACTGAAATTTGATAATGTGGCCGGTCTAATTCTCAGTAAAGAATCTAGAAGAAAGGCATCAGGAGTTTCAATGGATTCAGGGAATGCTCTAAACGTTGAAGGAAGAGGAAGATCGCTGAACAAAGGAAGCAATAAACACGAATATTCTAAGTCGAGGAAGAAGTCCAAGGGACCGAAAGACAAAGACGCGTGTTGGCATTGCGGCAAGAAGGGGCACATGAAACGTGATTGAAGGCGCTCAAGAAACAAGAAGGAAGCTCTCAAGGCGGGAATGATTCAGTGAATCTATCTGAGGAGAGTGACATAGAGGCGTTGATTTTGTCTCTTGATGTGAGGAATGAGTCTTGGATTATAGACTCGGGTGCTTCGTTTCATGCCACTTCATGTAAGGAAGTTCTACCTAGGTGATGATGAGTCATGCAGTATCGTTGGAAAGGGAGACGTTCATATAAATCAGAAAGACGGAATGACTTTGAAATTGAAGGATGTCAACATGTACCGAGTTATAGAATTTGATCTCAGTGGGACAGTTGGCCGATACCAAATATGTGATGACATTCACTAGTGATTCCTGGAAGATCACAAAAGGTGCTTTGGTGATATCTTGAGGCAAGAAGGAAGGTACTTTGTACCTGACTTCAGGATCGTATAGTTCACTCACAGTTGCATCAACTGGAGTGAATGACCAGTTATGACATTAGAGGTTAGGACATATGAGTGAGAAAAGGATGAAAGTGCTATTATCAAAAGGGAAGTTACCAGGGCTGAAGTCTAATGACTTGAAATTCTACGAGGATTGCGTATATGGCAAGCAGAAAAGGGTAAATTTTAAGAAAATAGGACGCGCACCAAAGACGCATCTGTTAGATCTTGTACACACTGATGTGTGGGTACTAGCACATGTATCATCTCTTTGTGACTCACGTTATTTTGTTTCTTTTATTGATGATGCTAGTAGAAAACTGTGAGTTTATTTCTTAAAGCATAAATTTGATGTATTTGATGTATTTAAGAAGTGGAAAGTAATGGTAAAGAATGAGACAGGTAAAATAGTAAAATGTCTCAAATCTGATAATTGAGGAGAGTACTGTGATAAGAGATTTGAGAAGTATTGTGTAGCAAATAGAATCAAACATCAGAAATGATTCCAGGGACATCGCAACAGAATGCTGTGCTGGGTGCATTAACAGGACCATCATTGAGCGCGCCATGAGCATGAGGTTACATGCTGAGTTGCCTAAGACGTTTTGGGCAGATACTGTGAATACTGCCGCATATGTCATCAATAGAAGGCCCTCAGCACCATTAGATGGTGGGCTACCAGAAGAAATATGGACTGGGAAAGAAGTAAACCTTGCACATCTTAGAGTGTTCGGTTGCATTTCATATGTTTACATTGATGCAGAGCACAGAAACAAGCTAGATGTGAAGTCCAGGAGGTGCACGTTTATAGGCTACGGGCAGCATGATTTCGGCTACAGGTTTTGGGATGCAGAAAACAGAAAAATCATCAGAAGTAAAGACGTAGTCTTTAATGAAAAAGTGATGCATAAGGACAGTGTGCAGGAAAATAAGGCCGAGGAGAAAGAATTTGTAGAGTTGGAAGAGTTACCGAACACGAGTGTTACAATGTCACAGGATGATCATGCACAGGAGTATTATGCGATAAAGTCGCAGACACCGGTTGTGAGGTCTACTCGGGAGAGGAGACCACGACCTACGGTCCGATACTCACCCTCCTTACATTATCTACTGCTGACAGATAATGGTGAACGGAGTGTTTTGAAGAGGCGTTACAGTCAGATACACGGGTTAAGTGGGAGCAGGCCATGGATGATGAGATGGACTCTCTTGAGTCTAATCGTACATGGAGCTAGTCACTCTACCTAAGGGTAAAAAAGCTCTTCATAACAAGTGGGTTTACAGATTGAAGTAGGAGCACGATGGTTCGAAATGGTACAAGGCCAGATTGGTTGTGAAAGGGTTTCAACAAAAGGCAGGTATCGATTTCACTGAAATATTTTCACCCGTGGTGAAAATGTCTACGATTTGTATGGTCTTGAGTATAATGGCTATAGAGGACTTACATCTAGAGCAGCTAGATGTTAAGACAACCTTTCTTCATGGGGACCTTAAAGAAGAGATATATATGCATCAGCCGACAGGATACGTGGCACCAGGAAAGGAGAACAAAGTGTGTAGATTGAAGAAGAGTCTATATGGCCTGAAGCAGGCCCCGAGGCAGTGGTACAAGAAGTTCGACAGTTTCATGTCGGGAAACGGTTTTAGGAGATGTCATGCAGACCACTGTTGCTATTTGAAGAAGTTTGATACGTCGTACATCATCCTTCTTCTATACGTTGATGATATGCTTGTGCCGGTTTAAGCATGAAGGACATCTCAGATCTTAAAAGACAACTGTCTAGAGAATTTGCCATGAAGGATTTATGAGCTGCAAAACAAATCCTAGGCATGAGGATAAAGTGTGACAGGAAAAACAAGAAATTAGTTTTGTCACAGGCAGAGTACATAACCAATGTACTTGATCGATTCAATATGGGAGGTGCTAAGCCGGTTATCACTCCATTAGCCAACCACTTCAAGCTATCTAAGGAGAAAGGTGCAAAGACGCAGGAGGAACGGGACTACATGGCTAAAGTCCCATACGTGTTAGTTATTGGGAGTCTCATGTATGCTATTGAGAGCACGAGGCCAGACATTACTCAAGCAGTGGAAGTTGTTAGCAGGTTAATGAACAACCCCGGGAAGGAACATTGGGAAGCTGTGAAGTAGATCCTCAAATACCTAGTAGGTACTGTGGATATAGGGTTGTGCTATGGTGGATCGGAAATCAAGCTACAAGGCTACATAATTCAGATTTGGCAAGAGATATCGACAGCAGAAGAAGCACTATAGGCTATGTCTTTACTCTGGGTAGTGCTGTAGTCAGTTGGGTCTCTTAGTTACAGAAGATAGTATCTATCAGTACGACGGAAGCAGAATATGTTGCGGCTATAGAAGCATGCAAGGAGATGGTGTGGATGCAAGGTTTCATGGAAGAGTTGGGTAAGAAGCAAGCAGATTGCAAGCTGTATAGTAACAGTCAGAGTGCAATACACTTGACTAAGAATTCAGTCTTTTTCATCAAGGACCAAACATATTACCATCAGATATCACTTCATACGTTCGTTACTGGAAGATGGATCAATTGCTCTAGAGAAGATTCATACAAGTGAGAATCCTGAAGATATGCTGACCAAGGCAGTCACACGGGAGAAGCTGAAGCTCTGTTCAGCTCTGATTGGTCTTCATGTTTGAAGACGGGGAGGTGGTGCACTCCGGATGAAGAAGACATATGTTTATGGCGATGTGTCTCCAAGTGGGAGATTGTTGAGATGTGGAACCACATCTGAATAGGGCCGCTCGACCAGTCGAGTGCCCTGCTCGACCGGTCGAGTAGCCCACTTGACCAGTCGAGGACTAGCTTGACTCAAAGTCCAGCGAGCATCGATTTTTGGGTTCCGCGGTACTCGACTGGTCGAGGCCCATGCTTGACCAATCGAGGGTCCGCTCGACCAGTCGAGCACCCTGCTCGACTAGTCGAGGTTACGCAGATTTGTTTCTAGATTTGATGCGAAATGCGAATTTTTGAGTCAATTTTCGCAGAGGTGTGAAATGGGAGCTACTTAAACTATAAATAGGGGTCCCTAGGGCTTTTCTAGGTATGGTGAGAGTTATTCCAAGGTGTGGGCAAATGGTTTTCTCTGTACTTCCAAGGGAGAGGTTAGTATATTGCCTTGTAATCTTTGTTTTTCCTTCATAGTAGAAGTTTGCATTCTTGGTTTTTTACCCTTGTTGGGGTTTTCTACGTATGTAATCTTGTTTGTGGTGTGTTGGAATGCTTTAATTCTTTTTCTAGTTTATATTTCTTCTGTTTATCGCTTGTGGGTGAGATCGGAGATGGATCTCAGTTCACTGCGTTGTGGCGTGCTGCGCAACACATACATCAATGTGGGCCCATATGGGGTCGTTGTTTACATGGGTCGTAGTTGTCATGTTATATAGGTCGGGTGTCAATGTTGCATTGATCGTGGTATCCACGTGTTCACGATCATCTTTTACCAAACCATTAGGTACCATAGCTTAAAGTCCACAATAGGGTGATCCGATCCATCCGCTTGTTAGCTAGCTCGTGGGGCCCAAAAAGTCCTGACATGGGCAATGTACATTTCTAACAAACATCACTGTGAGCCTGAAAGTTTCAACAATCACATTATTTTTTATTATGTGGGCCACACGAACACTGGATCGAGCTGATATTTGGGCCTATCTCTAAAATGACATGGCAAGAAGGATGGGCGGCATGGATGAAACACATACATGGTAGTGGGGCCCACAGACCATGAGCACCAACCATTGGCTAGTGGCAGGGGTAGTAGCCCATCCGCCACTTTCTCGGATTTTGAAAAAGAAGGTAATTTCTTATTCACTATAGACCATAGGATTTCGGGGATTTCCAGGTGGCACGTGTAAATAATCATGGTGTACGTAGGATTCCATGTGGCACGTGTAAATAATCATGGTGTACGTAGGCTTTGATGAATCCTATATGAAAGGACCCGTGGATAATGATTCCATTATCATAGGCTGAAAGGAAGGATGTACCGTCGTTTGGGTGACAGTCGACGGATGTGGTGGTGGCGTGTTGTTTACGATGAAGGATGATAGGAGGTTGTCATTGACGTATGATGTATGTACGATCGCCCCTCATTGCTTGCTAATAAAGATGATATTTGAATCGGTTGCTGACCAGTCGCAATCAAATAGGGGGCGGCGTTTATAACGGAAAGAAGACATTCCATTCACTGAAACTGTCCGTTTACCAGATGGCCATGAAGGACACCACCGCCGACAGTGTAGGCGCTGGTGACAGCGAGCGAATCACCAATGGGATTGAATTTTAGCTATTTCCAGCGTACCGTGATATACAGGATGCCATGTTTTCTGCTGAGGAAGAAGAGAATACGATGACACTGGTGCTTGACACTGGTGCTTGTGGTGGTGCTGATGACTTGCCGGTGTGGAAGAAGAGAATACGATGGTGACGGTGCTGGTGTAGTAGAAGAAGAAGAAGATGATGATGGTTATTTAATAAATCTTCTTGTTCTTGGTCCGTTTGATGTAACGGAAAGGAGATTACCCGCCTTTTATCTCCATTTTCCTGGTTTTGAATTCCGACAAGTCATTTCATACTCAGCATATTACTAGTATCCATACACATGCACACAATGTGCACTTGTCATGCATTTAATTTGAATCCAAACCGTCCAAATCATTAGCCCGTCCATCCCAACTGTAGCTCTGTCAGATAATACAATATTAGTAATTATTTGATGATTATAACTTCTAATTTTATAGGGATTTTCTTTTTGAATCTGGGACGTTAAATTTTTCTTCATTTTTTTTTTTAATAAAAAGGCCACGCCCCTGCATCTTTTGAATCTGGGACTGTTGATTTTTTTCTTCAATTTGACCCTATACTTTAAATTGGATAGTTAAGATGATACGTATACCACCATGGTCGTATTTGGATGGGTTAGATTGCACCTGTAGGCCACGAGTACCATGGTCGTACGTATCCGTGTTAGCTCAATGCGGATTGCGTCCTACCCAGCTGGGAACGGGCAGCAACTTTGAGTGGACACTGTGATGTATGGATCTTATCCATACTGTCCATCCATTTTTACGTATTATTTTACCAAATAAGCCCAAATCGAGGCAGATCCAAGATATATGTGGACTACAAAAGGGGGATAAACTCTTACCGTTGAAACTTCTTGGGGGCCATAGAAGTTTTGGATGGAGCTGATATTTGTGTTTTATCTTCATCCAGTCTATGTAACTCTATGAATAGGTTGGATGGAAAATAAACATCACATTGGGGGCCCCAGAAAGTTTCAACCGTGAGAATCATTATCACCGTTGCTTCCAGTATGTGGTTCCACTTGAGCCTTGGATATGCCTCATTTTGGGCTTATATCCTAAAATAATAAGAAAATGGATGGACGGTGTGGATAAGACCCATACATCACGGTGGCCATGTGACTAATCTTGATGTATGCATTCTATACCCATGCCATCCATCCTGTTACCCGGGTCATTTTATAAGGGGAACGGATTGGCTACTCCCCCTGCCACCAGCCAATGGCTGGTGGTCAGTGTTCTGTGGGCCCCACCATGATGTATGTGTTTCATCCATGCCGTCCATCTAGTTTTACATATCATTTTATGTCATGAGACAAAAAAAATGAGGAAATACCAATCTCAAGTGGACCACATTGCATTAAAACGTGTCAAATGAGCGTCCCCATTAAAAACCTTTTGAGGGCCATAAAAGTTTTGGATCAAACTGATCTTTGTTTTTTCCCTTCTGGGCCCGTATGACCTAATCAACAGATTATTTTTTGAATCAAGCCCTAAAATGATCTTTAAAAATGGATGAACGAAATGGATACATCTTGGTGGGTCCCACAGAGCACCGACCATCAGCCACCAAGCTGGTGGCAGGGGTAGTAGCCAATCCGTTTCCCATTTTAAGGGCATGAGCCCAAAATATAAATCAGATCCAAATCTCAGGTCAGACCTAAACAAAGGAAACAGCCCTGATTGCTGTCCACGATGATGTACCTGTAACTCCATATTATCAACAATTGTATACCATTTTTCTTAAAATTTATCTCCAACTAAACCGCTATGATCATCCGTTCAGTTCACGACCCTTCAAAAGTGGACCCATCACACTACAAGAAAAATTGATGTACCTGTAACTCCATATTATCAACAATTGTATACCATTTTTCTCTTAATTTATCTCCAACTAAACCGCTATGATCATCCGTTCAGTTCACGACCCTTCAAATGGACCCATCACACTACAAGAAAAATAGGAATACCGGCCAAACCGCCCCTAAAAGTCCTAAAAACCGCCGGTATAAGAATTACCGGCGGTGGGACCGTGCCACTAAAGGGGGCGTCGCTGTGTCTTTTACCGGCGGTCGCTTTTTTTAGCGGCGTTTTTTATGGCCGCCACTAAAAGTAAAATTTTAGCGGCGCTTATTATTATTTAGCGCGCTTCTGTTGACTGCCGTCAAAACTGTATAAGCGCCGGTCAAAACTGTCCGAAACGCCGCTGAAAACATTTAAGAAACGCCGGTGAATGTTGTAACAAGTGCTAATGAAATTTAAGAAACGCCGTGAGAATCTGTAACAAACGCCGCTAAATGATTTTCAGTGTAAAAAATAAAAGAAAAAATTAAAAATTCTGCTAGGCTGAATCTTCTAAATCAAAAGACTTTTACAGGCTTAATTAGCATTCAAACACAACCTGTAAATCATTTACAACCCACCTCATTTACGGAAGCCTGAGAATGAAAGGTTACATAATGGACAAAAAATTTACAGATTGAGACACAAGGAAAAGCAGAGGAAAAAAAAAAACAAATGGATTTCAGCAACGCTAGATGCGAGACTTCTCCAATGCACCCCTAGAACCAGAACTCATGCCATGTAGAGGACCTTTGTCAACAGCTCCCTGCATGCGTAGAGGTGAGCTAAAAAAACAGTATGTACACTTATATCTAAGTTACACTATCTAAAATTAAATTTTCAGTTTAAATATTTCCTGTAAAAAAACCATACCACCGAATAAAGTCCATATCCATCCCCATATGAAGCAGTAAAGCCCCCCTCTAGGCTACCAAATTTCACCCCAAATGCTCCACCTTCAATTACCAATGCAGAGACAAAGTTTACAAAATAAAATAAATAACCAAAAACAAATTTGGATAAAATAAAGGACCAATAAATACCTTTTTTAGCGATGTGTGATCTGACAGTAGGGTGTGCTAACAAGCTAACAAGGAAATTTAAAAAAAAAAAAAAAAAAAAAAAACATGCAGGTTTTTTCTAGACATCCATTTGTTTTATACACATGGTCAATTTGACGGAAGGCTCTTACCTCACACGTATGCTATTTTGGTGCATGTGGTTGGCAAGGCTCCACAATGTGTGAGCTTTATGAACCTCACCCAATTTTATTTTATTTTATTTTTTAAAAAAGTTAACCTCACACAAAACTTATGCCTTGGATCCAAGAATCAGGTCAATCTCAGATCTGGTGACTAAACATATGCAGAAGAAATGGACAATTGGCATTTATATAAATGTTTGGCCCTTCAGATGAGTGGATGGACATGAATCAGCACAAGGAAGCCATATAGTGGCTTGTACCTAATAGCGCTTTTGATCATGCATCCATTAGCAGCTTTGATCATGCATCAAATTACTTGCAGATTGGTTGATGCTGGCTCAAGGAGATCTGTTATCTGCTCATTATATATCTCAAGAAAGGAAACTTGCAACTATACTTCAATCTTTCATCTCTCCGGTTCTCCTCTCTTCTGTACCCAAATGAAGTTGTGTGTATGTATGTGAGTGAGTGAGTGAGTGTGTGTGAGAGAGAGAGAGAGAAGCTTAGAATGCTCTTGTAGAGGCAACCACTAGTGATGAGTAGCTTACCTCTCTAATTTGCATAAATAGATATTCAAAAATATGAGGTGTCATCCCACAGTCTTCACTAAGTTCATTATCCATCTCACATATGTCACCCATCATAGTATGTCTTCCCCACTCCCAGTCTGCATGAAGACATCCAAAAACTCATCAGCTCTCCTACAATACTTTACAACCACCAAAAGCTTTAGTGGGACCTACCTGGCCATATGAAAACATGCACTATTATACCCAGACATGCAATTCTCCACAACTGGCAAGCCTGCAACCTCAAAAGCTTTTCCTTTACAAAATTCAAACCATCATCCATCAGAAACCAGTCCATCCAAAGTATATATTGTTAGAAGACAATGTACAAATCCTACAATCTGATATTTTTATCAAGCCACACCTGTGATATAGTCTTGCATGCTACATGATCGAAGGTAAATCTGGTCTCCAGATGCCCTAGCCACGTTAAAGTCTGTGCACTCTCCTACCTCAAGCATCTACCAGACCCTTGCAAAGCCCTTTCTGTACTACTGATAGGTCGAACCCTTATCAAAACCTAAACACAAGGTTCACTCCAAGGCTTGAGCTCATCAATGGTGAGTGTCCAAGCAATTTGCATATCTATTTCATCAAAACATGGTTAGAAGTTCAGAAGGATCTTAAACAGATAATTTATAATGATATTGTTTTTGAAGCTAACAACAACCGATGGATTTAATGATTGAAGCTTACGTGCTGTTCGCCATCAAAGAGTGGCTTGCAAACAGATTGCTGGCATGATAAAAATGTAAATTCAATTATCAGTAAGGCACTAAACCTCCTGAAAACCCAAGCTCGAAAAAGCCATGAAGTGCGTGCACTTACACATTCCCTAATTGACACTGAGATGTTTATCGACTTTTTCTGGTGTGAAATCATTGTATGAAGATCACCGCATTCCAAAATTGCATGACCATAACAGACCTTGGTACAAAAATACAAGAAAAAAAAACTTTTCGAGTGCCAAAGAAGATTAGTCTGCATATGTTTGAGTAGGAAACATTGTGTTCAAACTGTCCCGCTTGAGTGAAGCCCAATATGAACAACAATTTCATTAGCAGTAAATTCAAAATTCTCTTATATTTCTTCCTCTGTTCACTTTAAATACATCACTGAAGTCAAAAACTGTATGTTTGATATACCATCGTAGTTTCATTTCAAAAAAGAAAAGAAAAGAAAGAAAAGAAAAGAAAAAAAGATTAAAAATAAAGAAAGAAAGAAAAAGAAATCCCCCCATGTGTCTGCTTGGAAGAAGTGGAACAGGAATTGGGTGTGGGAGCTTGGAAGTGGCAGTTGCATAAGCGAGCTAAACCTACAACCAGTTGTAGTTGAGCTTAACCGACCCCATTCTAGATAAGTCGCTGATCCTCCTAAGAATGACAATACGTTGAACATTGATTGAAACCCAAAGATAAATTTTAGAAAGAAAAAGACAGAGGTAAAAGAGTGAAGTAGGAAGCACTAACAGGTCAGATAAGTTTTTCAAGGAAGAAATCCCAGAAGGAATAGGAGCTTCCAATGAGGTGCCTTGAATGCGCCTGTGAGACATTATAGAGAGTTCGATGATAATAAATATTATGATTTATGCCCCTATGTTTTAGGAATGAAACGCTTACAATGTTTTCAACTGTTTCCAGTTTTGGATGAAATCAGGTAATTTTCCAGAGAAATTGTTGTCACTCATCCGACTGCATTGAATCAGCGGAAGTGAGTTTTGCCACTTCAACACTAATAGTTTGGGTTATTGACTACAGCTAAAAACTCGCAAGACGAGAATAGAAATTATACTTACAAATCCACCAGATTGGTCAGCCTAGCCAGTTCTATAGGTAACTCGCCTGTCAATTGGTTTGAAGAAAGGGAACTGCACACATTTTGGAAGTGAAGTGAGAAGGTAGTATTCAATGTTCAGCTAATCAAATGAAATTGACATCTTTCCCATTCAGACTTGCATTGTGTTCATGTGGAGCCACCTTTCTTGATCCAGATTGTTCATCTGCAGGTCCCTACTGTGGGATGATGGACTTCCACTGAACAATCCCAGCCATCTGAAAGGTGGACATTCCGTCAGCAAAGATGCATTTTCTTGTAGTGAGTGGAACAAATGGGCGGGCATGGAAATCTTCCAAAGGCCCACCCAGAAGTTTATTTGCCATCCAATCCATTTATAAGGTCACACAGACCTTTGATGTCGAGAAGACACAAATATCAGCTTGATCTAAAGCTTTGTGGCCCCTAAAAATTTTCAATGGTAGGTGTTCAATCTCCAATATTTCCTAGAGTGATGAATCAACCCGACCGACCGGCTCAACATTAGGTTGGTTTGGGTAGGATGCATTGGGTTTGGTTTCGAGCTTGGGCTATACAAACATCAACCCGATAAAACTAGGGTCAGAATCGAGTTGAAGTCTTGGTTGCCCAACCCAACAAATGAAATCAAACCCAATCGATATATAAGTTACTTATAATTATTATTGAGTGCAGATCGTTTATGTCGAAAGCATGAGAAATTTGAGTGCTAATAGGTCTCATTGGTCCACATCATTTCTGATTACTCAAGCTAACAAGATACACCTTGTGATGTATGGGTTTCATCCACGATCATCCATCCATTTTCCATATAATTTTAGGATATGAACCCAAAATTGAGGCAGATCGAAGGGTGAAGTGGGCCACACTGCATGAAGCAGCGGTGATAACGACACCCACCCTTGAAACCTTCCAAGGTTACTCCACCATAATGTTTATTTTACATATAATCTAATAAGGTCACATATACCTCATGGAAAACACAAATATCAGCTTGATCAAATTAAACTTATGCAGCTCCAATGGTGGCCGTTCAATCCCCACTGTGTGGTTCACTTGATCCTTGGATCCACCGCATTTTTTGGGATAATACTCTAAATGAACTGGAAAAATAAACCGACGGCATGGATAAAACCCATGCAACATGGTGGGACTCCGAGTTCATCCACGTTGGCGAAGGACGCAATTAATCTGCTTCCAGCTAGATGAGACTG
>JAJHSJ010000010.1:53985446-54071450 GCA_021015155.1 Magnolia officinalis
CCCACCTACTATGTACGGTTCGTCCAACCATCCATCCATTTGGTAAAACGGTTCTAAGGCTTGAGTCTAAAAATAAGACAGATCTATATCAAGTGGACCACACTGCAGAAAATAGTGGGATGAATGTCCACCATCGAAACCCCTTGGGTTAAAGGATTTTGGACCAATATGACATTTATTTATCCTCCATATCCAGGTCCTTGTGACCTTATGAACATACTGGATGGGAAATAATACTATGGTGGGGCCCACTGGAATTTAATAGTGGAAATCATCATCACCACTGTTGGGTGTGGTATGGTCCAGATGATCCTTTGGATATGATTCATTTTTTTTTTTAATAATGCTCCAAAATGATCTCTAGCAATAGATGAATGGTGTGTTAGTTTAGGCCCATTTGAATCTGCCCATTTGATTTGACACATTTAAATCAGCCCATTTGATTCGACCCATTTGATTGACCCATTTGATTTGGCCCATCTGAATCGGCCCATTTGATTCGGCCCATTTAATCGGCCCATTTGATCGGCCCATTGGTGCAGCCCATTTGATGTGGCCCATTTGATGTATATGAGGCCCAAGGAGACATATGTGAGACCTTTGTGTGGGCCGAATATGATGTATATAAGGCCCCATTACGATGTGAGATTCTACCATGATGTATGTGATGATGTTTTTGGCGGTCATGCCTTGGGAGTAATGATGGTTTGACGTCCACATTGTAAGAGTAATGACAGTTAAATATCCGCATTGTAACTCTCCCGAGGGCCCATTATTAGACCCATACTTGTAGTGTGTAGGCCGTCTAGGACCATCTTCGTTATAAACAGAATCCATCGCCATATAACATGTTTAGTATAGTTCCATGATTCATGCTTATACGCATCATATGTATGCTTGATATGAGAAGAGACTGATCATAGCATGTCTTTGGGCAGATTGTTTATGAGCTCCCGGATAGGCGGTGTTGCCTGGGTAGCATGCCGGATACAGCCCATATTTGCTGGCATAGATAGTGTGATTCATGCATTTCGCATTGTGTGATATGTTTTTATACGCCCTAGCGATATCGGGGCCATAGCCTCCATTGGACACCGAAAATCTTGTTCTACATGGGGTGTTATAGATATCCCTGGGTGAAAGTCTCTAAACCCTTATGGTACTAAGATGTTGCTCCAACGTCTAGACCGAGTGGATGCATGAGCATCGAGTGTCGAATACCAGGAGGTTGTGCTTTCCACTGTGTCGTAGTCGGTTGGAAGGGGGTGCGGCCTTACCCACCCTAGAGGAGGGGGCAAAGCTGGGCTGAGTTCGACCAGCTCGAGGAATGGGTCCGCTATCGACAAGTCGGGCCCGATATTGGCAGACGGATAATGAGGTCTCTTCCACTCACTTTATTACGCGCGATGGGGCGACAATCTGGTTTGGAGTGCACTAGACCCCGGTGATATTCCAAAGTTGAGTTGTATTGATATGTGGACTTAGATGAGGATTGGTGTGCTTGGATTGCATCTTGCATCGCATGGCCTTTGTATGGCCGACATCATTCATGCCTTGCATTGTATGGCCTTAGTACGGCCAATAGTATTCATGGATTCATCAGCATATTCTGCATTACTCTGATACTGCATATTGTATTACTATATTGCGCACACACTTTCACCACCCTCTAAGCTTTCCATAAGCTTATGCATTACCATTGCGTGCAGGTGATGTTGGATCGCAACAACGCTGAGGCAAGAGTGCATAGCAGATCATTTTGGAGCTTTTGTTTATCATCATTGTATTTCCCTTTATGCACACTGTACTTATAAGTTTTTTATCATAGTGAAAATGTGTGGAGTTTTTGGTTATTGTTTGTGGGTTATGCCTTTGGTTATGCTTATTACGAATCAAACTGATGTTGAAAATCCTCCTCATAGCATTCTAAGATCGGAACCTGGTGGATGGGTGCTGGGAGCCGAGAACGGGGTTTTACGGAGGCTATTGGCACCGGATTCGGCAATCGAGAATTTTGTGAGCCCAGTTTCCGAGTTTGGGGTGTGACAATGAATCTCTTGAATTATTGTTAATCTTAAAGGATGACCATCACTATGAGTAGGGTGTTGATCCTCTTCAACCGTACAGATGATGCAGGTGACGTACAGGTTGAGGATCCAGAGGGCCAGTTCCCGATAGAAGATTTTACTTAATAGAATAGAAAAATAATTTATGATTTATTTTATTTATACTTCTGTTACGCAACTCAGATATTGTAATAAGCTCCCATTGAGAGAGCATTTGACAAATCTATTTAATTCTCTTATTATGGAATGATAAATACAGTTGATTTTATTCTTGTGAATGATTACCTTATGAATGTAATTGGATGTGATCTAGATGAAAGGAAAATCAATGTGAGACTTTGAGGTATCCAAATTCTTACATTCTTAACACCCAATTTCCTCGGGCACGAGTATAAACTCTAGCCGTGAAAATTCGGGATGTTACAGTCTGTCACATTTGGTGATAGGAGCACTGTAAGAATTGTTGGGCGTGGTACCATTTCTGGACCAGGTCTGCCCAAGATTAAGAATGTTCTCTAAGTAGAGGGTTTGTGAAAGACCCGATCCGAGTTCGCATGTGTGTGTGTGAGTATGAATTTCGTTCATCTTGGTCACGCAGTCCTACTGGTCGAATTTCGGCGACCTGCGACCCTCGGATTATGTTTGCGGTCATCCTTAAGTCCGGTCATGTAAACTCGACTCAGATCGAGCCGAAACCTGTGTCATCTTGTTCGCATCGTCGTTGCGGTTCCAATGCCACGTCTTGTGCATCCATCCGACGTGTAGATCATCAGTTGTGTGCATTTCATTTCTAGCCCTTGATCATGGTCATGTGGCCCACTTAGGGATAGTTTGCATGAATTTCTAGGTAGGTCCCATCACTTGGCACTATTTCCAACACACACTACACACACACACACTACCTGAGCCGTATTTCTACACCACCTACCTTTAAACACCACCCACAAGCCTAGAAAACCTACTAACCCTACAACTTTGGTTGTAACTCTCTATTGCAATCATCATTCTTCTCTAACCAAGGCATGAGAGAAATGATTACCTAGCTTAAAAGGCTTTTTCTCTTTCTCTCTCTTCACTCCCTCTCATTTCTCCCTTTCTCTTTCTCATTCCTCCTTAGCAAGAGTGGGTGGGATATCCACCCCATTCCAGCCCCATCTTCCCTTATTTCCTCTTAATTTAACCATCCATATCCCATCTCACCCATTGATATGGTTCCCTTGGTGCACTAGGAGCTAGAAGATACAAGTTTGGAGAGATCTAAGGTGGGTGTACTTCTAGGATGTAGGATTTCCATTTCTATGTTCTTAGATCTCTTTTTCTTTCGTATGGGAAGTGTATGACCCACCAATCAATGGTGGAGATCCTACGCCATTCCTTAGATGTGGCCAAATGGCCTATTTCATACATGCATATCACATGCATGGGGTTTCCCTTTATAGGCCCCCATCATGGAGGATTATTTGATTCCATTGCATGATAGGTCATCTTGACCTTAGAATCATGGTTGGGATGATATCCCAACCATTGATCTTGATTCTAGGACATGCATGTGTTTGATCTACGTTGTATCATGTAAATCAATGAAATGTGTGGTGTGATTGATGAAGGGGAGGGCCTCAATGTGGCGGAGCCCCTCCTCTTGTGCCTGATCCTTTATTTTTCTGATGTTAGCATTCTGATCATGCATGTGTGGCCCACCTTGTGGACTAACAAAAATCCAGACCATCCATGGAGGTTGGAAGTCCATGGCGATCCATCCTTAGACATGTGGCCCCAAAATCCACCTAAATGGGGCACATGCAAGGGTTTTTGATGATGGGGAAGGTCTAGATATTTATGGGGCCCACTAGGGTGGTCCACAACATAATTTTTAGGGGTTAAATCGCATCTTAAATGATGTCTATATTTAATTTTTTCAATTACATGTGGCTATCCAAATCTATCTGGACAGATTTTTGGGCCAACGTGAGGCCAGAATTTGGGACTTTTAGTGAGGAGTTTTGTACGAAATGATATATGATTTTTGAAGGTACATGTCCCACATATAAGCATGCTAAATTTCAGCGTCAACTGACCTCATTTGGGTCTCCAAAAGAGTGGGCCAATATGGGTACCTTGCTGAAATTTCTGTTGTAATTCCAACAAGGTTGCAATTTGGAAACTCAAAATTTTAAAATAATTTATGATCAGGTGTGTAAGGCCCGTATCTTAGACTGTATTGTTCCATAGGCTTCCGCGGTCCTCCCGATCGAATTTCGGCAACCCTTGACCTGTATCCAACATTTGCGCGCGATCCTAAATCGAGTCCCGCAAACCAGAGTCGGTTCCACCCTAGACTTGTACCCTAGCGACCGCACCGTCGCTGCGATTCCGATGCCGCGTCTCGCGTGCCGATCCAATACCTAGGCCAGGAGATGTGGGCTCGAGTTCAGTTTGAGGAAAATGTCGCGCGTTGCAAAACCCAAGAGAATCTCTACCCAATATCACATCAATCAATCAATCAATCCCATCAAGGGTCAAGTACATGTCAAGTACACATCACCTCACACCCCATCCCCAAGCAACCCCATAAGTCAACAATCCCTTACACAACCCATACCCCTCTTACACAAACTACCCTAAAAGTCAACAAATTTCTTACATACCCATCACTCACCTCACCCATCACTCCATCACCCATCCCTCTCTCCCTCTCCTTACAATCCTCTCTCTCTCTCTCTCATTTCTCAGACCCATTCCCAAGCAAACCAATCTCCAACGTATGAGCTTCCCAAGCTCTCATGGAGAAGCTCTAATGTGGCCCACTTCCTACCCTTTCATCTCCCATCTCAACCATCAAAACTTCATCATCTTCCGTTAAAATCAAAGTCAAGGAGTTCGGCGTTCCATCGGACCAAGAAAGAGGCCAATAGGTGGGTGATCCACCATTGATTTTCTATTATAAGGCCCACTTGTGATGGGACCCATTTTTTATGTATGTATTGTTCAAGGGAGGGCCCAATAGTGGCGGGGTCCCTCTTCTACACGTTCTCTTCTCTCTCTTTCTCTCTCCTTTTCTTTTGTGTGTGGTGGTGTGGCCCACCTTGCTGCTGCCCATTCGGGCAGATCTTAGATGAAGGGAAATAGCATATATCATCTTGATCCATGTGGGATGGCCACGTGTGAACCCCCACCATGATGTATGCGTTGTATATCCGCATCCTCCATTGCTTGGACGGTGGGACCCACCCCATGCGTGGGGGCCTACATTGATGATATGTATATCCTCACCATCCAAATCCTTGGACGGTGAGAAAAACGGATTGGCTGGTGTACTTCACACCAACAAATAGCTGCTGATACGTCAGCAAGCTAGGTGGGCCTGATCATGATCGTATGTGTTATATCTCAACCGTCCATCTGAGCAGCGGGTCCCATGCAGCTGATTTGCTGCTATATTACGTCAGTAGGAGGGTGATCATGAAGCATGTGTAGTATCTGGGCCGTCCATCTGCTGGACAGCCAGCAGCCACAACTGCTGTGACATTAGCAAGTCATGTGGGTCCCAATCGTGAGGTGTGTTTTATATCCAAACTGTTCACCCATGTGGGACTCACACGTGGTGCATCTGCCTTCCATCCACACCGTCCAGTGGTCTGGATGGTGGGGAAACACCATGATTTATGTGTCTTAGATCCAGGTCGTCCGTCCAGGGGCCTGGATAGCAGCAGCTGTACGTCAGCAACTCCGTGGGTCCCACCAGCCACGTGGCTACCCAAGACATCAACAGACTAGGTGGGCCCCGACCACGATGTATGGTATGCATCCACACCATCCATATCATGGTGGACCTCATCGTGATGTGCACGTGGATCCTCACCATCCATTGCTTGGACGGTGGGCCACCTCTATGTATATATTTCATCCAGCGTCCATCTAGGACGCTGGTTGCTATTTATAATAATAATAATAATAATAACAATAATAATATAAATAATAATATATACTAATATAACATACCTATATATATATATGGGATGGTGGGCCCCACGTGTGAACCCACCTTGGTATATGTAATTGCATTCTCACCGTCCATGTGCTCTGGACGGTGGGACCTCTGTCCCGGACGTGTTGCATCCAAACTGTCCATCCATTTCGTGATCTGGTGGGCCACACTTGTGGACCCCACCATGAGGTGTGCATCAACTATGTTGTCCATCTCCATGGGGCCGTTGATGCATGTGTTGCATCCAAACCGTCCATCCTTTTGGCAAGCTCATTTTATGGCTTGAGGCAAAATGAGACAGATCTACTTATCAGGTGGGCCACTGCTAAAAACAGTGGAGCATTGAACGTCTACCATTGAAATCCTCTTGGTATCACAGAAAATCTGGATCAACATAAAATTTGTTTTCTTTTATTCAGGTCTGTGTGACCTTATGATCCGATTGGATGGAAAATAAATGTTATGGTGGGCCTTGGGAATTTCAATGGCGGAAATCATTATCACCACTGATATTTGGAGCACGTCCCATTTGTTGTATACGAGGCCCACGTATGAGGCCCATGGTGATGCATTTACGGACCATTGGTGCGTCCCATATAATGTGGCCCACTTAATATATGAGCCTAGTATTGAGGCCCATTGTGATGTATTCAAGGCCCATGGGCGAGGCCCATTGTATAACCTTTGTAGCCCATGAGTGAGGCCCAATGCGATGAGTGTGAGGCCCTTGGGTGAGGCACATGACGATGTATATTAGGCCCTTGTGTGAGGTCATGGGCCCACTATACGTATGGCTCTATGTGGGTCACTCCTTGGGAGCAATGTTGGTTAAATGACCACATTGATGGGTAATGGTGGTTGAATGTCTACATTGTGACCTTCTCTTAGGCCTTGATAGTCTCATTCTCATCATTCTCTTGTGGGTTAATCCTAATGAGTGGGCCCCTTTCACCATAGACGGATGGCTCCAAGCTATTAGGGTTCGATATAATTACGGCCAAGGGCCGATCTTTATATTATGCTTGATCGAGTGTTCCTCTATGGACCCCGCCTTATTTATGTGCTAGTTGTCGGTGCCGATTATCGATGCTGATTGTCGGTGCCAATTATCGATCATTGGTACCGATTATCGAGCCGATTGTCGAGGCTGAGTCGGATTGTCGAGGCGGATTCTGATTCCGATTGTCAAGGCTGATTCAGATAGTCGAGGCCTATTGTATACGCCGATTCCGATTATATAGGCCAATTTCGATTGTATAGGTCGATTCTGATATGCGGAGGCCGATCCGATTGTCAAGGCCGATTCCAATTTGCCGAGGCCGATTCCGATTGTCAAGGCTGATTCCGATTGTCGAGGCCTAGTTAGATTGTCAAGGACGATTCTGATTCTGATTGTCGAGGCCGAATCAGATTGTCAAGGCCGATTCTGATTCCGATTTGTCGAGGCCAATTCCGATTGTCGAGGCTGATTCTGATTGTCTAGGCCAATTCCGTTTATCGAGGCTGAGTCAGATTGTCGAGGCTGATTCTAATTCCGATTGTCGAGGCTGATTCCGATTATCGAGGCCGAGTCAGATTGTCGAGGCTGATTCCGATTCTGATTTTTGAGGCCGAGTCAGATTGTCGAGGCTGATTCCGATTCCGATTTTCGAGGCCGAGTCAGATTGTCGAGGCCGATTCTGATTCCGATTTGTCGAGGCCGATTCTAATTGTCGAGGCCGATTGTCGAGGCTAATTCTGATTGTCGAGGCCGATTTCTATTGCATAGGTCGATTCCAACTGTCGAGGTCAATTCCGATTGCCGAGGCCGATTTCGATTCCGATTTGCCGAGGCCGATTTTGATTGTCGAGGCCGATTGTCGAGGCCGATTTCGATTGCATAGGTCGATTCCAACTGTCGAGGCCGATTCCGATTGCCTAGGCCGATTTCGAGTATCAAGGCCGATTGTCGAAGCCGAATATTGAGGCCAATTGTCGAGGCCTAATGTGATGTATATGCTGCCCGTATTTAATGCTCATTGTGATGTGTATTCAGCCCGTGTTTAAGGCCTAATGTGATATAAATGAGGCCTATGAAATGAGGCCCATTGTGGTGCATTTGAGGGCCGGGCGATGGAGCCCTTTGTGATGCATATTAGGCCCATGTGAGAGGCCCATCGTGACGAGTAGTAAGCTCTTGAGTAAGGCCCATGATGTGGTATATTAGGCCCTTGTGTGAGGCCATGAGTCCACTATATGTTAGGCTCTATGTGGGCCATTCCTTGGGGACAATGTTGGTTAAATGTCCACATTATCAAGGCCGATTGTTGATGCCGGTTATTGATACCGATTATGAGTATGTGACAGCATAGCATCATGATACATGCCCATATGCATCATCTGCATGTTTGTTATGAGATATGGTTGGCCATTGCATATGTCGTAGGATAGGTTGTTCATAGGACTCCCTGATAGGCAGAGTTGCCCCACATGTACGCATGGTATACGCAGGATTGATGCATGATTGGACTGTGTGACTCATGCATCTCGTATTGTGTGATTATGATTACCATACGCCCTAGCGACATCAGGGCCGTATCCTCCACAGGCATGTCATAGATGGCTAGATGAGACACCGAAAATCTGTTCTACATGGGTGCTATAGATATCCCTGGGTGAAAGTCCCTAAACCCTCTTGGTTCTAGAGGTTGCTCCAACGTCTAGACCGAGTAGATGCATGAGCGTATGAGAGCCATATACCGTTAGGCCACGTCTCCCACTGTATCGTGGTCGGTTGGAAGAGAGTGCGACCTTACCTGTCTGAGAGGACGGGGCAAAGCTAGGCTGAGTTTGACCAACTCGAGGAATGGGTTCACTATCGACAGGCCGATCCCGATATTGGCAAGCGGATAATGAGGTCTCTTCCACTCGCCTTGTTGCACATGATGGGGTAACAATCTAGTTTGGAGTGTAATAGACCTCGATGATTTTCTAGAGAAGAACCATACTGATATGTGGACTTATTGAGTAGGAGTTGCATACCCATTCATTCATCCACTCACTATCCACTTAGGGTGGTGGTGTGCAACTAATTATTGTGTACCTTCGCATGGCCAGGATTTCGGTTGGGTGCGCGACTAACCTGAGATCAGGAGTCTACCACATTGAGTCTGACTATCCAAATTTAGGTATGGGACTGGTTTGGATAGAAGTCCCTTGTGATAAGACCCCATAGCCTGCGATATTACGTACTATCATCCTAACTTCACCTCCAGCTTGGTCATTTCATTCGCATCGCACGTTGCATTTCATACTCAGCACATAGCATTTAACTTACTTGGTCTTCGCATTGCATAGCTGATCTACATTGCTTCCTCAGTATATGATATTGGTTTATTATATTTTTGCATCGCATAGTCTGGATAAGGCTGATGGTATTTATGGGCTTATCAGCATGTTTTCGCGTTACTCTGATATTGTATGATTTATGAACTTACCAGTATTTCTGATATTGCATTATTTATGGGCATGTCAGTATTTTCGCTTACTCTGATTACTGTGATTTTGCTTACTTGACACTTACTTTATGCACACACTTTCACCACCCACTAAGCTTTCTATAAGCTTATGCACGATAAATGCATGCAGGTGACATTAGGTTGCAGCAGCGTTGAGCTTTGAGCATGCAGCGGACCTCTGGAGCTTTGATTTTCGATATATGTATTTCCCTTTCAGCATTATATTCAAATGATTATATTAGTGGATATGTGATGATGATGTTGCCTTTGAAATTTGGGTAAACTTGTGGTTATACTTCTTACAAGATAAATGTACGTTAGAAAATCCTCCTTGTAGGATCCCAGGATCGGAATCTGGCGTATGGGTGCTGGGAGCCGAGAATGGGGTACTAAGGAGGCTGTCGGCACCAAATTCGGTGATCGAAATTCCTGTGAGTCTGATCTCTAGGTTTGAGGCGTGACAAGGTGGGTGCCATACCAAGGCAATGCATGAAGGGGCTTGTACAACCAATGCTAATGCAATGCAAGTAATATCAGTGCTCATATCCAAACCATATGTCAAGTACATTTCCAATCATAAGGAAATCACCGGGGTCCATTACACTGCTGAATGACTGCCGCTCTACAGACCCCGCACAGTCAAACGAGCGTAAGAGACCTCACTACCCGCTTGTGGACAACCAATCACCAACAAGGCCTGACGGTAGCGGACCCATTTACGAGCTAGTCAGACTCAGCCTAGCAATGCCCCCTCACATCAGGCAGGTAAGGCCACACCCCTATCCAACCGACTACACGACAGTGGGAGACGCGGCCTAATGGTATAAGGCCCTCGTGCGCTCATATATTCCACCCGGTCATGGCGTTGGAGCAGATCCTTGGTACCATGGAAGTTTTGGGAATTTCACCCATGGGCATCCTATGCACCCGGTATGCTCAACTAATATTTCCGGTGTCCACACATACAACCATCCACGAATACCCCTGTGGAGGCAAGGCCCTGATGAAGTAAGGGCGGATATCCATAAGCTATGCAATGTCAGATGCATGAATCACACAATCACCCATGCATTAGTCCCAAGCATCCATCTCTCGGGGAGATACCAACATGTCCTACACAATGACACAACCATGGCCAATAATACCTCAACCAAGCATGCATATGATGCGTATGGGAGTGGGCCATGAAGATGAATAGGGGTGCTAATGAGGTGAAGATGAACTCTCTACCTAACCATGAAGGGTCTAGCTACTTAACCAATTCCTCATAAGGAATACAACCTCTAGTGGGGGCCCATAAACCTGGGGTAGCCCATGAGACTAAGGAGAATAATGATATGGGCCTAAATAGATGAAACGAGCCTAACAAGGGTCTATGGTGGGCCTTTAACCACCCATAGGAGCCCATGAGTCTACCTTAGGTCCACCAATGTGGACATCCAACCACAATTGGTCCCCAAGAGGTAGCCCATCTCTAATTGATTACGGATCAAGGCCCAAGGCCCACATAACATTAGAAATAAGAAATGGACAGCCATTACATACCACATACATTCATGTTGGGCTTCAGAAAGGCGGCCCAAGGCCCAACCAAAACATGGGTCCAAGGGAACACACATAGCCCAACCCATATATCTCACTATGGGCCCATAGGGGAAAGGTTAGGGCCCAACAAAAAGGCTACTAATCCCATATATTGTGGTGGCCTAGTGGGCAGCCCATTGCTCAAATCACATGGGCAAATGTCATGTTCTTAGTCAAGTAAGTTGGGCCTACAACCCGGCCCAAGTATAAAGTTGATTTGGTGGGCAATCAAGGGCCCATATACTTGTGTAATCTGGCCCACTAATCCAATACAATAGTATGGTAAAAATGGCCCAAGAATTCAATAGGCCTATCTAGAAAGTTCCAGCCCAATTGGGCTCAAAGAGTTTAATAACTAACCACATTCATGGACCCAATTAAATTCAACTGTGGTGGGCCTCAAAAGTGCATTTATTAAGCCCAACATTTAAGGAACTAAATGTATAAATTATTACCTCTAAATTCTTCACCATGTGTTGGGCCCCACTCCTCAAAATTTCAGCCCAAAGGCCAAACATAATTATAACATGTTGCTGTCCTAAATTTGGGCACTCCATTGGAGTGGGCCCAGGACCTCTAAAACTCTGGAAATTGAGGGCCAAGGTCCCTCATCATGCATACAATGAGAGAAAACCCAAAAAGGTGGCCCACCATCAGAGGAAACATTTTTTGAATTATAATTTTTATCAAGGCATTTTGCTGGACTGCACAGCAGAAAATTCTGGCAAGTCAACCATCTTGGCCCATTCTTTTGGATGCCCAAATGGGGTCAGTTGGGGTTGAAATTTCTCAGAGTGATACTTCAATAGGTGGGACACACTCCCAAAAAAATTTCAGAATTTTTAGATATTCTTAAGTATTTTAATTAATTTGAACAAAACAGTCTGTCCAGAAAATCGGACAGACCTGGACGTCCCAATGTGGTGGGCCAGTCCGGCCCTCGCCACGGTGTGCACAAGGGTCCATTGGCTCTGAAACTTAGTAGGCAGGTCTTACCATAGGTGAAAAACAACTTCACATATTTTCAGATTTTTTGGATATTTGAAAATATTTTAATTTATTTAAAGAATTCAATCTATCCTAAAAATCGGACTGATCTGGACACCATGTTGTAATGGGCCGGTCCAGCCACCACCATGGTGTGTACAGGTGTCCATTAGCCCCAAAATTTTGTAGGTTGGTCCTAACATGAGTGGACCACCTCCCTGTAAATTTTTATAATTTTTAGACATCCAAAAGTATTTTAATAAATTTTAGAATTCCAACCTGTCCAGGGTAGAATATTGCTGGAACAGTGCAGAAAAATCCAGACTGTCCACCTCATTTGGACCACACCTTTGGGACCCTAATGAAGGTCAGATGAGGCTGAAATTTGGTATGGTTGTAGGTGGGTCATAAGGCTACAAGAATCACATATTATTTTATTTCATTATTCCCACCAAAGACCTATAAATCAGGCCCCAAAGTGGCCCAAAAATCTGTCCAGGCAGATTTGGACAGCAATATGTAACAGAAATGATTAAAATATAAACATGGTTTTCCATGGGATTTAACCCCAGGAATTTGTTTGGTGGACCACCCCAGTAGGCCCCACAAATGTCTAGACCTTCCCCATCATCAAATACCCCTTGCATGTGTCCCATTTAGGTAGATTTTGGGGCCACATGTCTAAGGATGGACCGCTATGGGCGTCCAAGCTCCATGGTTGGTCTGGATTTTTGTTGGCCTACAAGGTGGGCCACACATGCAAGATCAAAATTCTATCATAAAGAAAAAATAATAATAATAAAGAATCGGCCACAAGATGAGGGGCTCCGCCACATTGAGGCCCTCCCCTTCATCAATCACACCATACATTCTTTTTATTCATATGTTACAACATAGATCCACTACATGCATGTTCTAGATTCAAGATCAATAGTTGGGATGTCATCCCAACCATGATTCTAGGGTCTAGATGACCCATCATACTATGAAATCCAAGTAATCCTCCATGATGGGGGCCTATAGAGGGGAAACCCCATGCATGGACATGCATGCATCAAAAAGGCCATTTGGCCACAACTAAGGGATGATGTAAGATCTCCACCATGGATTGGTGGGCCCTACACTTACCACAAAAAAAAAAGAGATCTAAGGATATGAAAATAGAAATCCTAAGTCCTAGGAATACACCCACCTTAGATTGCTCCAAACTTGGACCTCCTAGCTCCTAGTGCACCAAGGGATCCATTTCAATGGGTGAGATTGGATTTGGATGGTTGGATTTGGAAGATTAAAGGGAAAATGGGGCTGGAGAAGAGAGGGAGATGGGAGAGAAGTTGCTGGAGAAGAAGAGAAGAGAGAGAGAAATGAGAGGGAAAGAGAGGGAAAAATCTTTTTAAAGGAAGTAATAATAACCTATGGTGACAATAACAATGTTGCTAGGGTAGGCTAGGTATGGGTAGTGTTTAGGTTGGGTAGTGTTTATTCCATGCAATAGTGTAGTGTGTGTGTGTGTGGTGTGCATGGAAAATTGTGCCATGGAGGTGGTCCACATGTTTTTGTACAAAAGTGGGCCACATGATGAAATGCTCATAACTTTCGATCCATAGGTCGGATTGACACACAAGACGCGTCGTTGGAACCGCAACGACGATACGAACGAGATGGCATAGGTCTTGGGTCGATCCGAGTCAGGTCTACGTGACCGGACTCAAGGTGACCATAAACACAATTCGAAGGTCGCGGGTCGCCGGAATTCGACCGGTAGGACCGCGAGACCATAATGAACAAGATGCATACTCATACACATACATGCAAATATGGGAACTAGGGTCGGGTCTCACATCGGGCCCCTGTACCGATCATGGTGTGGCCTGCAATTTGGATCAGTTTTGGATCAAATATCCAGGCCCGTAGGATAACCCACCACGGGATGCCCCTACCTTTGGGCTGCTGGGCCTGCATTCTAACGGCATGGCCCACTTGAATTAAGTGTTGTATATCCCCCTTCTTATCTAGTGGGACCACTTTGATATGTGTGGGTCACCATCGGACAGTAACCCATTTAAATTAAATAAATTTTTGGACTCCAGCAGGCCCAGGAAGTGGGTGGGCTGGAATTCCAGCAAGAGGCCCAAATTTGTGCATAATTGATCTTTTGGAGCCGTGGCGGCCCACCAAATTTAAGGGAGTGTTGCACACACTCTTTTCCCTCATTCCTTAGACGTTTTGGGCTTAATTAGTGCCCCTTGAGGCCCACCTTTACGGTGGTTTGTGGGCTAGCCTTAACCAGAATTTATTATAGCTTTATACGCCCAATGGGCTAGAAACCTATCCCTTAAGCCCAAGATTGTGCAAGGGCTGACCTTATTGATTCATGGGCCCAATGGACCGTCTATAACCTGATCATGTGCATTTATTATCCTTGATGCCCTCATAAAATGCTTAATTGTGGGTTGACTTGCAAGGCCCACATAAATGTATATTGTGGAGGGCCTTGCTAAATCTTTGGGCTGGTGTTGCAAGGCCCACACTGTCAGTATAGGCCTTGCCCATGTGTATTCTTGGGCTTACGGGCTGCCTTCAAGTCCACCATAATGTATGAGTTGATGGCTTTTGTTTGGGCCATTTCTTTTGGGCCCATTATGTGATATATTATATGCTTGTTTGTGTTAGCAAGTAGGCCTTGTGGACTCAGTTCTTTTGGATAGGCCCATTGATCTTGGGCTTATACTCTCCTATCTATTGTGATGGGCTTAGGGGCAATAATACACAAGAGGTTGGGCCCTTGGCTGCCCACTAAACTGACCATGTACTTGGGCCAAAAGTGAGGCCCAACTCACTTGTGTTAAATGTGAAACTTACCCATATAAATGAATTACTGGACTGCCCATGAAGCCCACCACAGTATATGGATTTATGACCTTTATGGTTGGGCCCAAACCTTGCTTAAGGGCCCACCATGCTACCTAAGTATTGGGCTTAGTGTATGGCCTACTAGGCCATGGATTGCTTAGGCCTTGGGCCTTATTTCATGCTCGAGTAGTGGCGTGCTACGTCTTGGGAACCAGTTGAGGTTGGATGTCCTCCTGGGTGGTCCTAAGGTAGGCCCATGGGTTCTTTTATGGATGGTTAAAGGCCCACCATAGACCCTAGGCCATTTGTTTAAGGCTCAATGTGTATATATGTGGAACCTACCTTAACACATGTTTGGTCCAAGCCATCTAAGCCTTGGATCACCCGATCATGGAGGCACTCTCTGCCTTGGGTTGCTGCTGGATTCACAATCCAGTAGTAGGTCCACTTGATCTTTTCTTGATGTATACACACCCTCCATCTGGTGGGGCCCCCTATAAATATTGTTGGCCTTCATGAGATCATTCTCACTTATTTGACTAATTTCTGGGCTTTAACAGGCCCAAGAAGCTAAGTGGGCCGAACGTTTATCAAGGGGCCTCAAATGTATATTGTTATGGCTGAAACTTTATTGGACATGGAACCCACCATATTGAGAACTTGTGTACGTGTTGCATGCTTGTATTTTCTGATAATCTTTGGGCTTAATCAGTGCATTCTTTTGGGTCACCTTTAGTGATCACACGAGGACCCCATCTTAGATCAGATTTTTGGGGCATCCCATGGGCCCAGAGTGGGTTGGGACGTCTCAGCTTGGCCCAACCATATATTGGGCCAGCTTCCACCATTTTGATGGACTTGTGGGCTAAGATAAGGATAGTATTGGGCCCTTGGTTGCCCACTTAAAATTGCTAGTTATTGGGCTGATGTAGTTGGGCCCATTTCATCATCCAAACTTAAACTTATTTTTGGGCCGTATATTGTGTACGCAGGTTGCCCACCAAGTCCAACTTAACGCATGGATTCTATGGCCATTGGGAATTGAGCCTTGGGCCTTAATTCTCCTCTTGGGGCCCATGTTGCTAAAAGTGGTATTATGTCTTTTTATGGCCTATTATGAGAAATATATATATGTGGTTACCTTTATTTTTATCTTAAATGTAGGCCTTGGGCCTTTTATCCATATAGTTCATGGTTGATATGCCTTTTTGGGGAATGGTGGTTAAATGTCCCCATTATGAACCCCTCTAGGCCCGGTTGTATTTAAGAGTGATTGGATACTCATCTTAGACTCTTGCCAGGCTCATTTCTATATTACTTAGACCCATAACTTGTATACTCAGTCTTGTGGGCTACCCTAGATAAATGGGCCCCCACCAGAAGTTGGGTTCCTTAAGGATATTGTCTAAGTACCTAGTCTTGGTTCCTTCTTGGATAGAAGGAATGTAATATACATTATATATCGCCATATAGTATGATTAAATTCATCCTCATGACCCATGTACATCATTATATGCTTGGTTGACACTGAACCATTGTGTGTGTATGGTCTTATTGTGTCATTGGGCATTGCATGTCGCCTTCTCCAAGGGACGTAGTATTCCCTCTTGAGCACGTTGGATGCTTGGAATTAATGCATGGTTGATTGTGTGATTCATGCATCTGGCATTGCATAACGTATGAGCATTATTGCCCTTACTTCATCAGGGCTGTAACCTCCACAGATACATCGTGGATGACCATGTTTGGACACCGGAAATGTTACTTGAGCATATCGGGTGCATAGGATGCCCATGGGTGAAATTTTCAAACTTCCATGGTACCAAGGAAATGTTCCAACACCGTGACCGAGTGGAATATATGAGCGTATGAGGGCCTTATACCGTTAGGCCGCGACTCCCACTGTCGTGTAGTCGGTTGGATAGGGGTGTGGCCTTACTCGCCTGATGTAAGGGGGCATTGATAGGCTGAATCTGACCAACTCGTGAATGGGTCCACTACCTTCAGGCCTTGCTGGTGATTGGCTGTCCGCAGGCAGGGTAGTGAGGTCTCTTACGCTCGTTTGACTGTGCGGGGTCTGTAGAGCGGTAATCATCCAGCAGTGTAATGGACCCCGATGATTTCCTTATGATAAAAATATACTTGATATGTGGATTGGATATGAGCATTGACATTACTTTGCATTGCATTTACATCGGCTGTGTAAGCCTCATATTGCATCGCCTTGGCATGGCCCCCAGTACTCATTGCATTACATACTCATTGCATTATATAGCCTTGTTATGGCTTCCTGAATTATCGTACTGCCTTGGTATAGTTTATTGCATTCATGATAGCCTTGGTAAGGCTAGTGGTATTGGTATTGATCATGACTCCCTTCTGCATTCTCCATCTTCTTCTGAGCACTATTATCACACACTTACACCACCCTCTAAGCTTCTATAAGCTTATGCACGATTGATGCGTGCAGGAGATCCTAGGCAGGCGTCGTAGCAGTAGAGCGTGGAGTAGAGTTGATCTTGAGGACTCCAGTGTTACTGACTCTTTTCTCTCTTTTCCCATTATCTTATATATGTGCTTTCGGACCTGATGTAAGCTTGTAAAAGTTCAAATTCTTAGTGGATTTTGTGATGTGTATCATTTGTTACTTCCAGATGTACTTGTTGTGATCTTGGGTATGCTCATATTGGTGATGATTATACTATTATGAAAATCCTCCTTGTAGGATCTCAGGATCGGAACCTGCCTCAGGAGCTGAGAATAAGGTACTACGGAGGCTGTTGCGGCCAGAACCGGCCATCGGGTTCCTCGTGAGTCCGGTTACCGAGTCTGGGGTGTGACATAATTTCACCCATGAAATTCAACACTTCTTATTACGAACGGAGGATGAGGGCGCTCTAATTTACGTTATTCCCAAGTGTTCGCTAATGCATATTTACGCATAATTATACATGTCTAACTATAGGAACTGGGGCTATTACCATCTACCCCTCTTAAAGAAAATTTTATCCTTACCTTCTATATTAGTCTTTATCGAAGAGGTTGGGGTACTTTTCTTTCATTTCATCCTCGTATTCCTATGTTGCTTCTTCTTTGTCGTGATGTGACCACAGAACCTTTACTAGTGGTATAACCTTTGTTCAAAGAATTTGTTCCTTGCGATCGAGGATTTGTATGGGCTCTTCTATATAGGTGGCATTATCCTTTAGCTCTATTTGTTCCTAGTTGATAACGTGGGATGGGTCTAGTTCGTACTTCTTCAATATGGAGACATGGAAGACATTGTTACGTTAGCCAGCTGAGGGGGTAGTGCGAGTTGGTAAGCTACCTCTCTACTCTTTCTAGTATTTTGAATGGGCCAATGTATCGTGGTGCGAGTTTGCCTTTCTTCCTAAAATGCATCATACCTTTCACAGGGAAGACCTTTAGGAATACATTGTCCCCTTCGAAGAATTCGAGGTTATGTCGTCGTATGTTCGAGTAGCTTTTCCGATTGCTTTGTGCGGCTTGGAGATGCTTCCTTATTAAGTCGATTTTCTCGAAAGTAACTTGGATGATTTCGGGTCCTGGGGTACCCTTTTCTCCTACTTCTACCCAATAGTGTGGAGTGCGACAAGGGCGTCCATACAGAGCCTCAAATGGGGCCATTCCGATGCTTGCCTGAAAGCTGTTGTTGTAAGCAAATTCGGCAAGATGGAGGTAATCGTCCCAACTACCTTTGAAGTCCAAGATGCAGGTTCTCAGCATGTCTTCGAGTACTTGACTCACTCTTTTTATTTGTCTGTCTGTCTGGGGATGGAAGGCAGTGCTATGATTCAAGGACGTCACTGCATGGTTTGCAATTTGGTCCAGAGTTTTGAGGTGAAACGAGAGTCTCTATCCGATATGATCATGGTTGGGATCCCATGGAGCTGTACGTGCTTTATGTAAATTTCCGTTAATTCGTTCATCGAAGCGGTGATCTTCATGGGGATGAAGTGGGAGGATTTAGTTAGTCGGTCCACCACTACCCATATTGAATCATGATTTCTTCTTGTCTTGGGGAGTCCTACTATGAAGTCCATGGATATAGAGTCTCAATTCCACTAGGGTATTTCGAGGGGTTGTAGTAGCCCTATCGGTCTCTGATATTGCTTTTACTTATTCCTTCAAAATTCACATTTTGAGATTTTGGCAAATAGTTGATTCTTCTTCAGTAGGTCCAGGACCATCCATAGGTGGACTTCGTGTTCTTCCTTACTTTGTGGGTAGATTAGGATATCATCGATGAAGACTATAACGAATTGGTCTAGGTACGGTTTAAAAATGCAGTTCATAAGATCCATAAATACGGTTGGCGCATTTGTGAGGCCAAAGGGCATTACCAGAAATTCATAATGTTTGTACCTTGTCCTAAATGCAGTCTTGTATATCCTCATCTTTGATTCTCAATTGATGATACCCAGATCTCAGATCAATTTTTGAAAGGAATTGAGCTCCATTAAGTTGGTCGAATAGGTCATCGATGTGGGGAAGGGGATACTTGTTCTTTATCGTTGCTTGATTCAGTCGGCGGTAGTCGATGCACAACCGTAAGGATCCATCCTTCTTCTTAATGAACAACATTAATGCACCCCAAGGAGATATGCTTTGCCACATAAATCCTTGACCCAGTAATTCTTTTATCTATTTCTTGAGTTCTGCCAACTCAACCAATGCCATTCGGAAAGCAGGTAGTGTCATCGGGGAAGTTCCTGGTACTAAATCAATACCAAAGTCCACCTCTCTCCTGGAGGGCAATCCTGGTATCTCTTGAAACACTTCAGGGAATCCCTTGACTACCAGAATTTGATATACAGAGATCTCTTCTAAGCCCATCACCCGCGCCAAGGTCTCCTTTTTCTTTCTACCTTGTATTGTACTTGGGGGGGGGAGCCGCCCGGGTAGAATGCGAGTGATACTTCTAGCCATACTTTCTATAATTGCCCTGGTTTCATTAAGCCAATCCATTCCAAGGATGACGTCGAATCCCTTCATGTTCATTTTCACTAGATTAGCTGAAAACTTGATGTTTGCCATAGTGATGGGGCAATTTTCACAATATTTGGTCAGTTCAATTATCTTACCCAAAGGTGAAGCCACTGTGATGGGTCCTTTCATGCATTTTATCTCTAAGCCTAGACGTTCTACTATGGAAGTTGAGATGAAAGATAGAGTAACCCCACAATCAAATAAGAGGATAACTGGTACATCTCTGATAAAGGTTGTACCTTCTATTAGGCTAGGGGCAGTGTTTGAGTCTTCTGGTGACATCATGGCATACAGGTGATCTTGTGTTTTCTGAGATGTGATTGGGGCGGATTGTTATACCCGGGGCGGAATGGGGCTGTCTTCATCTCTCATTTTCTTGAAGCATCTTTTCACATCATGACCCATCTTCTTGCAATAGTTGTAGCCTGGGAGATTGTCTCCCTGTTTCCTTTGATCTGGGACGGTATTCTATCGCAGGACGGTTTTGGGCCCTTTGTCCGATATTTGTGGCGAGCTAGAGTTCGTCCCGCGTATCACGTCCCAAACTCGGAAAACGAGCTCACAAAATTCCGATCGTCGAATCCGGCGCCGACAGCCTCCGTAGTGCCCCATTCTCGGATCCCGGTACTCGTATGCCAGATTCCAATCATTGAATTCTACAAGGAGGATTTTCAGTATGATTTTTTTTTTAATAGAGCATAACCACAAGCATAACCAAATCACAAAACAACATCACCACATATCCACTAATATAAACATTTAAATACAATGCTGAAAGGGAAACACATATGTATCAAAGTCAAAGCTCAATAAGTCCGCTGCACGCTCGAAGTTCAACGCTGCTACGACCTAACGCCACCTACACGCATCTATCGTGCATAAGCTTATAGAAAGTTTAAAGGGTGGTGAAAGTGTGTGTAAGGTAAGTGTCAAGTATACAATAAAGCCCATAAATCGTACATCATCGGAATAAGCGGAAATACTGGCAAGATCATGAATCATACGATATCAGAGTAAGAGGAAATATACTGGTAAGTCCATGAGTCATATAATATCAGAGTACGCAATGCAGATCATAATGAGCTGAATATCATATACTGCGGATGCAATGCAATACTCATATCCTGCCAAGTCCTTCTAAGCCATATAAGTGCAGAAACGTAGTAATCCAAAATACCATATGCCGTGGATGAAATGCAATATGCGATGTGAATGAAATGACCAAGCTGGAGTGAAGTCGGGATGATAGTGCGTAGTATCGCAGGTTATGGGGTCCATCACAAGGGAGTTCTATCCAAACCAGTCCCATATCTAAATTTGGATAGTCAAACACAATGTGGTAAACTCCTGATCTCAGGTTAGTCGTGCGCCCAACCGAAATCCTTGCCATTATGAAGGTACACGACAATTAGTTACACACTACCAACCCGAGTGGATAGTGAATGAATGAATGAATGAATATGCAACTCCTACTCGATAAGTCCACATATCAGTATGGTTTCTCTCTGGGATCATCACCGGGGTCTAATACATTCTACATGCAAATCGCCACCCACTGACGCGCGACCATGCAAGTGGAAGAGACCTCACCATTCGCCTGACCAGTAGTCAGCCAATATCTACCCAGCATGTCGATAGTGGACCCATTCATGAGCTGGTCAAACTCAGCCTAGCAATGCCCTCTACTCTCGGGCGGGTAAGGCCACACCCCTCCCAACCAACCATGACACAGTGGGAGAAGCGGCTCCTGGTATTCAGCCCTCATGCGCTCATATATATCCACTCGGTCTCGACGTTGGAGCGTCTCCTGGCCACGGAGGTTTAGGAATTTTCACCCAGGGACATTTATGGCGCCAGTATGCTAGAACCAAACATTTTCAATGTCCCATTTGGCCATCCATGATATGCCTGTGGAGGCTGTTGCCCTGGTATCACTAGGGCGTACAGTAGTCACAACACACATTACAAGATGCATGAGTCATACAATCTAGTCATGCATCAATCCTGTGCATACCGTGCGCTCATGTGAGATAACCTCCGCCTATCACGGAGTCTCATAACAACCTGCCCAATGACATATGCAATGGTCAATCACATCTCATAACAATCATGCAGATGATGCATATGGGCATGTATCATGATGCTATGCTGTCACATACTCATAATCGGTATCAATAACCGACATCAACAATCGGCCTCGACAATATGGACATTTAACGAACATTGCCCCCAAGAAATGGCCCACATAGGGCCTAACATATAGTGGACCCATGGCCTCACACAAGGACCTAATATACAACACCATGGGCCTCACTCAAGAGCTTAATACACATCATGATGGGCCTCTCACATGGGCCTAATATACATCACAATGGACTCTATCGCTGGCCCTCAAATGCATCGCAATGAGCCTCATCACCTAGACCTCATATTCATCACATTAGGCCTTAAACACGGGCTGCATATACATCACACAAGTCGAATACACATCACAATGAGCCTCAACTACAGGTCGCATATACATCATATTGGGCCTCGACAATTGGCCTCGACAAACGGAATCGACCTCGATAATCGGAATCGGAATCGGCCTCAACAATTAACCTCAACAATCGGCCTTAACAATCGAAATCGGCCTCAATAATCGAAATTGGCCTCGACAATCGGAATCAAAATCGGCCTCAACAATCGGCCTCGACATTCGGAATCAAAATCGGCCTCAACAATCGGCCTCGACAATTGGAATCAGCCTCAACAATCAGAACCGGCCTATACAATCAGCCTCGACAAATCGAAATTGACCTCAATACTTGGCCTTGATACTCAACCTCGACAATCAAAATTGGCCTATATAATCAGAACCGGCCTATACAATCGACCTCGACAAATTGAAATCGGCCTCGATACTCGGCCTCGATAATCGGAATTAGCCTCGATATTCGGCCTCGACAATCAGAATCGACGTATACAATCAGAACTGGCCTATACAATCGGCCTCGACAAATCGAAATCGGCCTAACAAAGGGCCTAAGGGAAGGTCACAATGTGGACATTTAACCATCATTGCCCATCAATGTGGACATTCAACCAATATTGTCCTAAGCAGTGGCCCACATAGAGCCAAACATAAAGTGGGCCCATGGCCTCACACAAAGGCTTAATATACATCGCAATGGGCCTCATAAAAGGGCTACATGCGTATCACTATGGGCCACATCACATGGTCATAATACACGTCACGGTGGGTCGCAACGCATGGGCCTCAAATAAAACAAGCAGGCCTCATCAATGGGTCGCACCAATGGACCTCATATACACAACAGGTGGGCCCTGCTCATGGGCCTCAAATACATAACATGTGGGCCCTACACATGGGTCTCGTATGCATCAAATGGGCCACACATGACCTAATACACGTCACAATGGGCCGCACGATAAGGGTCTAATACACATCATGATGGGCCTCGTGTACATCAAGTCGGGCCTCATCATATGGCCCTCATATAGATCAAGTGGGCTGCATCAATGGGCCAAACTAATGGGCAGTATATACATCACAGGTGGGCCCTCGCAGCAAATGGGCCCCACCAGATGGTCGGCGTGGATATAAAATGCATACATCAGGTGGGTCACACGTCCCACGAACAGTGTGGATAAAACATACATCATGGTGGTCCCTTGTTCCTAGACGGCGTGGATGAAATCATATATCAAGCGGACCACATGTCCATTAAAATGGACAGACAGTGCGAATACAACACATCATCAAGGTACGTAGGTCCACCGTCCTGGACAGATGGACGAAGCTGAAAAAATTCATAAATCATGGTGGGCCAGGATGGACGCCTGGATGATTAGATGAACGGCGTGGAGAACACATATATCACGGCTGGCAATATACAACAGATCATCAAAGTAGGGCCCTGCCAGCAAATGCATTTACCAAGGTGGGTCCCTCATACACGTGGCCCACTGCTTGGGACCAAGCTGATATTAGTTATTTTCCCACCGTCCAGGCAGTTCGATGGTGAGGACAGATACATCATGGGGTGGTCCCTTGTGGGCCGCACACTCTGTTCAGATGGCAAATGTACATTACAATGGTCAAGGAGATTTTTAATGGTGGCCGTTCAATCACATTATTTCTTAAAATATGGGCCACTAAAGATCTGGAGCCACGTCATTTAATGTGGTGAGGCCCACCTGAGTTTGTGGGGCCACCTGATCTGACAGAGTGGATACAGATTTCATGCAGGAAGGTGGGTTCCCACGTGGATGGGACACCCAGATATATATATCTGTATATATAACATATATATATATAATATATATATATATATATATATATATATATATATATATATATATATATATATATATATATATATATAAAAGCATCAACATCCAGGCCCTGGAAGGCCTGGATGCAAGGTACATACCTCATGGCAATCCCACCGTCCATCTGGAGACAGATGACATGGTGGGTCCACTTAGATGGATGGCGTGGAGAGAACACATACATCATTGGGGTCCCACCGTCCAGTGGTGTGAACAGTGTGGACAAAACACATACACCATGGTAGGTTCCACCGTCCACTACAATGGACGGCATGAATAAAACACATACATCATTGGTGGGTTCCACGTGGGGCCCACCATAACATTTATTTGTCATCCAATCTGTTGGTAAGGTCACACAGACCTGTATGAAGAGGAAAAACAAATTTCATATCAATCCAAAACTTCTGTGACAACCTAAAAAGGGTTTCATTGGCAAACGTTCAATCCCACACTGTTCCTACCGTGTGGACCACCTGAGCTTGTACACGGTTGATTTTTGGAGGGCCCACTGCCCTAAGGGGCCCAAGCAAAATGCACAGTGTTGATGTTCCCACACATCACGGTGGGGCCCACGGCTGAGACCCATGGTCCCTGCCCTTCCGTCCACAGCGCAGCAGCACCTGCTGCTCTGGACGTCAGCGGCAGTAGGTTGTTGCTACCTATTTTTATTATTTATATTTTTTTGAAAAAGATGATTTCTTTGAGGTTTTTCCTAGGTGGGGCCCGTATCAGAAGAATCCACCCCACCCATTGGACTCTACAGTTCATAACAGATCCATCAAGTCCAATATTGAGCATGTTTCGGTGTATAGAAATACCAGAGTGGATTTCAACGGTAAAACCACTATCTCCTATGCAATGGCTGCCAAATAGTTGGATTAACTTCATTTTTCAGCTCAACGCGGGAATGGGATGGGCTGTGTGGGTTGGATCAATGCATCAAGGTGGGGCCTGTATGAGTGGCCCACCCAAAAGCCTTAAAAATCAATTTTTTTTGTTAGTACACCTCACGGTATGTTCACATTCCAGTGAACACGTCCAGCTTCCAGGGACGCTGGACGGTCTGGGTTCACATGTTGATCAAGGTGGGTCCCACATGTGGGGGCCACGACTGGTGGGTCCCACGTTAACGTGGCCCACTTGATTTGTATCAATCTAATATTTATGTTTTCCCATCGCCATAAGGTAGGGCCCACATGGTTTGGACGGCCGTGGGGTCCATTTGATGAACGGTTTGGACATCAAATAACTTATTAAGTGGGCCACAAAATAAAGGAAGGGGAGAGAGAGAGAGATGCGTGATGATGGAGGGACCCCGTCACTATGGGCCCTCCCTTGCAAGATTTACAACATACATCGAGTGGGTCCCATTTCATATGGGCCCACTGATCAAAATCAACGGTGGAGATCCCTTCTCCACCAAAATGGAAGGTTTAGGTGACCCCTTCTCAAACTAGAAAGTGAACATCATGATGGGGTCCATGGAGAATGACCCCATCATGGAATGATAATGAGAATCAAGGTGGGCCATCGGCCACATCTAGGGTCCAAAGTGAGATCCATACCATTAATCGGTATGCCTCACTTGGCCCATCATAAAAACATGAAATCTAAGCCAATAGAAACACCCACCGTTCGATCTTCTTGGTCCGATGGAACGCTGAGCTCATTGTGTCTCACTTTGATGGAAGATGATGAGATATGAATGGCTAGGATGAAGGATTTTGGAAGAGGAAGTGGGCCACACAACACTCACTTTCTCTCTTAGAAAGGCTTGGACGTCCACCACTTCTTTGGTGCTTGGAAAGTGTGAAGAGAAAGAGAGAGAGAGAAGAGAGAGAGAGAGAGAGAGAGAGAGAGAGAGGGTTGTAAGAAGAGGTGATGGATGTGAGGTGATAGTTGTACTTGACATGTATGGGTGTGTAAGAGAGAGGGTGAGAGAGAGTTGACTTTGGGGTTGCTCTTGTACTTGACATGAGGTGATTGATTGATTTATTGATTGATGAGACATGATGTAGAGATTCTCTTGGGATTGTAAACACGCGGTGTTTTTCCTCCAACTGAATGCGGGCCCACATCTCCTGGCCAGGGTATCGGATCGGTATGCAAGACGCTACGTTAGAACCGCGGCGACGGTGCGGTCTCAATAGTACAAGTCTCGGATTGAGCCGACCTAGATCCATGGGATATGTCTTAGGGTCGCGCGCAAACGTCGATCATAGGTCGCGGATTGTCAGAATTCGACGGGGAGGATCGCGGGATTGAACGGAACGGTACGGACTAGGATACGGGCCTTACATCGCGTCTTTTCCCTGCCTCTAGATGATGTAGTCAGGCTTGTGATCTTTCGATCGTCATCGTTTTCGGCATGGGTGGCCTTATCCACTATGATGGCATATGTTGGCAGGTCTGGACAGCATATCTTAAAATGGATTGAAGGTCTTAGGCCATCCTTAAACCGTTTGATTCTGAAATCTTCGTCCTCAATTAGTTTTGACGCATATCATGACAATTCAGTGAACTTGGCCTCATATTGTGCGGCGATCATTTTGCCTTGCGCTAGTTTTAAGAATTCGGACATCATTTCATCTCTGTATGACTTTGGGAAGTATTTCTCAAAAAACTTCTCCTGAAATTCCTCCCAGGCCCAGGTGTAATTCTTAGGTACAGTTCTTTCTATTGCCTCCCACCAATTAACAACCTCTCCTTCGAATTTGAACATGGCTAAGGAAACCTTAAGGTGTTCTGGGCATGCCATGGTTTATAATGTCCTCTTAGTCTGCTTCACCCAATGTTCAGTTGCCACCGGGTCGGGGGTTCCTGCGAACTTGGGGGATCGTAACTTTAGGAATTTTTCCAACATGAAAGATTCATCGTGGTGTTCTACACGAGTTGGAGTCAGTGGGGTGACACGAGTAGGTGGTGTTAGCAGTACCGTGTTTCTTGGAAGGGTACTGTGAACCTGTTGTTGTAGATCATCCATGGTTTGTTGGGTCCTCTGCATGAACGTCTCCATCTGTCCCAAGATGAAATAGAACGGTGCCCATGCTTGGGTATCAGGGGGTGCCTATCCTGGGGTGGCCCTGGGAGTGCGGCCTCTTGGTGGGTTGCTGACAGAGATGGCGTTGATTCTCCCACAATTGCTTCTTGAGGTGAGCCATTCTCAATTGTGCATTCCGGGGATATGGAGTTTGCTCTAGTAAGCTTTATCTTAGGAGTCATATCTCCTATAGATAGGGTTGTCTAGTTAGAGTGTGCCTATTGCCTTGGGAAAATCCATAGTACGATGAGTATAGGTTCTTCAGGCAGTTATGCACTCCCAGAATTTTAATTTTTGATCCATACGTCCAATTAATTTGAAATTTGGGTCGTATGGATCCTAATTCCTTGGTTTTAGGACCCAAATTTCAAATTTCAAATTAATTGGACGTATGGATCAAAAATTAAAACAAACCCCAAACCAGCCTTAAGTGTCGTATGAATCACAAGTTAGTTTATCTTATCCTTCTTCACAACCCATTTTTTGTGACTTTCTTAGGACGATTGTTTTCAAAACTATGATTTTCTTTACTTTACTCAACTCTCTTAGGTGAGTTTTTATTAGGAGGTCTATTCTTGGTATGTGATTTTCCTTTTTGGTTCCTACCCTCATGGTCATTACCCACATTCATTTCAGACATCATGTCCCTCGTCTTTTCATCTAGTAGAGCAACCTGCTTGACCAATATCCTCGTGTTAAAATCCATCCTTGGAGGAGTGGGAATCTTCTTCCTCAAGGGCCATTTTTCTTCTCAGGTGATCTTCTGGTAGGACTCTTCATTGGTTGTGCCATTTTTCCAGTCGTAACATATTTACCTATTCAGCTTAGGACTGAGGTGGATGACATGCCTTTAGGGATTACACATTCAAATTTCATATGGCCTATATCCCCCACACAAGTGGCACATCGAAAAAGCTCTAAATCTACCTCTAGAGGTAGTAGATTCTTTTTTCTTTTTTTTTTTTTTTAAATCATAGGAGGGGTAGAGGTTGTTACAGAAGTGTGATTATCATATCCAAGACCTCTCGTCCCTAGACTTTCTAGCCATTCCTAAAAGTTTTTTTTTTATTATTTTTTTTATTTTTTTTTTCTTTTCCATGAGAAAACTTAAGCTTAAAGTCAGCTAGATACGACTTAAGATGATTGACTTCTAACCTCGGGCTTTAATTTTCAAAATTAACTAGACCTGAATTTTTTTCTTAAAGCCTCATCTAGTTTAGACTCTAGATTTACATTGTCTTGAATCATGTTGTGATTATCAATTTTAAGTTCTTCATGGTTGTTGGCCAATTGAATATTTTCAGCCTTTACCTGACCTAGCTTTTTAATAATCTTCAAACTTTTAGAGTAAAGCTCATCATAGGCTTCTTGTAGTTCGTTGTCTCCTTCATCTTCTTTTTCTTCATCATTAGAGGATGTCTTTTCTTCTTCTTTTTCTTCTTCTTCTTCTTCTTCTTCTTCTTCTTCTTCTTCATCAGGAGTATTATAGTTAGAATCGTCTCCCATGTCTCTAGCCTTAGGGAGAACAATAGTGGTGGTGGCTATCAGGACACACAAAAATCTAAAGTCTTCATCACTATGGGAATCTTCGTAATGTGACTTACAATCATCAGACTTATCCCATGTAGTTACCATTACCTTTCCTTTTGATATGGATTTACTAGGACATTTGGAGGCAACATGACCATAACCCCTATAATTGTAACATTTTGTTTCTTTTGATTTTTTAAATGATTTACCTATATTCTTCTTGGGGTCAAAAGATTTACCCTTCTTGTTGAAGATTTTCCCTCTACTTTTCTTGAAGATTTTTTTATTTATTATTATTATTATTATTATTTTGAATTTCTTGCTAATTAAAGCCATTTCTTCATCACCACCACCACCATCATCATCATTATCATCTTTATATTCATTTTTTCTTTTGTTATATGATGGCTTGAGGACAATATTTTTGTTTTTAGATGAAGTTTTAAAGTATAGTTCAAATGTTTGTATGGAACCTATAAGTTCTTCTACTTTCATAATATCTATGTCCATACACTCTGTTTATGAAGGTTATCTTGGAGGTGAATATTTTTGGTAAGACTTAAGATTTTTTCTACAAATATGGGCCTTGGGGATTCATTCTCCTAAACCCTATATCGAGTTACAAATATCATTCAATTTTGTATAGAAATTCATAAATGTTTCATGCTCTTCCATTCTAATATATCAAATTGGGTGGTCAAGAGCTGAAGTTTGGAATGTTTAACCATGCTAGTTCCCTCGTGGGTAGTTTTCAAAATGTATCATGCTTGCTTACTAGTTTCACATGTGCATATTTGTTTAAATTCATCTTGGGAAACCGCACAATATATGCCATTGAGAGCTTTTGCATCATAGCCATATCTAGTTCTCTCAAAATCAATCCATTGTGATTGAGGTTTGGGTATGGTAATAGTAACATAATCTCTTACTACTTGTTCCACAGGGGTATACCATCCTTGTTCTACAATCTTCCAAACTAAAGGACCTAGGGTTCTTTAAAATATTTTCATTATACCTTTCCAATATGCATAGTTAGATTCATCAAAATATGGTGGTCAAGAGATAGAACTCTCCTTGCTCCTAGAAATAATTCTAAGCTCCCACATATCACACTCTAGGCGGTTAAGCCCTTAAAGAGGAACCCACTCTGATACCAATTGAAAATGTGGGTATAATACTAAAACCACAAAGCTAGGAGCTTGAAGTTATGGTTAAGTTCTAGAGGGGAGGTGATCAATAGGACCTTGTAAAAAAATTACAAATCTAATCACATGAAATCACAAAATAAGTTGTAGTGTGTACAAGTCAATAGACTATCAAAAGTATAGATTGCATTTAAGTAAAACTAGTCTATGATGTGAGATAGTAATATCTAGTGAGTGCAATAGATCAAACACTTATCAAACAATCAATTCATATATACATAGAACAAAAATCAAGATAGAGCATAAATAGAAGCACATCAAACATTGCAAACACAACAATATATAGTGGTTCGGTAAATTGCCTACTCCACTCCTACATACAAACTCAAACTCGAGTTTTCTGGATTTTACTATCTCACTTGGTTTTCAAGGTTCACCACTAACCTTTACAATTAAATGTCCTACATATGAACTCACACATACACACCCGTTGGTGGCCTACACAAGGTCTTACTTACAAGTTTGGGTCTCAAACTCCCGATTAGTCCTACACAAGAACTAATCACGTACAACCACATGTGACCTACACAAGGTATTTCTTTGAGGTTGTGTCTCAAACTCCAAACTCAAATCTCTAAACAAAACTCTTACTTAGTTGGATGAGCCCCTTGATAGAACACGTCTTGAGATGGTTCTTCGAACTTGAATCGACTTCTCTTCAACTCCCACGATCAATAACCTTGCAAGGAATCTACGTATAATAGTGCTAAGGTATTGGGAGAATGGATGGTGTATGAATCTCCTACAACTAGGGTTTAATTGTTTCCAAACATGGGATTCATCTAAATGAGCATCTTAAGGCTTCTAGACAAAAGAGTTTTCTTGTAGAATATAGGTCTAAGCTCTAGAGGATGCAAGAGATCATGCACATCTTTAATTTGAGCTTGAAATGCTCCTTCAAAGTGATGAATCACAAGATAAATTGCATGATCTCAATAGGATTAAAGTTTAAAATGAAAGTGCCCTGGTTTGTCAATTAGCATGAGTGTTGAGTCAGTTAGACTGCAGAGCCTTATAGGAAGATCAATTCAAGCGTCTGCCTCAACCGGATGTGTGCAAGCTCGGCACAGGTAAATATACCCTCACATCCCTTGTCCCAAAACACCAGATATATAAAACCCTTAAAACAAACTAGAACATCATAAGGTTTTTAAGTTAAGAAAACCTTTTTCAAAATAGAAAAATTCTCTAAGTTTTCTTGCTTTGTCGATTTTATCGATACACATCTCGATATAATTAACCTGTGCTGTTGATGTCCTTGATACTTAAACGATATCATCGATATGAGGACAAAATACGTCCATCAACCACATACTCATCTAAACGGAATTATTGATATACCGATATACTATCGATATCATCGATATTCAAATCTCGAGTCCATCGAAGGTGATTTGATAATATCGACAGGTAGATCTTCGGCGCCCCTGTTTTTTCTTAAGAATAACATATATGCATCGATATATCGAAGCCTCCACGATACCATCGAAGTTCAAATCTCGATGATACCGGAAGGCTCTCAATGATATCGATCTTGGGCACCAAGTTCTACCACCAAAATATTTCAAGGCGGTTTATCTATGATCGGGGGTCACTCGATAGAATCGATATTCAAATATCGATGATATCGGTATGGTTTCGATGGCATCGAACAAGGACAGAAACTGTCCAACAAACTTAAACGAAAATCCCTTGGATTTATCGATGCATTAACACCTTATCGATATCATCGACATTCAAATTCCGATGATCTCGATGGTCCCTCGATCATTCTTGAAAACCTGAAATATTTTATAGCAAGTCTCTCTCATTATTCAAATGTCGATGAATCGACACTAGTATCGATAGAATCAGAGTTCGAAATCCAATGACATCGACACCTGTTTCGATTCCATCAACCAGCTAGCAAGAGGTTTCAAAAGCGTATGACATTTGAGTTTGTGTCATCGAGCAGTCCATCAATGTCATTGAGAGTATACGCTCGATGATATCGAACCCGCTCGATGATATCGAACTCTGTCATAAATGTTACCATTTTATATCCGTTGGAACCTTTTGCCTATATATATAGAGGACTTGTCTATTATTGCTGGTAAATAAAGAAGAGAGTGCTTTTGTGTGCTTTACCTTAGATCATATACCTAAAGCCCTTTCTCTCAGGGAAGTTCATCCTCCAATCCACCCTCATCATTGATATTAAATAGAGTGGATTGGGGAATGAACTTCCACATTCAAGGATCCTCCAGCTACTACCTTAATGGCAAATTATTAAGCTGGGATGCCTTGAATGCATAATCGGAATCACTCTATCTTCCTTATAGGAAAACATTTTATAGAGTAGGATTCCATCTTAACCTTGACCCAACCCAAAGCCTTGTATTGTTACATCATCTGTGTTGCGGATCAAGGAAGCAGGAGATTCTTCACCAACAAGGAGGAGATCTTCGTAAACGTGCTGAATGGGACTCATCCACTTATTTGTAAGTTACTAGAGTCCAGAGGCACTTGTGATCATTCCTTTTTAGGATTGGGTCTTAGGTGTTTCTCACCCTTGCAAGCCCTCATAGGAAGCCTCCGGCGGGAGTGTACATGGTGGGTACGTAGTATTGACCCTACCTCTATGGAAAGCATAAACTTCCAGTTGAAGGTGAACCTGTCTAAAACCTTAGGTTCGAGGTGATTCGAGTGAAACCTCCGTTAGGGTCTTATGGAAGATCCTTGGTCAGTGTGCCTAAAAGTGGGTGCGTTGTGTTGACCCTTGATCGTGAGAGCATAAACAGTCAGCCTCAGTATAGGTTGTAAAGGTTGAAGGTGAACCTGATTTAAAACCTTAGGTTTGAGGTGAACCGCTGTGAAACCTCCTTAATGAAATCCGGTACACTCAAGGGTTGAGTGCGATTACCGGGAGTGGAGTAGACAAGTAGTCGAACCACTATAAAAATGACTGTGTTTGAGATTGTTATTCTTCTGATTGTGTGATTTACTTTAATTTCATATCTGAATATCTGAGCTTACACCTCGCACACATACACAGTCATATCCATCATAAACTAGTTTGCATATCGTTCACTTCTTAAGTAGTTTGTGATTGGATCCTTTACTGGGCTTGGAAGCTAATAGAGTTATTTTTGAGTAATCCTAATATGAGCATGTTATTAGGATTAGTGCAATAGGATTTTAAATAAATCATAAAAACTTTAAAAGTTCTATTCACCCCCCTCTAGGACATATTGGCATATTCCTACTTCAACTAAAGCGGTCTCTACCGCTATTTCAATTGGTATCAGAGTGGGTTTCTCTTTAAGGGCTTCACTGCCTAGAGAGTGATCTTGACTGAAGTTGGGAATATGGCCAAAGGAGAGGGCTCATCAGTCACTAGACCTCCAATATTTGATGGATCAAATTATGCATACTGAAAGGCTAGGATACACTACTTTCTGAGATCTTCGGATCATGATGTTTGGGATATAATTGAAAGTGGATATGTTTCACCAACTGAAAAAATTGTACTTGACAATGGCACAACCATCACAAAACCCAAACCCAAAGAGAAGTGAACGATGTTCGATAAAGAAAGACAAACTGCTGAAGCTAAAGCTATGAACGCCATCTACTGAGCCGTGTCCCAGGATATATTCAATCAGATAAGTATGTGTGGGACATCTAAAGAAGTATGAGATTTATTGGAAACAACCCATGAAGGCATAAGCACTGTAAAGAGATCTAAACTTCAACTCCTGACTTCACAATTTGAAAGTCTCAGAATGGAAGAGCATGAGACCTTTATGGAGTTTTTCACTAAGCTGAATATCATTTGCAATTTCATGGGTGGATTGGGAGAAAAAGTTCTGGTTCCTAAAATATGTAGGAAAATAATGAGATCACTGTCGGAACGGTTTAATCCCAAAGTAACAACTATTGAAGAGGGTAGGAATATTGATGAAATGAAAGTAGAAGAACTGGTAGGTTCCCTACAAACCTTTGAACTACACTTCAAACAAACCCCTAAATCAAAAACAACTGTCCTAAAAACCTCAAAGAAAACAACAAATGAGGACAGTGGAAGTGAAAGAGAAGATGAAGATGAGGAAGTGGCTTTGGTGGCATAAAGATTCAGGAAATTATTTTAGAAGAATCATGGCCATCTTACCAGAGGAAGGAAGATGGACAATAGACCTTCTACAGGCAAATTGGTAAAAAGACCAAAGAACCACAATGTTATGCCTGTCAGAAATATGGACATCTGTCTACTGAATGCCCAAATAGAAAAACTAAGGGCAAGGCGATGACTGCCTCATGAGATGATACAGAAGAGTCAAACTCAGAATCCAGTGACTCAGAGAGTGATGGGGACTAGAAATCCTTGAAAATTCTTATGGTCTTCACTACTCTAATCATTCCCAGCGAATCTGAGAGCGAGAAAGAACAGCAAGCCACTAAATCATTTCCATCAGATAATGAGGAAACTGAGAATGAAGAAGAACAACAACAAAACAAGCTACAAGATGCTTACAGTCAACTTTATATCCATAGCATCAAAGTGGTTAAAAGACTTGGAATATCTGAGAACAAAAAGGAATTACTGCAAAAAGATTTAGATAAAATTCTAGAAATTAATACACATCTAATCAATGATTTACAGCAATGTCACTTAGATAATGATAGACTCAAGAGAATTAACTCCTTCCTTAAAACCGAGTCTGAAAAACTAAATAAACAGGTTGAGCAATTAAAAGACAAATATGCTCCTTCAAAATGAAAATCATACACTCCTGTTTGATCTAGAATACTCCAGAAGAATTGCCAAGCTAAACTGTAAGTTTTTCGAAAATGGTGAGAAGTTAGAAAGACTTTTAGGTATGGGAACATCTGAAAAAGACAAAAATGGATTAGGATATGAACAAGCTAAAGCAAAAACTGAATATGGAGCACAAATAAAGAAATCTGGTGCTGCCAAAAGAAATACAAGAACTAACAAGATGAATGAACCATTAAAGCAAGTGGGTGAATCAAATGAGAAAACTAAAACTACCACAACAAAAAATTCTGTTACAAAATGGGTAATTAAAGAAAAGAAAAATTGCCTTGCCACTCACACAAATCTTTTGACAGGCAAGAATACTAAGTGGTACTTAGACAATGGTTACTTAAGACATGTCACAGGTGACATATCCCTTCTTTCAAACTATATAGATCTTTATAATGGGATAGTCACCTACAGAGACGGAACCACTGCCAAAGTAATTGGACAAGGAATCATAAGAGGAATTAATTCGCTCAAAAATGAGAATGCTTTCTGCATAAAAGGATTGACACATAATCTACTAAGTATATCTCAAATTTGTGATAATAAGCAAAGACGAATGCGAAATTTTAGACTTATCAGGAAAAACATTTATGAAGGGTTGTCACACAAATAACCACTGTTATGTCATTAAGGGCAAAGATAGGGCTGATTCCTATGCCTAGCAATGTTAAGCATGCAAAGACATGTCCATGTCTTGCATCAAGATCTGGATATTTGCTGAAACGATACAATTTTGCTAAGCTCTCAATATTATATCTGAGGTTCCTCACCTTAATCTTTTTATTTATAAGTGTTGGGTGGTACAAAACTTGTACAAAATTTTGCTGTAAATACTGATCAACTCAAAGATATAATTCATTACACATGAACGTTTGTCGAAATAAAGAAAAACTGAAAAATATATATACCTTTGATATGTCCATCGATAGGTCACATGGATTCTCGATTAAAATCGATAAAAGTCGATACCATCGACATCTCTTCGAAAGTTGAAAAGTCATGAAGTTGAAAATGTTATTGAAGTCAACTTCGATAAAATCGAATAGAGCATCTCGATAACATCGGAACACTGGTTGATGACATCGAAGATCACCGCCCGATAAAAGGCTGATGAGTAGGAAAAATTACTTTTTACGGCTATTGGTCCTGCCTTGTTTTCCTGCTCATTTTCTTTGGTCTGCCTGCTCAGAGCCTCGTTAGGAAGATCCCAAACACCAAACGGAGCAAGGAAAATGGTTAAGGGAAAGGTAAGGATCTCTCTTCCAAGGCTAAGAAACGGAAAAATGTTAGATCACCTCAAAACAAATCCGATTGGGAACAAGTTGCAATCATCGATCACATTGTTCTCAATAGTGCTGTTGAGCCCTATGGGGTAGATCTCTTGTTAGAGACTATTGGCTGGTAGAATATGCTTAACATGGGCGGTCTATACCAGTTTGAAATGATTCAGCAGTTCTTCAACTGTTGTCACGTTGTTCGAGATTATCCACCATGTATTCGTCTGGAATTCATGCAACACACCAAACAAATTACTCCAACAGTCCTTGGTTGTGTTCTAAACATTGGTGTGACTCAGATCCCAGTCACTGGTAGAAGTCTAAACGAATTAGGAAGGTGGGGGGAAATTACTCGAGCACTGTGCCAGGGTGCAACAATTCCTAGAAATGATGACAATGTCCTTCCGGTAAAACATCTAGGAATCTTGTTCAAAATCCTCCACAGTATCTTCAATACAAATGTATACCCATGTGACGCCAACGACACTAACCTGAGTCCCTTTGTACTCAATGTCTTGTATGATGTATATCAAGAGGTCCCTGTGTGTCTGCCAACTCTTATTCTGGATCAACTGATTAGGATAGTCAAGGGAAACCATCTTGAAATACTTCCATTTTCGTCCATTATCTGCAAGCTCGCACACTAGGTAGGACTGCCTGAAATAGCAGACAAGGTATATCCTGAAGTATGGTTCGACCATGATGCAGTTCAACAAGTATATGCCTCAGTCTCATCTCATACTAAGAAACCTCCACCGATTGGAGAGAGCAGTCAACAGCCTAATGAAGAAACACCTTGAGGATCTAATTAGACACCCCTCTGTAGTCCTGGTTCTGTCACTATCACATACTTGAACGTCAACTGTTGAACAGTCTCGCTAGAATTGACGAACGGCTTCATAGCTGCGAACAACGATTGTCAGGGATAGAGGACAAGATGGAAGCTCTCCAACCCTCGGTGCAACAAATTCTGGAGCTACTAATGACTGGCGGATCTACTATATTTTAAAAAGATGGCAGCTTTGAAGGATAAGTGTGTCCGGTCATGAACATTGTGATCGTTTTTTAAAAAATTCTCCATATTCCTTAACTAGCACACTCTAGCGTCTGATCATTTTTTTATATACCCATGAGTGGGTTTGCTACTGATTTTTTTGTGCTCTTAAATGGCTTGGTGATTTTTGATTGGGATAACTATTAACCTACTGCTATCTGTGGCAGTATGTGTTTTGGATATTTGGATATTTTTTTGTATATGGCTGAATGTAATTATCATATTTACTGCCATAATTCGGTTCTCAGATCCCCTGGTTTATCTGAAATGGAATGCATGTGATGTCTCTTAATGATTATCCTATCTGCTATATCACTGCTCTATCTAATCTGTTATGCATACATACCTACTGCAAATGATGTCTGTTAATCAACTGTTAAACATTTTACATCTATCTGTTATATGCATATTCCTCTTGCTGTCGGTTCTCCCACGTTATTTTTAACTTCAGTCAATATCAACTGCTATATCTTTGTCAATGACTGACAAAAAGGGGGAGAATAGTCCAAACACCCTGAATGGAAAATTGTGTATCTGCTTAAATTGTGTTGCAGGTGTTAGGGGGAGCAGGTGCACCAAGACAAGGGGAGTTTGAAGTCAGGGGGAGCAGATACTAGGTTGTGTACATGTCTTCACTAGAAATTATAGAATTGTGTAAAATGCATGTACACACAATTTAGGATGTATTTATCTAGATACTGTTCTAGGGTGTTTTGGTATTTTGTCACGTAATTGACAAAGGGGGAGATTGAAAGTGCCCTGGTTTGTCAATTAGCGTGAGTGTTGAGTCAGTTAGACGGCAGAGCCTTATAGGAAGATCAATTCAAGCGTTTGCCTCAACCGGATGTGTGCAAGCTCGCCACAGGTAAATCTAGCCTCACATCCCTTGTCCTAAAATACCAGGTATATAAAACCCTTAAAACAAATTAGAACATCATAGGGTTTTTAAGTTAAGAAAACTTTTTTCAAAATAAGAAAATTCTCTAAGTTTTCTTGCTTTGTCGATTTTATCGATACACATCTCGATATGATCGACCTGCGCTGTCGATGTCCTCGATACCTAAACGATATCATTGATATGAGGACAAAATACGTCCAGCAACCACATACTCATCTGAACGGAATTATCGATACATCGACATACTATCGATATCATCTATATTCAAATCTCGAGTCCATCGAAGGTGACTTGATAATATCGACAGGCAGATCTCCGTCACCCCTATTTTTTCTTAAGAATATCATATATGCATCGATATATCAAGCCTCCTCGATACCATCGAAGTTCAAATCTCGATGATACCAGAAGGCTCTCGATGATATCGGTCTTGAACACCAAGTTCTTCTAGCAAAATATTTCAGGGTGGTTTATCTATGATCGGGGGTCACTCGATAGAATCGATATTCAAATATCGATGATATCGGTATGGTTTCGATGACATCGAACAAGGACAGAAACTGTCCAGCAAACTTAAACGAAAATTCCTTGGATTTATCGATGCATCGACACCGTATCGATATCATCGACATTCAAATTCCGATGATCTCGATGGTCCCTCGATCATTCTTGAAAACCTGAAATATTTTATAGCAAGTCTCTCTCATTATTCAAATGTCGATGAATCAACACTAGTATCGATAGAATCGGAGTTCGAAATCCGATGACATCGACACCTGTTTCGATTCCATCGACCAGCTGGCAAGAGGTTTTAAAAGCGTATGACATTTGAGTTTGTGTCATCGAGCGGTCCATCGATGCCATCGAGAGTATACGCTCGATGATATCGAACCCGCTCAATGATATCGAACTCTATCATAAATGTTACCGTTTTATATCCGTTGGAACCTTTTGCCTATATATATATAGGACTTGTCTATTATTGCTGGTAGAGAAAGAAGAGAGTGCTTTTGTGTGCTTTACCTTAGATCATATACCTAAAGCCCTTTCTCTCAGGGAAGTTCATCCTCCAATCCACCCTCATCATTGATATTAGATAGAGTGGATTGGGGAATGAACTTCCGCATTCAAGGATCCTCCAGCTAGTACCTTAATGGCAAATCATTAAGCTGGGATGCCTTGAATGCATAATTGGAATCACTCTATCTTCCTTATAGAAAAACATTTTATAGAGTAGGATTCCGTCTTAACCTTGACCCAACCCAAAGCCTTGTATTGTTACATCATCTATGTTACGGATCAAGGAAGCCGAAGATTCTTCATCAACAAGGAGGAGATCTTCATCACCGTGCTGAATGAGACTCATCCACTTATTTGTAAGTTAATAGAGTCCAGAGGACACTTGTGATCTTTCCTTTTTAGGATTGGGTCTTAGGTATTTCTCACCCTTGCAAGCCCTCGTAAGAGGCCTCCGGCGGGAGTGTATGTGGTGGGTACGTAGTGTTGACCCTTGCTCTGTAGAGAGCATAAACTTCCGATTAAAGGTGAACCTGTCTAAAACCTTAGGTTCGAGGTGAACCGAGTGAAACCTCCGTTAGGGTCTTATGGAAGATCCTTGGCCAGTGTGCCTAAAAGTGGGTGCGTTGTGTTGACCTTTACTCGTGAGAGCATAAATAGCCAGCCTCAGTGTAAGTTGTAAAGGTTGAAGGTGAACCTGATTTAAAACCTTAGGTTTGAGGTGAACCGCTGTGAAACCTCCTTATTGAAATCCGGTACACTCAAGGGTTGAGTGCGGTTACCGGGAGTGGAGTAGGTAGTCGAACCACTATAAAAATGATTGTGTTTGAGATTGCTATTCTTCTGATTGTGTGATTTACTTTAATTTCATATCTGAATATCTGAGCTTACACCTCACACACATACACAGTCATATCCATCATAAATTAGTTTGCATATCATTCACTTCTTAAGTAGTTTGTGATTGGATCCTCTACCAGGCTTGGAAGCCAGTAGAGTTATTTTTGAGTAATCTTAATATGAGCATGTTGTTAAGATTAGTGCAATAGATTTTAAATAAACCATAAAAACTTTAAAAGTCCTATTCACCCCCCTCTAGGACATATTGGCATATTCCTACTTTAACTAAAGCGGTCTCCACCGCTATTTCATAAAAGAAGGGATTAATATAGTGAAATATTAAGACTCTTACTCTATCAAATGACCTTCACCTTGCAAATGCCCTAAGTGATCCAATAAATAGATGAGTGAAGCAACAGATCTAAAATATATATCTACAAAACGACTATGCGTTGGTCGGACCCATAGGAATGTTGGTTCGGCTGACACAAGTCAGGGCTGAGATCAGTTCAAATCTGGAATAATTTAAATTTTATCGGTCGGACCAACAGGAATCGATGGACTGTCAGTTGGACCAATAGAACATTGGTTTATGTTGTTTTGAATGCTGATCACAGTCAGTCGAACCGACATCTGTCTAGGTTGAACCGACAAAGCAATGAAACCTCTATAAGCCTAGCTAATCTTGATCAAATGAATTTATCAAGGCATGAGATGATTAATTTAAATATTTTCTATTAATGTGAATAATTTACAGGTTGGTGTTTTGGGATCAAGAAGGGTCTAGGTCTAGGGATACAAAGGCACTTTAATTTACATGTGTCTTCACGCCTTGATCGTCGCACGTCTTCAAGTGTTCAGGTGTCTTCGGCTACCAATGAGGCTCAACCGACTTGACGACACATGGACTCATGTTATTGACAATTATAGGTACTAACATTATCTAACCTACTTCTAACATTGCCATAGGTCTGAATAATAAATATATATATATATATATATATATATATATATATTGAACAACCCTTAGAGGATTTCATAAGGATCTAAATCCTTAATTCCTTTCGAGATTTTAGTCTCTCCTTTAACATTTAATATAAGTTCTGTGTGTGGTTTAATCACTTTTAAGATGTGTGAGGATCAACTAGGGAGTGACTGATGTAGAAGTCGAAAAAGCTTTAGACGTGAGTACCAGGACAAGCAAGCATTATAAAAGTCTTAAGGCAAAGCTCATTGAGGGTTGAGGGGTAGTTTCTCCTATGCCTAGAGAGTACAGTTGTAATAGCTTCTTATAAATCATTATCATGCTCGCTATATTCAAATTTTATTTAATTCATCCTCTCTTTTATTCCTTTTAATCTTTCTATTCTTAAATATGAAATATGATCTATATTCAGTATAATGTGGACACTCTCCCAATAAAGCTTTATTTGCTTGTTTTGTTCAACCATTGCTCCCCATATACACAAAGATGCTCAAGTGATTAACAAAGTTGTCATCTTATAGGCAATCTATTGTGAAGAAGGCGAGGTACAATGAGAATGTAAAGTCGGTAAAGTTAAAGTATCAACAAAGTAGCTAGCCAACATACCTGGTCTTCAATAGAGTAGAGGGTGGGCATGGCAAGACTGTTACGGGGGCGAGATTGTTGTTGTGTAGATATTATCATTGAGTCAATACCGTTGTTATGTAGAGATCTTTCATGAGCCGAGATGAGTTACTAAGCTGAGATCAAGACGCAATTGAGTAAATGCCAAGAAGTAGTCGTGTAAAGACCATTACTGAGCTGAGATTATTGTGACATAGTGGTTATTGTTGCACCAAGATACCATTACTATGCCAAGATCGTTGTTGTGTAGAGACAATTGTTGTATACAAACAACAAAAGTTGTGCCACTGAGTGCAATGGGGTAAGAAAAGATCAAACTTTATATTTCTCACTTTACATGTTCTTTTAGGTTGTTGTAGTATATCATTCAATTTATTATCCTTAATTTGATGACAAATGCGTTGATCAACTCTATATTCTTATATGTAAACTGTAAAAAAGGAGTCAAAGAACCATCAGGATTTTTTAGTGCGAGGGCACGATGCCGTGACAACAGATTGGCTCAACTCAATGGAAAATAGGGAGTCCCCACTAGCTTTTTGGCTTATGTTGTGTAGAGATCTAGAACTAAACGAAATGGAAAAAATAACATCAAATTTCTAATATGTTCCCAAATAATATAGGTGAGGATCCGGTTACAAGAGGAGAAGGGGTTAGACACCCCCTCTTGCCTGATTACTCGATCTCCAACACTAAAGAAGATAAAAAGATAAAAGAAAATTCAATAGCACTTCATTGCATTTATCAATGTCATACAAATTACTAACACATAATAAAATAAGTAAGAATTCTCCTTAAATCCTTGTATATTAGCCTTGACCTTCTTTAATTGGTTAATAACTTGCCTTAAACCAATGATATTTGACTTTTCAAGACAATAACTCAAGCTAGAATAATATTTTTAAGCTCCTCACCCTTTACACTTAAACAACATCCCTTATTCTCCTTCATTACTCGTTGCTCTCTCTCTCTCTCTCTCTCTCTCTCTCTCTCTCTCTCTCTCTCTCTCTTCTCTATCAGCTAGGTTCTCAACACATGACAGTTTGAAGATCCAAAGGTATTTTCCTTGTATAGATCTCCTATATCTATACTCTCTTAATGGCAATCCTCTAAAATGAGAGAATATTAAAAAGATAGTTCATAAATGGAAGGCTTATTCTCATCCATTAGATGCAAGGATAAGATTAACGTTGCCTCTTTTGGATAAGAATAGGAAGTTAGGATGTAATATCTCCACAAGTTACTCAATTGGGTATTTTTCGAATTTCATTGCTTTAGAAATTTTCTAGAGATATTTTTAGTTTATTTTTGGGCTTCGAAATTTAAGAAAGGAATTTATTCGCTAATTAAACTAATGAATGAGAAATATTAAATTAGACTCTTACAATTCTCTAGAAGTTGGTAGATAAGACCTACAATCATTTTTATAGTATACATCGTTGTGAGCCACGGATCTTCCGATTCTTGTGTCCAAATCTCATGATCTATATACCATTAAAACGCTCTTTCAATACATATTACAATATTATTAAAGAAGATAAAAAAAAATTATGACCAATAATCAAGGTATAGTCAAATTTTCATAATAGCAGCCCTTCTCGCTCAAACCCCAAAAGTCACATTTTCTTGTGGGACCCATTATTTTAAATTCACGAATTTGTTTAATGAAAGCTTTTCAAAGACTTAGAGATCTTTCAAAGTACTTCACAGTAGATTCTAAAATCATCCCAATTAAACCAAAAAATGGAGGTGTAGACCACCCTTGAACAATTCGAGACTGACCCGTCAATGGCAGGGAGTGTATTGTTCAATTGCAAGGCCCATTAATCACAATATATTCATCTGATTTAAGGAATGTCACCATCATTGTGTAGATATTTTCAAGTATTACATGATAAATATTAATATCATCAAAATCCGAATTAAAATGATGGATATACCTGTTGTTGCTGCCACACAATAACAGGTGAGTAACATTTCTTCGCACAAAAGAGGCTTTCATGCTGGAAATCAATTTGGGCCAGCCAATAGACGTGTGAGCCATACATCTTCATAGATCACGTAGATTCATTTAAAATTTCATCAATTTAAATTTGAATTTTCTATCTAGATTTATCTAAAGTGGGATATCTACAGATTTTAATTTAAGCCACACATGCTACAAACTAACTAATTGCAAGGTGAAAGGTGTAGCTAACTAAAAATGTAAGTTTTTCAAGACATAATAAATCATGTTATAATTATATGGAAGGACCTAACGTCAACTAGTTGTCTCGTCCAAAGCAACTACGCGTATTGTTATAAGACTGAGTTCATTATCACCATGCCTATGGCACTGATGATGAATAGCTTGACAATATTGTTATTTGAGCATGAAAATCTATCAATGCTTTCTTTGCAAGATATTTTTATTTTGATGGAAAAGCATTTGGTAGTAGTTCAAAGCTTATTTATTCTTTCCTTCTTGTGTAAAATGTCTATGCAGAAGTTGAGCCCACATATAGCCTATTATAGAAGGTTCAGATATTAAAACACTCATCCGACGATGCCTTTGTACGCTGTAGAAATGACAAGTCTTCACTGCATTATATGAGCTAAAATATTCAAGAAGCTCTTAATTCTCCATGCCTTGTGTATAAAGAGCCCACACAAAAACAATGTCATGGTTTACATGTTTGCAGTTATGAACACGCACATAACATTTCAATGTGCAATTGTGCACACCCACTATCATAGCTGTGCCTCGCAACATTTCACTCACGTCACACAAAACAATGCCTTTAGAAATTGCATTAGAAGGTGTGGGAGGATTCATGTGTGAGGTGAGAGATATTGAGGTGAGATGGAGTGCAGGTGCTCGCGGGAGATGGTAATTAGGTGGACAACGCACACTGGGTTGAGGAATGGGTCGGTGCGTACTTGAGTAGATGGATCACGCGCTGGGGTAGGGTAGAGTTTCCACATTTTGTGGTGGCAAGAAGGTTTTTCGTGTACTTAGGTAGGATGTTTGTGATGCACTAAGCTGAGAAAAGCTAGAGGTGGAGATGCATTGAGAGGGAGGTGGGGTTAAGTATGTTGGTTGGTGAAGAGTGGATCACTTAGGCTAGGGGGAAGACATTGACATACAAATAGTGGTGGGAACACTAAAGCCTAACCACCTTTGTATATAAGATCCTATACTTAAGATAATATAATGCCCTAACTTCAAAAGAGAGTGCATGTCCAACCCTCTTACCATTCATACATTTTCCAATAGAAAGAAAGGAGTGGGAAAAAAGTGAGCTCAGTGAGAGAAAAAGACGATGCATTCTCTTCTTCATCCATCACTTGAGTGTTCCACATTAAGGGTTAATTTCAACCTTTAAATCTAGATCTCAGCCCTATAGTGAGATCTAGATTTTCTTAGACATTCATTTTTCATTGAGGATTGATCATTAAAAAAAAAAAAACCTTCCCTGATTTAAGGAACAATGGCATCAACAATCTCTTATGTCGGGGCTTCAATCTTATGTCTAAGATTTAAATCTTTTTTGGTTTTAATTTAGAAATCTGACATATACACATTGGGTCAATCCTTAATCAAATTAAGATAATAGTGTTTAAAATTATGCTTCTAATTTATATGTTTTCAAAATCCCTTCAATAAATACATATTTTTCAAAAGTGTTGAAGAACGTTGTTTATAAAAAAATTTAACTTTGTTTAGTTTTCTTTTGATCATAATGACACAATGTTTCAACTCAAAAGTCCCTTTAAAGGGTTTACATTAATTTGAAAGCGAAATATATTTCAAATATGTGATATACCACAAGCTTTTCATTGTGATCCTTAGGTAAAACCCTTCATTAAAAGAGAAAAAAAAAAAAACCAAGGATGTTATTCTAGACATGATACATGATGGCAAATATGCAAGTGATGTATGATATCATAATTTAATACTCTGCATCTTCATAGTGCTTGAAGCATAAATCAAGATGGGGACTTTTTGCGCTTCAAGGATCTTGATAGCCCTTGGCATTTAGTTGTATCGCCTAGCTAATTAGGCGTCAAGATACTAGCATATATAGGTCGCATGTCATGTATTCAGAGAGGCATCAGCTTCTGATAGCCATGTAACCTGGTAGCATAAATGTCCTATGTAGCAATAAGCTCTCCTTACCCATGGACAGTCTCTTACAATGTTTTAGCAGTTGGGACATAGAATATTGATATTTGCTAGGATTTTCATATGTTAAATTGGGAATTAAAACTGATGAAATGTTAGCCTTGCGCTGAGGCATTCTGGAAAACCTCAGAAAAGTAGAAACGTGTGTCATGTGTCAGTACAAAACTATTCTTTTAGTAGAAACGTGTGTCGTGTGTCAGTGCGTGCGAGGCAAAAAAAAAAACTTAGCGCAAGACCACTAGAGAGTAGGCTAGGCTTCATGTTGTCTGTGTGTGTGTGTGTGTGTGTGTGTGTGTGTGTGAAGAGGATACCTATAACACCATTCATAGATCAACAGTCCTGGACAAACCAGATTGAATCTAGTTGTTGACTCTTAGGTGAGAATGACAATAGGGCCTTGCTAGTAATGCGAGCAAACTCAATATGATTGGGTTAGCACACTCCATCTCACCATGCGAAGGAATCCAAATGGATTTTTTTGAAGTATAGAGACTTGGAGGCTAACTCTCGATGGGTGTAGAGTTTGTCCTGGTTATCCAGCTTGCATGTTTGGCACGTCTTACCCTGTATTGAGTATAACCTGAGGAGAGAAGTTGAGGTAAAACCAAATTTTCTAAGGGTATTGCAAATGGCAACAACACAGAGCAATGCATGCACGTGATTAGTTATATCTCGAGTTGATTAGATGCATGATGATGTTAGAAAATCTAAAGCTCCAATTACAAATCTTCTTTTAGCAAATTATGGAACTTGTAGTGTCCATTCCAAGAAGGCCCTGTTAAAGTCCTTTAATATACATTGATACACCATCTTCTAACAGCTCGAGCTTTTAGAACAAAGTGATGATTTGATATGGTATCAAAGCAAAAGGTTAGATCAAGTGGTGATTTGACATGGTATCAAAGCAGGTCATGTATTTAAATCTTGAAAGCAGCAATTGCATACTGCAATCTGCTTCCTTGTACACTACCTCACACCTACGCAGAATATTGAATGTGGTCTTGGTTCTCCATAGCTCACACTCTTTGAGTGTAGTGGTCTTTGTTCTCCATAGCTCATACTCTTTGAGTGTAGTGGTCTTTGTTCTCCATAACTCATACTCTTTGAGTCTATCCCTTAGCCATCTATCAATGGGTCTCACCTGATGGATAGACCCCACAGAGCTTGGGTGTTTTAAGCGCGGGTATCATAGATGATTCCACTCCATCGTCTCTAGTACATTTTTTTCTGATATGCATGTGCCCAACATGATAAGCAGTTCTGCCTGGTTCTTGGGTCAAAGTATGTTGACATGCAGCAGTTTCCATTGCTATGCAAATAGCATTCCCACTTTTTTAAGACAACAATCAAGAAAAAAAAAAGAAAAAATGAAACCAAAGGCTACACTTTCGCTGAAAAAAAAAAAAAAAAAAGTGTTTGAAATGAGTTTTTCCCTCTCTTTTTTTCAAAGTAACGAAATAGTGACAGATGGTGAAAATGAATGTTTCAAAGCTCTCCATACTTTCAACATATTCCAAGAGTAAGTTCGTACTAGCAAGGGATAGATGTATCAAGAAGAATTCCAAAGCATGCCAACTACCTATGCTTTAGAACACCGGCTGGCAATTCAATGTGACCCATTACTTCCATTCAAATGGTATTTTTTTTTTTTTTTTTTTTTAATACTTTTTATCAGACATGCCAACTCGTAAGCTGTGGTTGTTTGGAGAGACAATTTGGATGTTGGCTTTCAACATACATGGGTTCCTAGGAGTCCATCCAGCTCTTGGAGGCAGTTGGGGTAGAGCTTGGGCTCCCCATTTCCTTCAACATACATCTTCCCACTGGTTGGTTTTTGCTTGCTACAACACTTCTTGTCCTTGATACCTTCCTCCCTGCAGTGGCCAGTACCTGTTCCATTTGTCGCCGGTGACGTGATTTCTCACCATCTACCAGTTGTTCCTAATGGATAGAGATGGAACAAGTTCAGTAAGAAACACTTATAAGCTCAAAGTGTAAATTTGATATATACTTCAATCGTTAAAGCAATCAGAAACCCAATATTGAAGAAGACTAAAACACATAATATGAGGGGTTGTTTGGTGGCATGGATTTTGGGCAGTTGGGAACTGGAATCTAGGATTTTCAATCCAAATCATATTTGGCACCCCCTGAGGTCCTGGATTTCAAATCTGACTTGGATTAAAAATCCTCAAAGGGGACCCTTTTAAAATCCAAGAGAGAAGATGGGAGTGCAAAATACTGGATTTTCAATCCTCTCCAACGGTCATAACTGACTCCCCTCGTCTCTTTTAAGACCCCTTAAGTCAAAATCCAGTCTGCCAAACATATTTTCTGAATTCCACATGATTGAAAATCCGGGATGCCAAAAGCAAGTCCAAGAATGCAAAATCCAGGTTTTAAAATCTAGGGTTTGGATTCTATATGTCAGAATCCAAACCCATCCTGCCAAACAACCCCAAAGTTTTCATCTCCCAATACAAACATTTGAGCACTATGATTATGTAAATCCAAGACCCAATAAGTTAAAGCACATATCCATGATATAAGAAAGTCTCTTTCTTTCAAAAATAGTTTAACTGATTGAGCCAGTTGCAGGTAATTTCCATCATCAAAGGTTAACAACGCTCTTTCAAAATACTGTGAAGAACAATGTAATTGTTCCTAAAATGATAAGTTGGAGTGAAGTTAAGCTCCCTGCAGCATGGAATTTATCTAAACTATAGTCCCAGCTAGGCCATTAGAAAACCATGAACGTGAATCAATCATAAAAACATCTGATGGCAATGCTGAAATTCAATTTTCTTCTAATTAAATAATTCTTCTCAATAGTAGAATAAGTTGCTCGTCAATCCCAGTAAAAGCTTCATGCTCTCCAATTCCAGCCACAGACAAATAAGTATTGTACTTGCAAAAGAGAATATAAAGAATCATATGAGCCTTCTGAGTCTGAGCTTAATGTTCTTGAAATAGAATACGAAGAAGAACCTTTTGAAATTGATAAGAATTACTTTGATTAGACCGTAATTCACCCAAAAATCTAGAAAAGAAAAACTGGTTCTTAAAATTTACTCTAAAGAAGAAAGAGAAGCCATTAGAGAACAAATGTGTAACCAGATGAGATTTGAAAGTTTACAAAAAAAAAAAAAAAAAAAAAAAAAAAAAACTTCTTTTCTTTTAATGTTGTGAGATCCCTTATCTAGATAAAATGAATCTAAAAGTAATGTTATAGGTTAAATGACCAGAGAAGAGAGATGTTGGATTATTATCTAGATAATGAATCTGAAATGAATACCATAGGTAAAATGACCAAAGAAAAGAGATGTTGGATAATTGGATTATCAATTCTAGATACTGAAATTCTTTCCCTCCCTCCCTCCCTCCATCTCTCTTTCCAAATGGCTCAAAAAAGGATATTAAGAGCTCTACCACCCTCCCTCGTAAGAATTGGGCAATTTAAGCCCATTCCATAGATGACATTCAAGAACCAAGCCGCTGATCATTTAGGCCCCATTGTGGAGTTGACCTTCGCGAAAGATCAATTCAGTCTGAATGCATCATTTTTTAAGTGTTCATACCTTCTATACTGATGTAGCCTACCTCACAGGCAAACAGGCCAGATATTTTGACCCTCGTGTGCACATGACAGGGTTTGCTTGATGAACTGTTTGAATCTTGGATGTCAAATGTGCACCACTTGTTGCTCCTCTTGTGCCAAGCAATGACGTGATCCAGATCACTCAATAAGTAGCTCCCACCATGGACTGGGTAATTTGAAATCCCCATTAATTAGGGAACACTTCACCATCCATCCAAAATCCAAATGATGGTTAGAAACACCAATCTAGCTTTAACACCTTTGAACTGCAAACGAAGGTGTCTTTTAAATTGGATATTCTCCACATGCCATATGTTTCGACAAGGAAACAAATGTATTTGATTTGGGGGATTTATTCAATGATAACGAAGAAAGAATAAGAGAACATTGATCACATCTATCTGAGTTCATCTACATCCTCTGATTCCCTTGATTCCGAAAACAAAGTACAATTAATGCAATGGGATTAAAGAGAAGATAGTCCAATAGAAATTTCGGCAGTATTCCGACGCCATTTCGATCATCTCCTAGATACTTAGGAGGAATTGCTGAATTGATCAGCTGATCCGCACAACGGGGAACTTTGTTGCGCGGTCCGCATAACTGCTCTTCTTCTGCTTCAATTCTTTCATCATTCTCCATACCTCAACAGGCACCCCTGGTGCTAGAATTTTACCAAAATACCTAAACTACCCCTTGAGCTACATCTTTACCAAAACACCTAGACTACCCCTTGAACTGGAACTTTACCAAAACACCTAGACTACTCCTTGAGCTGGAACTTTACCAAAACACCTAGACTACCCCTTGAGCTGGAACTTTACCAAAACACCTAGACTACCCCTTGAGAAGACCAGCACCGGGATTCTCTGACCAATGTAATGAAATATTTTTTTGTGCCTCAACAGATGCCCCATCGATCCTTCTTTGATTGATTCCTGAAATCCAATGGAGGATCGATCTTCTTCTGCCCGGAGAAGCTTGAATAAATTGCAACTGAAGGACGACTTGGATGATCATGCTTGCATGGAAGACTGGATGATCGTTCTTGTATGGAAGACTGAATGATCGCATGGAAAACTTGAATGCTCACGTTCAAACGGAAGACTTGAATGCTCACGTTCAAACGGAAGGCTTAAATGCTTAGATTGGAACGGAAGACTTGACTGATTGCACTCGAATGGAAGACTTGATTGATTGTGCTTAGATGGAAGATTTGATTGATGGCGCTCGAACGGAAGACTTGAATGCTCACGTTCAAACGGAAGGCTTAAATGCTTAGATTCCAATGGAAGACTTAACTGATTGCGCTCGAACGGAAGACTTGATTGATTGTGCTCGAACGGAAGACTTGATTGATTGCGCTCGAATGGAAGACTGGAATGCCCCCAGCCAGTAGTGTCGAGCGGAAGCTTCATTAGAGAAGGTGAAGTTCTCTTTTCATCGAAACACATCTCTGCAACAGCTGTGACGACTTTGTCTTTGAGCAACTTGATCAATGAACTTTCTTTCAACACCATTGCTGCTGCAACGGTCTCTTTGATCAACTCCAGCGACTTTTTCTTCAATTCTGCAACGGTGTCTTTGATCAACTCCAGCGACTTTTTTCTTTAATTCTGCAACGGTGTCTTTGATCAACTCCATTGCTCTTATCGCAGCAACCTTTTTTATTGTTTCCTTTATTCATAATCTGCATAATCCGATCTTTCAAATGATGATCTTTCCTGCCAGATTAATCGGGATTAGTATCTTAAGACATTATAACTCTTTCAATTTAGCCTTAAGAAGCATTGATAATTTTGAAATATGTATTGAAAACTTCTCTTTTAAGTTAATTATGAGATTCGTAATGTGATAATGATTTAATCATTTCATCTTTGCACTTGTCATCGTGCTTCGCATTGCATTCTTTTGCTCATTAAATCGCGCTTCTTGGAAATATCATTTCCAGCTCCAAAGGTTCAATCACTGATTCGTTTCTAGCTTGTGCTCCTTAATATTTCTTCATAGACTTTTCCTTGGATCTTTGCTGATTCTGAAAAATAGACAAGACTTCTTTTCAATTTTCATTTAATAACTTTCCAAGGAATATATTAGTTACTGGTGATGATTCCGTTTGCTCTGTCTCCATCAGATCTGGTACTTGGAGTCTCGCAATATCATTATTAGGATAGCGAAGAGTTTACGACATTGGCATATAACTGAGCTTTAATATAGAGGCAACTTTTGAATATTCACTTTGAGTCATGATTCTCAGTATATAAATTCCTTTGCCGCATATAAGAAATTATTAGAAAGACCAAGGCATAGATTGATTCGAAGACATAGGCATAGATTGATTCGAAGACATAGATCCTACCCCCCTTCTTGGTCAATGTTGCATAAAGATTTCTTCAGAAGATAATATTTCCGAGGTGAAGCTTGTAGATATTCCTTGAAGAGTTGAACTTTTGAGTAGATAATTGCCAATATTTTAGTTGGCCTTTACTGTTGCTGTAATTTGGACCTGATTCAAGAGAAACGCATTTTTGCATATATTTTTTCTTTTCAACATTTAAAATTTCATCAGGCAATTGCATATTTGAGCATATCTAATTTCAAATGTGTATTCGCAGCATTTTGAATGCTACATGTAGTTTATGCTTTTGAGCAGTGGTGCTAGTGCACTTTGACTGGCCATACTTTGACTTGGACGAGACTGACCTTGACTTGACTTAACTTGACTCGACCAGACTTGACTAGTCTAGATTGAACTAGACTGGACTGGACTGAACTAGACTGACATTTACACACACAGTTTAAGCTCTTGAGTAGTGGAGCAACACACAGTTTAAGCTCTTAAGTAGTTGGAGCAATCACGGCCGTGAATTTAATGGGATTTACGCACAGGGTGGCCACAGTAACTCTCTAGAGTTCGCGGGGCTTAACCAGGCTACCTTTGACCAAACCCTAGGCCGTCAGTCCATCAATGAGAGGTCATCTTGCTTCAGAGACCTTCATGAGTTACTACCAGAAACAAGCCCGGGATATGAATTTTTAATGGGTACCAAATCCAGCGTCGTCAGTCCATCAAATGAGAGATCATCTTGCTTTAGAGACCTTCATGAGTTACTACTGAAATCAAACCAGGGATCTGGGGAGTCATCCTGCTTCAGAAACTCACTTTTTCTTCACCTGCAAGGTCGGACCCATTCACGAGAGGGCATTTTTCTCCATTCCCCGTGACGCTGTTGGAAGCTATACAGACGGCATGGGTCTTATGTGACTGCTTCGTCAACTGCCTTAAATGATCATAGAGATAGGCCTTATGTGACTGCTTCGTCAACTGCCTTAAATGTTAAGCTACCATCGCTATCGTCGCCTTTATATATGGTTGGCTATATAGTTTATTCCACTGCCAAAAGATGGTGAATCAATAATTGATATTTCTTCACTGCTGATAATGTTCTGGGAACATTTTATTGTGTTTGAAATAGTGTATCAGCTTGGCGATGATAGCAATTTTGATAAGCGATTGATGACAACAGCGATGGTTGCTAATTTTGCGATAATCATTGGTACTTACTGGCGAAAATTTTTTTCGGCAGCGTCGACGATAATTGTCAATGCTTAGCAGCAATATTCAATGCTTGGTAGCGATCATCAACGTAGCGATCATCAACACTTGATAGCGATCTTTGACGCTTGCTAATGATCATTGACACTTGGCAGCGATTATCAACGCTTGATAGCGATCATTGACGCTTGGTGGCGATTATCAACGTTTGATAGCGATCATTGACGCTTATTTTGGCAATGGCCTGTCTTACTTTGGCGATAGCTTGATATGCTTGAAAACTTGAAAACCTGCATTTTATTCAAAAGAAAGAAGTACATTCTGTGGTGAGAAACACATTTCATTCGATCTTACTTACTTCTTTACTCACCTGTCTTGCCCCCCTTTTGATTAGGAAGCATTGCTCTGGGAATCTTTGTAATCAAAATCACGATGTTGCGACCTTTAACAAATATACTGACGCTACGTTACTTCATACTGTTTATTTAAAATTATCATTGCCCCCAGTCTTAAGTTGATCAGGCCCGTGTACTTCTTTTATTTCATACACTTTCCTGATAGATATTTCACCTTTATCAATCATCTTTTGTAACTTGTTCTTCAAACTGAAACAGTTCTCCGTTCGATGTCCGAGGAACGATGATAGTGACAATAATCACCTTCTTCTATTTTCTTCATTTCCCTTGGACGTTTCAGCCGTGGCAATCTAATCTTTTCAGCTACTAACAATTTGTTCAACATAGGGAGTATATCATCTTTTTCAAATGAATACTTCTTACGATCCCTAGGCTGTGCAAATTCTTTCTTCCATTTCTTAGTCGTATGCTCAATCACATTTCTTGTATTTGAACTTCCTGGCTCATTCTTCGCTTTTATTTCTTCCTGAATCATATCAATTGAATTTCTTCCAAGGTTTGAAACCAATTGGCTCATATAAAAGTCGGACCCTTTTGCATTAATCCTTTCCAAATTGCAAGCCTCTTCCATCAAATCTTGAAATGTCTGTATATTCGAACTCGCGAGATTCAACGCAATACTTAGTTTCATGCATTTCATGCATAACTTAACTCATTTTTTTTCCTCTTTTACCAATCGCAAGCGTGATGCCCCCTGAATCCTCCATCGATTAATGAATTCTCTAACCAGTTCATCCTCTCTTTGGCGAATGGAAGCTAATCCATAACTGACTTCTTTAGAAGATAATTCATCAAATTGTAAATTATAACAAGAGTTTCTGAGTGAATTTATTGCTATCGGCCATTCTCTTTTTGCAACAACCTTCCCTTTATCTTTCCAGTTCTTTGTTGGATCCCTTGCAGATGTCATGTTCACAGCGGCTTTCTTGTCCTGACCTTTATTCTTGTTCGTCACTATCTCACCTTGTTTTATCAACCGCTTTAGTATATTTTTTAATGTAAAACAATCTTCTGTATAATGCCTTAAACAACGATGGTAATGACAATACTTTTCTTCTTTAGTCATTTCGACTTCTTCTGGATATTTTGGAGAAGGTAAGCTGATAGTTCCAGCGGCAAGCAATTGTTCCATCATTGGTAACATATCTTCTTTATTGAATACATATTCCTTGTAGGAGTCGTATAGTCGCGGCCGCTTATCATTAACTTGATCTGAATCCTCTCTCTTCTTTGTTTCTCGTTTATTGTAAAAAATATTCTTTTTCTTTTCTTGATTAACAATATTTACCATTAATCTATTCGGTTCTCTTCTTTCTGTCTTGATCCGAAAGACTGACATCTTTGTAGCCATCACTTCCAATGCATGCGCTTTTGTTGCAAGATCTCGGAAAGTTTTTATATCAGCACTCATGAGCCCGAAAGCAATTCTCGGTTCCATAGAATTCAAGCACATGCTCACTTGTTCTTTCTCTTCTAGTAACTGTCTGCATGAAGCCCCCAAGGTCTTCCATCTATCAATGAATTTCTCCACAGGTTCATTTTCTCTTTGTCTGACAGAGGCCAATTCTGCAATACTGACGTCGCGTTCTGACGAGAAGAAATTGGATATAAACGCGTCTTGCATTTGTTCCCACGTTCTTATTGACTCGGGCATCAAACCAGAATACCATCGAAATGCTTTGCCTGTTAAAGAAGATCCAAATAACCGCAAACAATATTGAGGTGTCGTTGAGAAAGTTCCCATACTGGTAATGAAGTGCAAGAGATGCTCTTCTGGAGACCTATTTCCTTTAAATTTCTGAAAATCTGGCTGTTTGAAATTGGTTGGGAATGGAACATCTTCTATCTCTCTTGGATATGGCGTCCGGTACCTGTCTACCTGAAGCGGCCAGTATTTGCGCGCTTTTTTCTAATCTGACAGCTTCTTCGACGACTTGTCTTACATCGCCCTGCATTACAGTCCTTACAACTGGAACAGATCCTCTTGATCCTGCCCCCTGTGGATGAGAGTGTTCAGGAGGGCTTTTATGTCCGTTTACTGCACCCGTTGCTGGTGGAGCCGCAATTTGGGCTACATTATGCGCAAGAGTTGTTAGTGCTTCCCTGAGATTTCTGCATTCATCTATTAGTGTTCTTTGCGCTTCAGCTATCTCATTAATATGATCTTCAATGGATGGCAAGTTTTCCTGATTCATTTCGGTCATATGCACCGTGGCTTCTTTACTTTTTGATGAAGCCGAAGCTGGAGTAGAGCGAGAGGGTGGAGTATTGTCTGACTCCTGCATATTCCCTGCGCTACCGATTGATTGGGGCGATACGAGCATCGGTGAATTTTTCTGAGGCAACACTAACATTGGCGAATCCATCACTATTGCTTTACCCTTTTGCTCTTTCGTCCACTTGACCCTTGAGGCGGTTAGAGTCGGAAAGTCGCGCGTTGTTAATTGCGAGACTACTTGCTCAGGATAAATCGCAGGAGGAGCGATTTCAAATTTCTTCTTCGCTGCATTACGCGTTATCGGCCTTCTGACTCTTGGCGTAAGCGGGTGTACTCTAGAGCTTCTTGTATTCTGTGCTCTTATTTTACGAGACATTACGGCAGTCCAGCTTTTATCTCCTTCCAGCGGTTGAGGTGAAGCGGATATAACATCAGATGTTGTTCGAGTCAGGTTGTTTTTGCCCATAGAAATTCGAATCATGCACTCTGGAGATTGATTCGGTGAATACTCTATCATGAACCCGGTGGGAGTGAAACGGAAGACCACTGTCCTTTCAGAAATTGTCATTGGTCGTAACTTGTATTGGATTCGGAAACCTTCAGTTATGAAACATACGTGAAGTTAGTATGTGAGGGATTAAGTAAACTATCTTAGAGATGAAGGAGAGGATGTTCCCACTGAGAGTCGCCATTTTGGCGTCTGTAAAATGTTCTCTTAATATTTTCTAAGTTACCATCGAATAATAAATCCCCAGTGGAGTCGCCATTTTGTTTCAACAAGGAAACAAATGTATTTGATTTGGGGGATTTATTCAATGATAACGAAGAAAGAATAAGAGAACATTGATCACATCTATCTGAGTTCATCTACATCCTCTGATTCCCTTGATTCTGAAAACAAAGTACAATTAATGCAATGCAATTAAAGAGAAGATAGTCCAATAGAAATTTCGGCAGCATTCCGACGTCATTTCGGTCATCTCCTAGATACTTAGGAGGAATTGCTGAATTGATCAGCTGATCTCCAATGAGATAGAAATTTCAGCAGTACTCCAACGCCATTTCCGTCATCTCCTAGATACTTAAGAGGAATTGCTGAATTGATCAGCTGATCTCCCTTTGCAAAGAAGAAGGCTTGAAGATCCAACACCAATGACCAGTCGTCCAACCCGCGCAACCAACAAACTGGTTGCGCGGTCCGCAAAACGGACATCTTGGTTGCGCGATCCGCGCAACTGATACTCTTGTTGCGCTGTCCGCGCAACTGATCATCACCTATGCTCTCTACCTTCAGTTGCTCCACTCCAGTTTCCCGAAAACCTCCAACCCAAATGAAAGGAGCGGGGTATTTATAGGCCCCACACTTGTGTCAATCCTCGATTCTTGTGTCAGTTGATTGTGCAATCCGCGCAACTGACTTCTGGATTCCGCGACCCGCGCAACGTGTTGTCTTGATTGCGCTACCCGCGCAACGGGGAATACTGCTTCTGCGACCCGCGCAACGGGGAACCCTGTTGCGCGACCCGCGCAACGGGGAACTTTGTTGCGCGGTCCGCATAACTGCTCTTCTTCTGCTTCAATTCTTTCATCATTCTCCATACCTCAACAGGCACCCCTGGTGCTGGAATTTTACCAAAATACCTAAACTACCCCTTGAGCTGGATCTTTACCAAAACACCTAGACTACCCCTTGAGCTGGAACTTTACCAAAACACCTAGACTACCCCTTGAGCTGGAACTTTACCAAAACACCTAGACTACTCCTTGAGCTGGAACTTTACCAAAACACCTAGACTACCCCTTGAGCTGGAACTTTACCAAAACACCTAGACTACCCCTTGAGAAGACCAGCACCGGGATTCTCTGACCAATGTAATGAGATATTTTTTTGTGCCTCAACACCATAACACCTTTGAACTGCAAACGAAGATGTTTTTTAAATTGGATATTTTCCACATGCCACATCCATTGTGAGGCCTTCTAGATGATCAGTTTAGATTGCCAAGTAGTGACGCGCAATGGGATTGAACAATTACCAAATGCCATGTATATGTTGAATTTCAATAATGGACTATCATCTACTTATCCTAAATGTGTAGAGCACTCAAAGACCTCACCGGCATGCTTTTGAAACAAGGCATCAATATAGTGGGGATCTTTTTTAAAAATCTAGACCATTGATTTCATGGGACAAAAGTTTAGATGGATAGGATCTTCCAACAATGAAGAATTTGGGAAGTGATCCATCCACTGCAGGGCCCATCTTAACAGTATCTTGACTTGCAGAGTGATGTAGCAATTATCAAGGGTTGTCCATCTAGTGGGCCTTCTAATGGATGGCTTAGGTTTTAAAAATTAAATTAACTAGACAATCAAATCCATTATCTTTCTTCACTCCTTAATGTCAAGTTCTTGATCATTAACATTTTGTTTCTACAACTATTTCTTAAATACCACAAATCAAACAACTAGAATCATCTAGCCATCCTCACCACTTGTCAGCGAATCATTGTTTGTTGAATCTGAACCATTGGCTATATTTCATTCTAGAAGTTCATCCTTTACCTACAAATGGGATCGTTTAATGTGATTTTTGGGTAATGGGTGTAAAATGGGCATGATCAATCCTCTTACAGTATTAACATCCACAAATAAACAAATAAAAATCCCATAAATTCACTATTCGTGAAGCTGGGGACTTTGCCCATTTGACGGAGTCCAATGTTGACCTCCTAGCCGCTTATCATAGTGAAGGTGTTGGTAAAGAAGAAAAGGAGGTGCGGCGACTAATCCTAATGGTTGTTCTATGGGCTATATGGGAAGAAAGGAACAAACTGCATCAATGGAAGAAGTCATTAGGAGGGTGAAGGTCAATATTGTGGGTTCAACGTCCGACTTAAGAGCTATGGACGATTGTAATATTCTAGCCCTATTTGGGTTGTAATTCTCCTACCTTAGCTCCTTGCTTTAGCAGTTTCCTTTCTCTAATAAAATTTTGCTCTTGCTCCAGTGGTAGACTCTCAGGAGTTTCAACACCTGGTCAAGGGTTCGAGCAACCATAGGTGGTGAAATCCCACTAAGGCGTGAGTGTGTGGTGGTGTGTGTGCGTGTGTTATATATATATAGACACACACACACATGTAGTTCATCCAACAAGCAAACCATCTCACTTCTTGGCAACTTCATTATTCGAACTTCAATAAAGACAACTAAACAATTACAAAAAAGGCTTCACATCATTGGAATTATTGCATATGACGTTTTTAATAAATATGGATTTTTAGAAATCTAGTTCTAAAAAATGGTTGATGTTTCTATCTCTTCTTTTGATTTAGTACTAGTCTCTTAATTAAATAAGCATCTTAAGAAATAGCTAATACACATCATGCAGAATACGTGCACAACTCTGGTCCATTCATAGGGGGCCCAGATGCATACAGAGAAATGTAAAGTTTGGATTGACCACTTATTAGGTGAGCCACACACATATAGAGAAATTAGCATTTCAAATTTTACAATCAACAATCTACATTCAATTTACATGTGTTGCCCACTTAATGAGTGGCCACCCCAATTATAGGATAGAAAACATGCACTATGGTGAGACCATCCAATGAGCATCCCAGATCCCACATATCTGCCATGTTGGCACATGTTGATGCTTGTTTTTTGTGCTTGAAGATAGCCCAGCCACGAATGACTTTTATCATAATGGTAAGCTATTCACGTAAAATATTCCAACAAACAAGACACGACATGGAGCCCACAAGTGAACCTGCCACAACCCGAAAACAGGCAGGTACTCTCATCATGTAGGCTACATGTGTATTAGAAAAATGGTGGTTAGAAGTAAATGACCAGCAATCTATATTCCATGGATGGGTGGCCCACTCGATGGGTAACATTTACATACCCACTATTAACATGCCCTATTTTCATACTTGCATTTTCTTCAAACCATTTTCTCATACATATGTAAACCACTCTAATTAGTGGACCATGTTGGTTTGGATCAGGCTGCAGGCATGCTCATGATGACCCTACTAGATGATTAGCTCAAATCCTGCATGTCTCTCGTTGGCATGTGTGCCACAAATCTAGCACCATTTGTTCTGCATCTCTGGGAGATAATATGAATACTATGTGCTTAATGAAGCTTAGGGAGGTGAAAGAAATTTTGTGTTGGAAATAGGGAATTACATTTAATTTTACTTTTATGAGGGACAGCGGGGGGTTTTAGGGAATCTCAAGGTTTTACAAAGAGGTTAGGACCAAAAAAAAAAAAAAAAAAAAACATCTTCCAAATACAATCCATATTTAGATTACAACCTAATCCATTCAAAACAAGTTCAAATATAATTGAACGCACCTACCGCACAATGAAACCACATCAATGGCTCTCTCCTCGTCAAACAGTTGCTTCATCGGTGCTACAAAGGCCGACTAACAAACCCTCTCCCCACCATCTTCCCCACAATCTCCTCATGTTTCTTGATCTGCCCAGCTTTTCTCAGCTGCTCCAAAACCATCTCATAAACCGGCATCGTCGGTTTCAAGCACTTCTCCTCAATCATCTCCCTAAAAAATTTATACGCCCGGTTCCAATGCCCAATCCCACAAAATGTCGATATCAAAACCCGATAAGTATTCACATTCGGCTCACACCCACTTTGATCCATTTCCTTCTTCAACTTTAAAACCATATCCGTCGACTTAAACTGGGCAAACATCCGCATAAGAACATTGTAAGTCACCGTGTTAGGCGCACAATTCAAGTCCTTCATCTTCGAGTGCAGCCTGTGTGCCGCATTGACGTCGCCCATCTTAAGAATGGATGTGAAGATTGGGTTGAACGTATTGGCGTTTGGAGTGCACTCTTTGGTCGCCATCTGATTCAAGATTTTCATCGCTGCCTCAAGATTCCCATCCTGGCAGTGACACCCAATAATGAAATTGTACGTGATCACGTCCGGGTCGCACGACATCCTCTTCATTTGATTGTACACCTGCAGGGCCTTCTCAGTCCGCTTTGCCTTTACATGGGCACGCATCAAGTTGTTGAACGTGACAGCATTCGGCGTGCACCCCACATCAATCATCTCGCTGAATACATCATGGGCACGGCTGATCTGCCCTGCCCGACACAGAGCATCAATCACAGTGCTGTAGGTGTAGACATTGGGCTGGATCCCATCATCTTTCATTTCCCGGAAAACCTTCTCGGCTTCAGATATATTACGGGCACGGCACCAGCCATGGACCAGACTGGTGTAGGTGACAACGTCGTGGGGCATGAACTTGTGCTTCAGGCTGTCAAAGAACTCATGTGCTTCAGCAGCCCGGCGTTTCTTGCAGAGGATCGCGATCGCGGCAGAGAACGCAATGCGGTCGGGAGGGCAGCCATAGTCATCCATCTGGTGGAAGGCGTGGATAGCTTCAGCAGACAAGCCGGCACGGACGTAACGGCGGATAAGGACGTTGAAGGCCTCGATCGGTATGGCAATGGAACGGGCCTTCATGGAGTCGATGAAGTGCCACGCCAGGTCGAAGTGGCGGGCCTTGCCGGAGAGGTCGATCATGGCAACATAGGGGGCCGGGGAGGGAGGGAAATGTGGGAGGCTGGTGGCCCAGTTGAAGAAGGAGAGGACCTGGGCGAAGGGGATGCCATGCCGGACGGAGGCGCATCGGTCGATGACGTGGCGGACGACGGAGGGGGAGATGGCGGTGGGGGTGGTGACGTGCCAGAAGGAGATGGAGAGATTGGGATTAGGAGGGATGGTGTTGTTAGGGTTAGGGTTAGGGTTATTCCGGTGGTGGGATTTAATGACGGAGTGGAATTTTTCTATGAGTTGGGTTTCTACGATAGAGAGACCGTCATCATCGTTATTGTTGCTTTTTCCATTGTTGTTGCTACTGTTGTTATTTTCGTTGTCATTGTGGTCGTCGTTGTCGATGTCGGGAGAAGGAGAAGAGAAGGGTTGGGAAGGGAGATGAAAGAAAGGAGAAAAAGAGCAAATGGAGAGAGAAGGTCTCACCTTTGTTTTGATGAATAATGCCATCTGAGAGAGAGAGAGAGAGAGAGAGAGAGAGAGAGAGGGAGAGGGAGAGAGGAAATGAATGAGAAAACTGATGCCTTCAATCTTTCTCTCTTTCAAGTTTCAGAGCAAGCACAGGGTACGCTGCTGTAGTGCAGGTTGAGCAGTGTTTGCGACTACTTTGGTTGTAGGGCAGCCAATGGGTCAGACCAGCATCCGTCTGGGTTGGGCTGACTCAGCCCACTTTAGTTCTGGGCCATAAGGGGAATGGGCAACCCTTTCTGCAGCCTAACCCCATGACTCCACATCTCTCCCGCGCGCACACAAAACGAAGTGAACATGGTTCGGTCATGGGCATTTGTGCTCGTTTCTATCTTTTAAGTTACTTTACACGAGCTACTTAAAAGCATCTTATCTTCGTTTCTACTCATTTATGAGATTATCAACCAAAAAGTATATTAGGTTGCTCATGTGAGTAATTATCTCTAAGTTTGTTTGGTCTACCCTTAACATTCACTGTCCATCATGTGGGGTCAACATCAAATAGATGTGAACCATTCATTTTGTTGGGCTCACCTTTGCCTTGTCTTGGTTGTGAACCGTCCATCATGTGGGGCCTGCCTTCGGTGTGGACCATCCACCTTACAAGGCCCACTTTCGATGTAGGCTATCCATCATGTGGGGCCCACATTGGTTGTGAGTTGTCCATCATATCAGACATCAGATGTGGACCATCCATCATGCGTGGGCCACATTGGTTGTGAGTCGTCCATCATGTCAAATATCAGATGTGGACCATCCATCATTGTGGCCCACATTTTACATGGACAGTCCTTCATGTGCGGCTGAACTTCAAAGTGGGTTGTTCATCATGTATAGCCCACCTTTGACCTTTGATGTGATTCATTCATCATTACGGCCGACATTCGACATGGATTGTCCTCATGTGGAGCCCATCTTGACCTGAGTCATTCATCATGTGTGGCCCCACCTTCAATATCTACAGCCTGTCATGTGGAACCCACCTTTGATATGGACTATCCATTGTGTAGGCCTCACTATTGATGCGGGAGTCAATAATGTGGGGCTTGCCTTGGATGTGGATCATTCATCATTATGAGCTGACCTTTGATGAGGACCATCCGTTGTAAGGGGCCTACCTTGATATGGGTCATCCATCATGTGGGGCCCACCTTCAATGTCCATTGAATATCATGTGGAGCCCACTTTTGATGTGGACCATCCATCATGTGAGATCCACATTTAATGTGAGTCGTCCGTCATGCAGGGCTCACCTTGGATGTGGGTCACTCATCATTAAGAACCAACCTTTGATATGGAACACCCATTATGTGGGGCCCACCTTAACTAGGGTCATCCATCAATGTTAATTGTCCATCATGTGGGGCCCACCTTCAATGTCCACTACCACCATGTGGAGCCCACCTTTAATGTAGACCATCCATTATGTGGGCCTCACCTTTGACGTGGGTTGTCCATCATGCGGGACTGCCTTTGATATGAACTAACGATTACATGAGAAAAAGGATAGAAGTTAAAAGTTCAAAATAAAAATATTTTGTTGATGTAAATCATTTTCAAGTGTTAAATTACTTTTAAAAAGTGCTCACAAAATAATTTAAATTTAAATAAAAGGTAACTTATTTATTGCATACCACTTCATAAGTTACGTTTTTTTTACTTACAATAAATAAGCTACCATTTTAATAAAAGTTAGTTTGGTAACCATTTTTGTAAAATTAGCTTATTAGCTCAGATTTATAAGCTTTTTTTCTTCCTTTCTTACTTTCTCTCCTCTTTCTCATCTCTCATTTGGACTTGGGCGAGAAGGTGCCTGTGGAATTTCTTTTGGGCCTAACGATAGTTTAGCCTAGCATGAAATATTTTAAAATGGAAGCTCAACCCAATCGGACCTATTGACAATCACACTCGCTTCTAGCAAAATCCAAATCCCACACCTCCACATGAGCGGTTCTGTATAAACATGCGATCCATTGATGTGGACCTTGTTGTTAAGCAATCGTCTCAATATCACGATTTGTCAGACTTCAAGTGGGCCACATGTGTACATTAAATGTGGATAGTTGATACCATCTAAAGGAAAGAAAGAAACAATATGTAGAGAAGAGGTAGCAAAAGACAATTCTTGATTGAGGAAAATTGCAATTACAAATGGACTTAGGGACTTACTTGCCAAGAGGAATAACTCACTCTGGAGGATTACACATGGTTTCACAATACAAGACCAATAATTCTAGCTCATCTTCCTCACTCAAGATACACATGAATGTAATAGTAAGGGTTGTTGGAATATGACAATGTTAGTGTGTTGTAATAGATGTCTTAAATCATGTCTGTTACTGGGTCTGTCGATATCATCGACAGTCTGATCGATATCCCTGAGTGTTCAATGTCATCTATGAGTATTCGATAGCATCGATAACTTCTGGATTTTCTTCATTTGGTTGTTGGACTAATTGGGCACTTCTTTCGATGACATCGATAAGTGTTCGATGCCATCAAGAATTTTCGAAAAATCATGTTTTGTCTCGGATAGTTGAGGTGTTAGTTTGATGTCATCTATGAGTGTTCGATAGCATTGACGGATTAGTTTCGATGTTATCAACAGGTCTTCGATAGCATCAACAGATTCTGCGCAGATTTTTCAGAAAGCTACGAATTTGCAGGATTTGTTTTCGATTTCGTTTGGAATTCTTTCCAAAGTTATATATATAGGTGTAAACGGGATTGAAAGGTATTCTAAGTGTTTATAAATTGTACTAGGGTTTCAAAGGGGTGTAGCAAGGGTAAGATTCGAGGTTGTTCGAATCGGGTAAGCCATCTCTCTTTGTAATTTCTGCTTTCATAGTGATTATCTGTCACTTTGTGCCGTGGTTTTTCCCCGAAAGGGTTTTTCCACGTCAAATTGTTATGTTCTCTTTGTATTTGTTTGGTGCTATTGGATTGTTATCCTTGATTCATCTCTGTGTGCTTCCGCGGTTCCCTCAACAAGTGATATCAAGGCTAACATTGGGGCGCATGCTTGAATCTGAAGGATTAGTCTCAACGGGAAACACTAAGTTTGATATTGAGAAGTACTCAGGGAAAAATAATTTTGAGTTATGGAAGGTTAAGATGATTAGCCTATTAACTAAGCAAGGCAAAAATAGGGCTCTTGAGGAGCGACCACCGTCTATGAGTGATGAAAACTGGAATACTCTTGATAAAAACGCCTTATCCTCTATCCATTTGTGTCTCACGAATGAGGTCATCTACAATATCTTAAGGGAGAAAACCACAGCGAGTTTGTGGGCAAAGTTAGAAGACTTTTATGCTAAAAAATCTATTGAGAATCGCCTACACTTGAAGCTACAGTTGTTCAACTTCAAGATGGCAGAAGGTGGAGATGTGGAGGCCCACATCAGTAGTTTTAATAAATTGATTTACAAGTTATTGGACATGGAGGAAGTGGTCAAAGATGAAAATCAGGCATGTATGTTGTTGAATTCTCTTCCGGCATCGTATGAGTCATTCAGGGAGTCATTGTGCACCGGTAATAAGTCCCTGAGTGTGGACACTGTTATCTCATCCCTTCAAAGAAAGGCCATGAGAAAGATAAACGGCGACATAGAGACATCTTCTGATGCACTGCTTACGAGAGGCAAGAATATTGAGTGAGGTATAAGAACTTCAAGACCTATATCTAAATCCAATGGGCACAAGGGCAAATGAAATTAAAGTGTTGGAATGTGGGATGACTAAACATATGAAGAAGGATTGTATAAATCTTAAAGTGAAGAAAGAAAACTCAGAAACTTCTTCCAAGCAGGCCAATATTATCACATCTGATGAAGAGACAAACACATGTGAGATGTTGTCTGTGTTTATGACCAGACATTTGCATGACGATCGTAGAGATAATTGGATCCTTGACACATGAGCTTCATATCACATGACTCATCATCGAAGTTGGTTCACCAGTTACAGAGAGTGCGATGGTGGACAGGTCTTTATGGACAATGACAATGCTTGTAATGTTGTGGCTATTGGTACGGTGCACATCAAGATGTTTGATGGGACGAAGCGTACATTAACTGATGTCAGACACGTTCCTGATATGAAGAAGAGTTTGATTTCTCTCGGTGCACTCGAGGGTATAGGGTGCAAGTTCACCGGTCTTAACGGTGTCCTTAAAGCTTTAAAAGGGTCACTCGTGGTTATGAGAACGCAGAGGCACAGAAACCTTTACAGGTTAATCAGAAGTACTTCAGTAGGTGGAGAGGCAACGACTATTGCGGAATCCACGTCTGCACGTATGTGGCATACTCGTCTGGGCCACATTAGCGAGCGGGGCATGAAGGTACTTTTTTATCGATGTTTGATTCCGGCTTTTAAGAATTCTAATTTAGATATATACGAGCATTGTATATATGATAAACAATCTAGATTATCCTTTAAATCTGGAAAACATGTAAGGGAGTGATTGATTATGTGCACTTTGACGTATGGGGGCCATTGCTGGAGGTTTCCATCGGAGGGTCGTCATGGTTTGTCTCATTCATTAACGACTACTCCCGGAATGTTTGGATTTACTTCATGAAACGTAAATCCAAAGTTTTCACCATATTCAGATAATGGAAGGCAATGGTGGAAAAACAAGCAGGGCGAAAAATAAAAATTTTAAAAACTGACAACGGTGAATAATTTACTTCAACTAATTTTAATGAATATTGCAAAGATGAATGGATCATTAGGAATAACATGATGCACCACACGCCCGAACAAAACGATGTGGCTGAACGGATGAATCGAACTCTCTTGGAAAGGGCCCGATGCATGTTAAGTAATGATGGGTTAGGCAAGGACCTATGGACTGAGGCCGTTAACAAGGCTTGCTATTTGGTGAACCGGTCGCCTTCTGCGACAATTGAATGTAAAATCTCAGAGGAAGTATGAAATGGTCATAAGATGAACTACTCATATTTACGCATAATTAGTTGTGAGGCTTACTCTCATGTATCGTCAGTTGAGAGAGATAAGCTAGACCATAAAGTCAAAAGGTACATCTTTGTTGGCTATAGTATTGGTGTGAAAGGTTACATGTTATTCGACAAGGTCACACACATGATCATCACTAGCCGTGACGTCAGATTCAATGAAAGGTCCCCATTCCACATGAATGATCAAGAGGAGCAAGAGGAACCAGAAAGGTTGATCATATATGTCCATATTAACACAAATGATTCTCAAGCAGAGACAAATGCGTAGACAGAGGTATAAGAGCGGGTGAAGGAGCAACCTGTGAGAAGAAACTCACCGCGTGATCGAAGGTTACCGACAAGATACATGGACGAATCTAATATTACATATGCCCTCATTACAGATGAGGGAGACCCGTCTACTATTCAGGAGGCTCTTGATGAGCCTGATGCAGAAAAGTGGGAGGCGGCTATGAACGATGAGATGCACTCTTTTTAGAAGAACCACACATGGGAGCTGATGGAGCTTCCAGTGGGTCAAAAAGCGATTGGATTAAAGTGGTTATTCAAAAGGAAACAGGATAGATACAAAGCAAGGCTGGTAGCGAAGGGTTATGCTCAGAGAGAAGGAATCGACTTTACAGAGATATTCATGTCGGTGGTTAAACAAGTGTCTATCAGATTCGTATTGGCGTTGGTTTCCTAATATGATCTCAATCTGGAACATATTGATGTTAAGACTGCATTCCTGCACGGGGAATTGGAAGAGCAGATCTACATGAAGCAATTAGAGGACTACAAAGTTAAAGGGGCAGAGAATAAGGTTTGCAGATTAATGAGGTCATCATACAACCTGAAACAGTCGCCTAGGCAGTAGTATAAAAAAATTGATTCTTTCATGTTGAGTCAGAAATTTACTCGGAGTGAATACGAGTAGTGTCTATTACGAGACACTAAATGATAAAAAATTCATCATCCTAGTATTGTATGTTGATGATATGTTGATAGCCAATAATGATATGTCCGAAATTGATGTACTGAAGACTTAATTATCAGCACTACCAAAAAATTGACCAAAGGCTACGAACTTTGAGAGTTTTTGGCTACGGATATAAACCGTAGCTATATTACTACGGTTTTAATCCGTAGCTAAAAGCTACTTCCTCCTCCACTTCTTAGCTACAAGTTGAGGCTCTGTAGGGGCTCTATGGGGTTCACTACAGTGTATATGTTTTATCTAAGCCGTCCATCCATTTTGATACTTCTTTTCATGCATGCATGTAAAAAAGATGGTAGATCGAAGGCTCAAGTTGACCACATCATAGGAAATAGTAGAGATTAAGCGTCTACCATTGATTTGTGGTGTGGTCCACTTGGGATTTCGATCTGCCTCATTTTTTTGTTGGTTCCATAAAAATAGCTCTCAAAATGAATGGACGGTGTAGATAGACCATATACATCACAATGGGGCCCACGGAGCGCCTAATAGGACCGTCCGTTTCCGCTCCGTCCCGCGCCCGAAAAAATCCCCCCACGCCCCAAAAAATTTCCGCACCCAAATAAAAAAACCCTACCCTTTTCCCCAACTCTCTCACGCCTCTCTCTCTAACCCTACCCTTTTCCCCCACTCTCTCAAGCCTCTCTCTCTCTCTCTCTCTCTCTCTCTCTCTCTCTCTCTCTCTCTCTCTCTCTCTCTCTCTCTCTCTCTCTCTCGTTGAATCCTTCGTCTTCCAGCAACCCACGTCCCACATCCCACATCCCACATCAACTCTTCCCAGCCCTAGATCACCAAAATCCATCTCGTTTTTGCCATCGGTTCGCGGTTCCTTCTCCCAAGCCCGATCTCTGAACAAGAGATGTCCCGATCAGAGGAAATTCCATCCCGGAAAGCGCCAGCAAAAACACCAAATCGATCAGTCTATTGTAGGTGCTGCAACTTGGATCTCTATTCGGGCTCTGGTTTTCCCCTTCTGTCTCTCTCTCATTTTCCCTCTCCCTGTCCAACTCTCGATCTGCAATCCTTACACCTCATCCACCAACCGCTGAAACCCTACCGCATCTCCGGTCATCAACAACAATAGATGTTGTTGAGCTCCAACCTATTGCCAATCTGAAGAGGTGATGTTGCCTTTTGATTTGTTTGTTCATTTTGGTTTTGAATCTCTGTTTTTTAGAAAATCTGACGTTGTTAGTGTGATAATGTGAGTAATGGTTTCAAACGTCACATTTTTGAAGGATTTTTGCCCGTGATATTGCTGATTTGGCTTTGAAAGTTGGTGTTTCTATTCTCTGAGTATGGATTCTGAGGAATAGCTCTTGATTTTTTTCGTTTCAGTTTAAATTTGGCTTTTGATTCTTTTGCGTGGTGCGGATCTGAACCTTTTGCTGTAGATTTTTTTATGACTTGACACCATCTGTTTATGGATATTTTATAAGATCTTTAAAAATGTCCTTGTTTTTGTAGGATTATTTGAAGAAAATCTGTAAATTTTACTTTGAAACTTGACATTTTACATGAAAAGTAAGCTTGGGATGTTTTAACAGTCTATCAATTAGGAACCATAGGTGTTATTGATATGCATCTTTCTTTTTCCCATTTAATTATTTGGCATCTCCTCTCTTAGTATTTGGAAAAAAAAAATGCAGACAAGTTGTTTGTTAAAATGCCAAAGAGATGTGATTTGTGGAAAATGGTATGCTTTCAGTTTGGTCTTTCTTTTTCCCATTGTTTATATGGATGCTTGTATATATGCATGATCAACAATGTATGCATGCCTGTAAAATGATGGACAAATGTGTTAATGGGGTTTCTCTAAGCACACATGCAAGTGAAAAAAAAAAAAGTGCTAGAAGATTGTCTTTGAAAATCCTATTGTTCCTCTCCCTCCAAATCCTCCATAGGATCCCAAAGAAAACCAATCCCCAAATGAAGCATTGGAGATCCAGCTGATTTCAAACCTTCCTTAGAAGCAATTCCAATCAGACTTGGCCATAGCACAGTGAATAAAAATATGATCGACTGATTCCAGTTCTTAATTGCACATGATGCATCTATCAGCAATCATCATGCTGCATTTTCTCATTGCATTTTTATTTTTTTTCATAATAAGGACATTGGCATGTTATGCCAATGTTGTGAGTAATTTCACTAGAGTATGGGTGTTGCTGGCTTGTTACCTGTTAGTAGTTAGTATGCAACATGAAGCTAAGTTAGTTTAGACACCACATATTATCTTCACCCATAAGAGTGCATGTTGCTCTTTGGGCATGACACAGAAGAGGGGATTGATATTCGTGGAAAGTGCCTGGTGTCTTTTACACTTGATCCTAGGGAGGTGAATGAGGAGACCAATTACCTTACTAAGATGGGGGCTCTTAGCTCGTCTCTGGATATCTGTTATGAGATAGTTGTGTTGCTTTTGTTTCGTTTGTCTTTCAGGCCTCTGTGCTAGCCAATTTCGAACCCTTGGAATCTGCATTTTCCAAGATTCCCATAAGCATCAGAAATTCCTCAATTTTTCTGTTAAAAGAAACAAATAAAATTTATTTATATTAGAAGTTGCTAACTTATGGATGGATGTCTGTTTGCTTGTTTTCATTTGCACATCAATATCAAGCATAAAGACAAAAAAGACAATAGTATCTTATCATTAATCTCACATCCTGTTAGCCTTTTTCTGGCAATATGCCTTAAATTAGGTGAATTTTATAATTTTGATGAAATGTCTGGATGTTGTATGTCTTACTACATGCGAGGAGATTACTTTAGGAGAGAAACAACAATTGAACACGAAACAAGTTGAATAATGCTATTCTTGCAGAGGAAAAGCATGTGCCGATGTAAGTATTTAATTCAACCTTTCAAGTTCCTTTGTTTTTTGTTTTTTGTTTTTTATTTTACTATTTTGTTTCTGTAGAAACAATCTTATAAACCCATATTACTATTTTCATTTTATTGGGTCTGTATTTATTTGCTAATGACATTTTCTTTCGAAAAAGGAGAATTATGATACTTTGGCTGTGTATGACGCTTGATTCGCAAGCACTTAGAAATAGTACACATGACATTTTCTTTGAAGTCATTACCTTTCTTTATACATTTTTTATATCCATTTACACAGACTAACATTTCAGTTTTATGCTATTTTGATATATCCAGGGGCTACTCAGAATTCAATCAAGGCTGCCCAGGTATGTATTTACTGATTGCTATTTTTATTTTTATTTTGCTGCTGATTATTCTGGGTAATTCATTGTTCAAATAGGTTGAGTTTTTAATGTGTTTTGTAGTGGATGCTACAAATTCCTGGCGCAACCAGTTATATGGGTTGCATTGGGAAGGACAAGTTTGGGGAGGAAATGAAGAAAAACTCGAAACTTGCAGGTGTTAATGTAAGTTCATTTCTCCTTTGTTGCTGCAGGAAACCATGGGATTCCAGTCATTGTTGCTGCAGGAAACCATGGGATTCCGGTCATTGTTGCCGGGCATCGTTTTGGGAATGCAAATGGCATGACTCCTCATGCACAGTAATTGATTAAAATCTAGTTTAGACTATTTACGTGTTTGTAGTAGCAAAGTGAATGCGTGTATGCGGGTCTTTAGAAATTTTATTATACTCTTTTTTTTGTCAATCTGTTTTAGCTTTGCTGTTTACAAGGCATTGTATAAAATCTTCGAGATCTGTTCCCGTTTCTCTACTTTCTAGTTGCAGCAAAAAACAGTTGGAAAGGTTCATTTCCTCTCTCCATGTGCATGTTGCCTCTCTTCTTCGACATATGATTGGATCAGTTGGTACATTCAAAAATTTAAATTTATTGGAATATTTTTTTCTTTATATGCACCTATTTAATACTTATCTTCTTTTTTTTTTTTTTTGTAGATGTTAATTGCATTCATGTTGTTTTAAGAGTAGTGTTGCTTGTTTACAAATTTTACATTCCCATTTGTAGTTGTGCAAGGACAAACATTATATTCCATAATGGGACCCATGGTTCGGTAATCCAGACCATTGGCCTATTGTTTTCCATTTTTTTTTAAAAAAAAAAAATCTTTTTTCTTCACCTTGAGCTTGGAGGAAGATTATACTGTGGTTTTGACCAAATCTATATGCCTATTTTCATATCCAAATACAAAATTAAGGGTGTTTGATGAATCTGAGTTGAATGGATCACTTTGGGAGTTGGGAAAAACATGCAAGGCAGATAAATAATCATTTTTTGTTTTTTGGGTTTCTTCTTCTTTTTTGTATTTTCAATGTAATGGGCCCCAATTAACCCAATCATATTTGATGCATGTTCTATTAGGGCCCATTTGGATGATTTTCCTGTTATTTGTGTTTTAACCCCTTTTTTCCAACTAGTATTTGTGCATGAACAAAAAAAAAATTATGATGCCCATTAATGTGAAGATATCTTGCAGGAGCCTGCAAGAGAGTTTTTAGCTTCCCCTGTCTTCATACATGCAAAGTAAGTATCATGTCTTTGTGTTATGATTTGAGCTACCATGCCTACCTTTAGAAATTGGTTTACCATTAGAAATTGCCCAAAAGATCACATTTGAAGAGAAGGTCACGACATACAACATGGATCATTTACAGAAACTAGTGGATGACAAATTATGTGTAACATACAGAGATGGTTCAGCCACTTACGCAATTAGGGAAGGTTCAAAAGGTCATAAATATTTGAAATTTGGTCAAAACATAAATAGGCGTATTATGGACGGAGACATTGTTTTCATTAATAGGCCACCTAGTACTCATAAACATTCATTACAAGCATTTTCTATGTGCATGACGACCATACTATTAAGATCAATCCTCTTATTTGTGCTCCCCTAGGTGCGGATTTTGATGGGGATTGTGTTCATATATTTTATCCACAGTCTCTAGCAGCAAAGCAGAAGTTTTGGAGCTGTTTCGTGTTGAAAAGAAAATCCGTAGTTCTCATAGTGGTAGTCTGAATTTACAACTGGTGCATGATTCTTTATTGTCACTTAAACTCATGTTTAGGACTTTTTTCTTGAACAAAGCAACTACGCAACAATTGGCTATGTGTGTTTCACCAGTTTTACCAGAACCTGCTTTGCATCTTTCTTTTCAATGGTCCATTTCATCAATGATTTTTAGGATCTTCACCATCCATAGTGGGAGCGACGATTTAAAGAGTCTAGATTAACATGCATGTTTGTCATATGCATGTATGCATGCACAAAATTCGCTCTAGACATTTTTTTTTTTTTTTTTGTTTTTTTTTAAGTAAAACTAGTATTGTATTTCTTTTATGGGAAAAGTTGAACAAACAATATTTTAGAATGGGATTGATGATACAGAAACGTGGCATGTGGAAGCCAAGGGACTGTTTGGCTTGACTTGTGTTTATGGTGCAAGTTCAAGCATATATTCAGCTTAATTAACCGCAGCAGGTGCAACCCCAGAACTGCAACAGGTGCAGCTTAACTGCTTTCTGAGTCAATGCTTACGCTTGATAACAATGAAGTGGAGATTTTCTTTCTTTCTTTTTCTTTTCTTTTTCTTTTTCCACCATTTAGGTATTTAACTAGGAATATGCTGACTGGGCCTATACCTGGATGGAACATAAAGAAATAATAATCTTACTCATCAGACTGATTTCCTTAAATGCAGGTAGTTTTGCACTGAAGAAGCAAATGCTAGATGAAAGAAGATTCTCCAAAAGGCATCTGAATTTGCAACGCCTCCTGCAGGTATTTTCTCAATGTTTATACACATTGCCTTAGAGAAAAATTTGTACAAAAGGTGCTTACCCAATCACAAGGGAAGAACACTAAATAGGAAAACTATAACCCATTATCATTTGAGGAGTTGTATTAATCAAGGTAAGTTGTATGTAGGCTCATGTATTTTTAGTTTTCTGGCTTCTTCTATTATCATTTGAGGACCTCAAAGGCCCAACTAACTTGAGATTTTTATATGCAGGCTCATGTATTTTTAGCCCCACAGATCAATGTTGCCACTACAAGGTTCAATATTGAAATGGTAAAGTTTTTAACTATTTATTTTATCTTTGAAATGGTTATTTTTTCATTCATATAATTTTTTTGTTCTTTCAATGCAGCTAGGTACAACATTGGTGCAGTTATCTTGCTCTGGGCACCTATAGTCTTGGTATGTCTCATCCATTATTTGTGCAACTAATGTCTTGGAATGTTTTACAATCTTTAAAATCTTTATATGTAAATTTGTGCCCATTAATTTGCATTGTCGGAGAAACTAAAAAACTTACTCATTCTCAGATTGCAATGTGGAATATGCATCCATTATTCAAAGAAAGGGCGACATTCCAAGCACTCACACTTTCTCTCCTTGCTAGATAAATTGGTGAGTCTTCTTTCCTTCATACTATATGATTCATTGATGAAGTGGCCTGGCCATTTGGACAGGCCCATGTTTATATATTATCTTGAAATTGATGAAGTAAATCCGAATGTGCGTCGGAGCTATCCGGATGTTGAGCGGGGGTCCCTGGAAGTTGGGAACCGTTGTTATGACCATGATGAAGCTATCTATTTTTTATGGACAGCATTGGAGGGGCCTGACAATTTGGACAGGCCGTGTTTATGTATTTGTTTGAAATTAATGGAGCAGACCCGGATGTGCGTCGGAGCTATCCGGATGAGCGGGGATCCCTAGAAGGTGGGAACCGCTGTTATGACCATGATGAAGCCGTCAATTTCCTATGGACAGCATTGGAAGGGCCTGGCCATTTGGACAGGCCATTTTTATATCTATATTTGCAGGGGCCACACCCTTAACCTAAACCTAAACTTGAAAACCCAAACCTAAACCCGATCCCAAACCCGAACTCGATTTCCTAAACCTAAACCTTAAACTATTCTCAATTCCCTAAATCTATAACCTAAACCTAAACCAAAGCCTATAACCTAAACCTTAACCTAAATGTATTCTCAAATCCCTAAACCTAAACCTACACCTAATCCTAATCTCGACTCCCTAACCTAAACCGGATCCTAAACTTGAAAACCCAAACCTAAAGCCGATCCCGAACCCGAACCCAATTTCCTAAACCTAAACCTTAAACTATTCTCGATTCCCTAAATCTATAACCTAAACCTAAACCAAAACCTATAACCTTAACTTAAACCAAAACCTATAACCTAAACCTTAACCTAAATGTATTCTCAAATCCCTAAACCTAAACCTACACCTAATCCTAATCTCAACTCCCTAACCTAAACCAGATCCTAAACTTGAAAACCCAAACCTAAAACCGATCCCGAACCCGAACCCGATTTCCTAAACCTAAACCTTAAACTATTCTCAATTCCCTAAATCTATAACCTAAACCAAAACCAAAACCTATAACCTTAACTTAAACCAAAACCTATAACCTAAACCTTAACCTAAATGTATTCTCAAATCCCTAAACCTAAACCTACACCAAATCCTAATCTCAACTCCCTAACCTAAACCGGATCCTAAACTTGAAAACCCAAACCTAAAGCCGATCCCGAACCCGAACCCGATTTCCTAAACCTAAACCTTAAACTATTCTCAATTCCCTAAATCTATAACCTAAACCTAAACCAAAACCTATAACCTTAACTTAAACCAAAACCTATAACGTAAACCTTAACCTAAATGTATTCTCAAATCCCTAAACCTGAACCTACACCTAATCCTAATCTCAACTCCCTAACCTAAACCGGATCCTAAACCTGAAAACCCAAACCTAAAGCCGATCCCGAACCCGAACCCGATTTCCTAAACCTAAACCTTAAACTATTCTCAATTCCCTAAATCTATAACCTAAACCTAAACCAAAACCTATAACCTTAACTTAAACCAAAACCTATAACCTAAACCTTAACCTAAATGTATTCTCAAATCACTAAACCTAAACCTACACCTAATCCTAATCTCAACTCCCTAACCTAAACCGGATCCTAAACTTGAAAACCCAAACCTAAAGCCGATCCCAAACCCGAACCCGATTTCCTAAACCTAAACCTTAAACTATTCTCAATTCCCTAAATCTATAACCTAAACCAAAACCTATAACCTTAACTTAAACCAAAACCTATAACCTAAACCTTAACCTAAATGTATTCTTAAATCCCTAAACCTAAACCTACACCTAATCCTAATCTCAACTCCCTAACCTAAACCGGATCCTAAACTTGAAAACCCAAACCTAAAGCCGATCCCGAACCCGTACCCGATTTCCTAAACCTAAACCTTAAACTATTCTCAATTCCCTAAATCTATAACCTAAACCTAAAACTTAAACCTAAACCTAGCCCAAAACATATAACCTTAACCTAAACCAAAACCTTTAACCTAAACCTTAACCTAAATGTATTCTCAAATCCCTAAACCTAAACCTACACCTAATCCTAATCTCAACTCCCTAACCTAAACCTAAACCTAAACTTGAAAACCCAAACCTAAACCCAATCCAGAACCCTAATCCGATTTCCTAAACCTAAACCTTAACCTATTCTCAATTCCCTAAACCTTAACCTAAATGTATTCTCAAATCCCTAAATCTAAACCTACACCTAATCCTAATCTCAACTCTCTAACCTAAACCTAAACCTAAACTTGAAAACCCAAACCTAAACCCGATCTTGAACACGAATCCGATTTCCTAAACCTATACCTTAACCTATTCTCAATTCCCTAAACCTTAACCTAAATGTATTCTCAAATTCCTAAACCTAAACCTACACCTAATCCTAATCTCAACTCCCTAACCTAAACCTAAACCTAAACTTGAAAACCCAAACCTAAACCCGATCCTGAAACCGAACCCGATTTCCTAAACCTATAAATTAAACCTTAACCTATAACTTATAACCTAACTTATAACCGATAACCTAACCTATGGATTTTGCTATAGTTTAGAAGATTTGTAGGTACATTTTTGATTTCTTTATATATAATTGTTTTTTTTCAGCTTTTTTTTTTTAATCTTTCTTCCTTTTGAGATGTGTACAAAGGCATGCTTGTTTGATTGTGTCTACAATTGTTGTTTTATACAGGCTGACAAGCTAAAGAAGTTAGTGGATGATGAAATTCATTTTCTCAAGGGAAGGGTTTTGAAACTTGAAAGTGATATTGTGTCGAAGTCTACAGAAGTTACTTATGCAGTTTCAAGGAAAGAAGAAGCTGTATCTTCTATGTTTGCTGAACTTGACCGTCTGAAGAAAGAAAATTCTGTAAAAGCGCGAGCATCGTTTAATGCATGAGGGCACGCCTTAGTTGTAATTCTTATGATAGGTTGAGCAAAGTGAAGTATTATTTATTTAGAAATGTGAATGTAGGATGCATTATAGATTTGATTGCTATTGTAACAAATGCATCATTTTTTTTTCTTTGATTGCATTAAGCTTAGATGAGTTATCAATCATAGCAGGTTCTTGCAATGAAAACAGGGAAAATAGCTACGAAATATAATCTGTAGCGGTAGCAATTACTATCTATAGCTACGGATATAATCCGTAGCTATTGGTATATAGCTACGGACTATATCCGTAGCTATTGGTATGTAGTGCCGCAAATATCGTAAACATTGGTATCTATTGCTACGGATTATATCCGTAGCTATTTCTGTATAGTCGTAGCTATTTCTATCTATAGCTCGGAGAATATCCGTAGTGAATTGTGTATATTGGTACGGACAAAATTCGTAGCTAATTGTATCTATTGCTACGGATATTATCCGTAGCTAAATGTATCTATTGCTACGGACAAAACCCGTAGCTAATTGTATCTATTGCTACGGATATTGTCCGTAGCTAGACCTTTAGCTACCCCACCAATTGCGACGGACGTGCCACGGACCAGATCCGTAGCAAAAGGGCTTTTGCTACGGATTTAGTCCGTAGCCTTTGCCCATTTTTCTTGTAGTGCAGGGACATTCGAGATGAAAGATTTGGGGGCTGCAAAGAGAGTTCTCGGCACAGATATTCATAGAGACAAGAAGAGAAGCATGCTTTGGTTATCACTGGCAAAATACTTTAAAAAGGTTTTAATTAAGTATTGGATGAACCAGACAAAGCCGGTGAGCGTTCCCCACGCAGATCACTTCAAGCTTTCCTCAGAACAATGTCCTAAATCAAATGAGAAAAAACAGGTTGTCGCATGTGCCTTATTCGAATGGGATTGACAGTTTAATGTATGTCATGGTCTGTACGAAACCAGATATTTTACATGCTGTCAGTGTTGTAAGCAGATACATGTCAAACCCCGGTAAGCAACATTGGAAAGTGATGAAATGACTACTTTGATACATTCGAGATACAAAAGACCACGTCTTAACTTTTGAGAAGACATGAACAAAGTTGGTTGCGCATGTGGATTCAGACTACGTAAGCAGTGTGGATTCTAAAAAGTCAACTTCAGGTTACCTATTTGTACTAGCGGGTGGAGCAATTAGTTGGATGTCAAAGCATTAGTCTGTGATAGCTCTTTCTACAACAGAAGCAGAATATATGGCAATGATGGAAGCGTTTAAGGAAGGTGTTTGGTTGAGAGGCATGATAAATCAGTTGGGACTTCAACAGGAGGCCGTGTCGATTAATTATGATAGTGAAAGCGTTATAAATTTGGCTAAAAATTTTATTTATCACTCTCGTACTAAACACATTGACGTTCGTCACCACTTTATCCGACAGGTACTTGAAGGAGGTGTGACTCTGGAGAAGATTCACACTAGCATGAATCCGGCCGACATACTCACTAAGGTCGTTTCTATAAAGAAGTTCAAGTTTTATGCAACTTCTCTGGGCTTGGCTATGGCATAAAAAGAAGACGGAGTATGCACAAGAAGCATTGATGAAACTATGATACAAAGCAGAGATAAGAGAATAGGACAAGTAGCAACACGTTTGATGATTGAAGACATGGTGGATATTGTTGTAATAAATGTCTTAAATTATGTCTGTTACTGGGTCTGTCGATGTCATCGACAGTCTGTTCGATGTCACTTTCATGACATTGAACAGTTCTCGATCCCATCGATGTCTTTTGGACTTTCTTCAGTTGGTTGATGGACTAACTTGGCACTTTTTCCGATGTCATCGATAAGTGTTCGATGCCATCGAAAATTTCTAAAAAATCATGTTTTGTCTCTAGACAGTTGAGGTGTTAGTTCGATGCCATCTATGAGTGCTCAATAGCATCGACAGATTAGTTTCGATGCTATTGGCAAGCCTTCAATAGCATTGACAGATTCTGTCCAGATTTTTCGTAAAGCTGCAACTTTGTACGATTTGTTTCCGATTTCGTTTGGGATTCTTTCTAAAGCTTTATATGGGTGTAAATGGGATTGGGAAGTATTCTAAGTATTTATAAATCGTCCTAGGGTTTCAAAGGGGTGTAGCAAGGGTAAGATTTGAGGTTGTTCGAATTGGGTAAGTCATCTCTCTTTGTAATTTCTGCTTTCATAGTGATTATCGGTCACTTTGTGCAGTGGTTTTTTCCCAAAAGGGTTTTTCCACGTTAAATCTTTGTGTTCTCTTTATGTTTGCTTGGTGTGATTGGATTGTTATCCTTGATTCATATCTGTGTGCTTCTGCGGTTCCCCCAACAAACTGTCGCCCACGAGCCTGATCCCGTCAAGAGGCGGTCGCTTGCATGCACGCCGCTTCAAAAGTATATGGGATATTATTAGTTTAATTTGGGTACCTTCTCGTTTCCTTGGTTATGCAATTCCTTAAAGGAGGTCAGATGTGGGATGGAATATTCTTCAAAATTTGGAGTCGTCACTAGCCAACAAGCTATGGAATCTACGGTCAGCTAGAAACTGCAAAATTGCTTAGGGGTCAGGGAATCGTAAAATTCTTTGACTTAAGTGACTCTTGCAGTTGATCTGCAACCATAGGTTCTAGGTAACGGTCCCGATGACAGAAGAGGAAGGGTTAGGAACCCTCTTCTACCTACACGACGTGCGATCTCTACTTCACAGTATTTATAACTTTTAAGAAGATTTAATTATGTTGAGGCATTATATAACTAGACATGATTCGCATAGCCCCTTAAGGGGACTGGGCAGGCAAAAGTAAGCAGGATCCTAGCTTGACTTTGCAGGGTCAACTGACCACAAGTAGGCGCATAATATACAAAATAAGGCTTGGTGAAAAAAATGAAATGCAAAACATGAACCCCCGCCCGCCCCGACGCTGAGTCGTAACTCTTCCTGTAGAAACCTCCTTCAACTGATTCAGTCAGTAGGAAAGTCAGTAAGAAAGCCAACTAGCTTTACTTTGTGGGTTTAAGACTCAAGCAAGCAAATGTAGAGAAGTAAAGCAACACAAAGAAATGAATGTAATACACAAGTTGATGTTAACAGCAAGTTAGGAATGTATGGAGTTGGAATGCAATCTAAATTCGATCGAGATGTCAAGAAAAATAAAACCTGAGAAATTGGACACCCTTTTTCAACTCAAAAGGGATGATCGGGCGTCCCCCAATTCTAACCCATCTCTTCATTTAACTAGTTTCTTTACAAACAATTAGTTGTAGGAGATTGGCTTCTTAAGTCGAGTAAGGCATCATAGTAACATAAAACGTGAGAGCATTATAAGTAATTTCATAAAGAAATCACAACAGATCACCACACCGAAGTTGAAAACATTGTGAAACAAATAATGCAATTACACGCACATTCTATCCTGGTTGGACTCCATAATGCAGTATAATAAAGAAGAGCTTACCCGACACTTTGGGTGGATCTTTTGTCGGCGCTGAGTAAAATAGGGCGTCGAAAAAATGTCTCTCTCTCTATATATATATAAAAGAAAACCCTACACCCCCCATTTCAATCCCAACCCCCCCCCCCCCCCCCCTCTCTCTCTCTCTCTCTCTCTCTCTGCAACTCCATGACGCCGACTCTATCTTCTCTCTCTACAACTCCACGACCCCGACTCTCTCTCTCTCTCTCTCTCTCTCTCTCTCTCTCTCTCTCTGTGCAGCTCCACCTTTTGTTGCAACTCCAGCAGCTACCCACCGCGACTCTCTCTCTCTCTATGCAGCTCCACCTTTTGTTGCAACTCCAGCAGCTACCCACCACTGTCACGCCCCAAACTCGGAAACCGGGCTCACAAAATTCTCGATCGCCAAATCCGGTGCCGACAGCCTCCGTAGAACCCCATTCCCGGCTTCTAGCTCTCATACGCCAAATTTCAATCCTGGGATTCTACAAGGAGGATTTTTCAATGTACATTTATCTCATAAGAAGCATAACCACAAGTTTACCCAAATCACGAAGGCAACATCATCATCACATATCCACTAATATAATCATTTGAAAATAATGCTGAAAGGAAAATACATATATCGAAAATTAAAGCTCCAGAGGTCCGTTGCATGCTCCAAGTTCAATACTGCTGCAACCTAACGCCACCTGCATGCATCTATCGTGCATAAGCTTATAGAAAGCTTAGTGGGTGGTGAAAGTGTGTGCACAAGGTAAGTGTCAAGTATTCGATACAATACCGTAATCATACAATGCCGAAAATACTGGCAAGATCATAAATCATACGATATCGGAGTGAGCGGAAATATACTGGTAAGTCCATGAGTGCCATCAGCCGTACCAAGGCTATGTAATGCAAAAATAAAAATAATATCATATACTAATGAAGCAATGTAGATCAGCAATGCAATGCGGGGACAGTAAGCTAAATATCAGATGCTGATGATGCAATGCAATATGCGGTGCGAATGAAATGATCAAGCTGGAGTGAAGTCGGGATGTTAGTACGTTGTATCGCAGGCTATGGGGTCCATCACAAGGGACTTCTATCCAAACCAGTCCCACACCTAAATTTGGATAGCCAGACTCAATGTAGTAGACTCCTGATCTTAGGTTAGTCACGCACCCAACCGAAATCCTTGCTATTACGAAAGTACACAACAATTAGTTGCGCACCACCAACCCGAGTAGATAGTGAATGAATGAATGAATGAGTATGCAACTCCTACTCGATAAGTCCACATATCGGTATGGTTCCTCTCTGGAATCATCACCGAGGTCTATTACACTCTACGCCAGTTTGTCTCCCCTATCCGAGCGCACAACTGGGTAAGTGAAAGAGACCTCACTATCCGCCTGCCAATATCGGACCCGACTCGTCGATAGTGGACCCATTCCTGAAGCTGCTCAAACTCAACCTAGACGTTGCCCTCTCACTCAAGCGGGTAAGATTACACCCCCTCCCAACCGACCACGACACAGTAGGAGACGCGGCCTACTGGTATTCAGCTCTCATGCGCTCATATATATATCCACTCGGTCTCGACGTTGGAGCGTCTCCTGGCCACAGAGGTTTAGGAATTTTCACACAGGGACATCTATGGCGCCCGTATGCTAGAACTAAACATTTTCGGTGTCCCATCTGGCCATCCACGATATGCCTGTGGAGGCTATGGCCCTGATGTCGTTAGGGCGTACAGTAATCATAACACATAATGCAATATGCATGAGTCATACAATCCAGTCATGCATCAATCCTCCGCATACCGTGCGCTCATGTGAGATAACCTCCGCCTATCAGGGAGTCTCATAACCTGTCCAATGATATATGCAATGGTCAACCACATCTCATAACAAACATGCAGATGATGCGTATGGACATGTATCATGATGTTATGTTGTCACATACTCATAATCGGTATCAATAACCGGCATCAACAATCAGACTCGACAATGTGGACATTTAACCAACATTGCTCCCAAGGAATGGCTCGCATAGAGCCTAACGTATAATAGACCCACAGCCTCACACAAGGGCCTAATATACAAAACCATGGGCCACGAATACAACTCAATGGACCACGCCAAAAATGGTCATAAATACACAACAGGTGGGCCCCGCATATGGGCCCAATATACATAACAGGTGGGCCCTGCACATGGGCCTAATATACAACACAATGTGCTCCATCGCCTGGCCTTCAAATGCACCAGAATGGGCCTCATCACATAGGCCTCTCATGCATCAAGTCGAGGTCGAATGTTCATCAGAATGGGCTTCAAATACGCGCCGCATATACATCACAATGGGCCTTGGCAATCGGCCTCGATATCCGGCCTAGACAATTGGAGTCGGCCTCGATAATTAGAATTGACCTCAATAATCGAAATCGGCCTTGACAATCAGAATCAGTCTTAATAATAATCGGAATCGGCCTTGATAATAATCGGAATCGGCCTCGACAATCAGAATCGATCGATAATCGAAATCGGCAATCAGTCATGATAATCGGCCTCGATTGCTAATCGGCAATCGGCCACGACAATCGGAATCGATCGATAATCAGAATCGGTAAATCGGTCATGTCAATCAGAATCAGCAATCGGCCATGATAATCAGAATCGATCGATAATCGAAATCGGCAAATCTGTCATGTCAATCAGAATCGGTAATCGCCCTAACAAAGGGCCTAAGGGAAGGTCACAATGTGGACTTTTAACCATCATCTCCATCAATGTGGATATTTAACCAACATTGCTCCCAAGGAGTGGCCCACATAGAGTCAAACGTACAGTGAGTCCATGGCCTCACACAAGGGCCTAATATACATCACCATGGGCCTCATACCTGGGCCTCAAATACATCACAATGGGCCACGTCCCATGGGCCTTGAATACATCATATGGGCCTCAAACATGGGCCATAAATGCATCTTATCAGGCCTGCCCATGGGCCTCGAATACATCACAATGGGCCTCGCCCATGGGCCTCGAGTACATCACAATGGGCCACAACCCATGGGTTTCAAATACACAATAGGTGAGCCTTACACATGGGCCTTATCACATCAAGCGGGCTACATCAATGGGCCACACCAATGGGCCTCAGGTGAGAGCTTGGGTTACACCAAAAATCATTTCAATAGTTGCAGGTGTAACATGTGTATCACTGTACACTATCAACCTATGGGGCACATGGATCACAAATGATGATTAGCACTGCCAAACATGTACATGCAAATCAGCACTGTCCAACCATTACTCATGCAAAATAGCACCGTCCAAACACTGTCCATGTAAATCTGCACTGTTCAAGCATTATCCAGCACCGTCCAAACATTGTGGACGGTGTGGATGAAAAATATACAACATGGTGAGGTCCACAGCCCCACCCAATCATTGTCCAACATGATCAGCACCTGTCCATGCATTGGACAGTGTGGATGAAATACATAGATCACGGTGGATCTCACACGTGCAGCAAGTGGGGTCCACGGCTGGACGGTGTGGATAAAAAACACATATCATGGTGGAGTCCACAGCACCGTCCAGCAACGTCCAGCATTGTCCTGCTGGACGGTACAGGTAAAGCACGTACATCAAGGTGTAGAAGATGGGTGGTGCTGGATGAAAACATATAGCATGGTGGCCCCACACGTAAGGAGTGGATGAACGGTTGGATAACATACATACCACATGTGGGTCCCACAGACCCTGATGACGTCATGACAGCAGCTATATTGCCGCTGTCAGCGCATACCAGCCAATCCATTCTAAACAAGGTGGGTCCCACGTAGGGCCCAATATATATATATATATATATATATATATATATATATATATATATATAATATTATATTATATAATAGTTATCATTATTATTATTATTATCGAAAAGGTCCACCGTCCAGACCCATGTCTGGACGAATGGTGTGGATTGCAAAACATGCATCAAGGTGATTTCCACAGCTGGATGGACGGTGTGATAAACACACACATCCAGGTGGGCCACTGCACGGTCGGTGCAGCTACAACACCGAACCATGGTGGAGCCGTACATGGCAGATGGACAGCGTGGATACCATATCCAAGGTGGGCCCCACTAGCAATGAATATGCGGTTGGAATATAACTCGGACCACGTGATGGGTCCACGAGGTTAGCCAACGGTAATACAGCAGCTATATTGCTGTTGTAGGTACACCGTCCAACAGTTTCCATCAAAGGTGGGTCTCACATGGGGCCACCATAATATTATATATATATATATATATATATATATATATATATATATTATATATATATATATATATATATATATTAATCATATTATTATATTAATCCAGAACTTCTGTGAAAGGATTCACTGGTTGACGTTCAATCCTCCACCGTCAGTGCAGTCCACCTGATAGATCTGCCTCATATGGGATGGATGGTGCGGATGAAAGGTGGGTCCACGTTGGACGGACTGGATGTAAACATATACATCACAGTGTGGCCCACATACCTCAGTGCCCACCGTCCCATACACATGGACGGTGTGGATCAGATCCATGCATCCAGGTGGAGTCCACATGAGTGGACGGTCTGGTTTATAACACATACCTGACGAGTAGACCCTCAGGCCTGCTGACATCAGCAACAACTACTGCTGCTTGCAGCAAAACAGATGCACGGTGTGGCTGAAATCCACATCACAGTGGGCTCCACCATGAATGGACTGTATGGATGGGACGCGGATTTCCTGGGAAACCCTTTCGCAGGAAGTTCCTGCGCAAGGATTCTAGGTGGGGCCCACTGTGATGTTTCTGAGAAATCAAATACGTCCATCCGTTTTTCGACCTCATTTTAAGACATGCTACCAAAATTGAGGAGGATCCAAAACTCAAGTGGGCCATAGGAGATGAAACAGTGGGGAAAGGAATTCCTACCGTTGAAACCTTCCTAGGCTCCACTTTGCTGTTTCTATGCAATCTAAACCGTTTATAAGTTTATTTTCACTTAGATAAAGTGAAAAAATCAAAAACATTATATCATTAAAAACTTTTATAGACATAAATATTTCAATGGTGATCACTAAATATCCACTGTTTCCTCTCGTGTGGCCCATTTGAGTTCTGGATCCTCTTTATTTTTGATGTCATGTCATAAAATGAACTTCAAAAATGAATAGAGGGGTTGGATTTCTCACAAACATCTAAGTGGGACCCACACGGAATCTTGCGCAGGAACTTCCTGCGAAAGGGTTTCGCAGGAAATCCGCGTCCGTATGGATGATACACATGCGCAACGGTAGGCCTCACCGTCCAAGTTGCTGGACGGTGTGGATACACCACACACATCAAAGTGGGCCCAACATGATGGATGGCGTGGATATATCACACGCATCAGGTGGGCCATTCATCAAAAAGGAAAAATAGAGAAAGGGAGGAAGAGAGAGAGAGAAAGAGAGAAAGAGAAGATAGGTCCCACCATGTGGGCCCTAAATCCATAAATCAACTCAAGAAAAAACTACACCCACTTATGATCTTCTCCTCCTTCTTCCGCCAAAGCATCCTAAAGCTCCAATGGGCGAACTTCAACGGTCGAGATTGGATCATGGATGGTGGAGATGGGAGTTAGGAAGGTGGGCCACATTAGCTTCTCCTCTTGGAAGCCA
>JAJHSJ010000010.1:54071550-54134043 GCA_021015155.1 Magnolia officinalis
GCATAGCTAGGTTGAGTCTGACCAGCTTGTAAATGGGTCCGCTATCGACGAGCCGGGCTGGTATTGGTAGGCAGATAGTGAGGTCTCTTTCACTTACCCAGTTGAGCGTTTGATGGGGCGACAAGCTAGTGTGGAGTGTACTAGACCCCGGTGATGATCCCAGAGATGTACAGTACTGATTTGTGGAGCAGGAGTTGCATACTCAGCATTATATTCATTCATTCATTCACTATCCACTTGGGCTGGTGGTGCGCAACTAATTGTTATATGTACTTTCACAATGGCCAAGATTTTGGTTGGGGCACGCGACTAACTTGAGATCAGGAGCTTACCACATTGAGTCTATCTATCCAAATTTATGTATGGGACTGGTGTGGATAGAAGTCCTTTATGATAGGCCCCATAACCTATGATACACGTACTATCATCCCGGATTCACACTGCAGCTTGGTCATTTCATTCGCACCACATATTACATATTGCATTACATCATCAGCATATGGCATTCTGGGTTACTATGTTTCTGCATTTATATAACCTAAAGGAGATTGATGGTATTCGTATCTCTTCCGAATTGCATATTGTATTGCATCCTCGATATCCGATATCTGGTTCATTATGTTTCCGCATTACATAGCCGATTTACATTACTTTCTCAGTATATGACATTGGCTTGCTATATCTTTTCATCGCATATCCTGGATGAGGTTGATGATATCTTTATGGACTTGTCAGTATTTCTACTTACTCTGATATTGTATGGTTCGTGGACTTATCAATATCTCTATTTACTCTGATATTACATTCTAAGCACGCATATAATGCTCACACACTTACACTACCCTCTAAGCTTTCTATAAGCTTATGCACGATAGATGTGTGCAGGTGACATTTTGATGCAGCCGAGCTGAGGTAGGAGCGTGCGGTTGAGCTTCTGGAGTTTTCTTTGATATTTCTATATTGTATCTCCCTTTCAGCATTGTACTCAAATGATTATATTAGTGGATTGTGATGATGATGTTGCCTTTGTGATTTTGGTAAACTTGTGGTTATGCTTTTTATGAGACAAATTCATGTCAAAAATCCTCCTTGTAGGATCCTAGGATCGGAATCTGGCGTATGGACGCTGGGAGCCGAGAATGAGGTACTACGGAGGTTGTCAGGACCGGATTCGGCGATCGGGAGTTTTGTGCGCCCGGTTTTCAAGTTTGGGGCGTGACACCCACCTTTCATGTATGTGTTTCATACACGCCGTCCGTGGATCTCATCCACGTGGCCCACCCTCACGTGATGTGTGGTTTTGATCCACACCATCTAAATTGTGGGACCACCATGATATGTGTATTATCCACATTGTCCGTCCGTTTTGGACGCGTGGACCGCAGCTGTGATGTATAGGTTTAATCCACACTATCCACCCTTTTTACAGCATGTGGGGCCCACCCCACACGTGCTGCACGTGTGATGGTGGGGCCCACCTTGTGCATGTGTTGAATCCATACCGTCCAGCCACTGTAGAGATTGTTTTATGGCATTGAGGATGAGATAGATCTAAGTTTCAAGTGGGATCCACCACGTGTACGTGGGGTCTACCATGATGTGTTCGATCCACCGTCCATTGACGGTGGACCCACCTGATGTACCTCCATCCACACCGTCCAGGACTGGAATGGTGGGTGGGGCCAACTCTGATGTGTGTATTGTATACACACCGCCCATATGTGGGGCCCGCATGGGATGTATATATTTTGTCCACGCTGGCCGTCCAGCAGGGACGTGGGTCCCACATGATATATGTGTTTTATCTATCCCATTTGCCCATGGGATGTGGACCCCGCCTGATGCATGTGTTGTATCCACTGTCCAGATTCCTGGACGGTGGGGTTCGCTGTGATATATGTATGGCACCCACCTGCCATGTTTGAGGGGCCAGCCATGATATATGTGCTTTCTATTCGCACCATCCAGTGGCCTGGACGGTGGGGACCACCACGATGTATGGGCTTTCTAACCACGCCGTCTACCCATTTTTAGGCCCACCTGCTGCATGCAGGGCCCACCTGATGTATGTAAGGCCCATGAGCGAGGCCCGTCATTATGACCCACCTTGATATATGTATTTTATATACACACCGTCCATTTGGGCAGTGCTGTATGGGCTAACCATGATGTATGTGCTTTGCACCAACGCCGTCCATCTATTTTGTGGGACGGTGGGCCCCTAGATGCATACGTTTTATACCCAGCTGTCCATTTGTTTTGTCGTGGGATGGGTGGGGCCCACTTTGAGGTATGTGTTGTATGCACCGCCCATCCACGTGGGGCCAGTAGTGATGTATGAGTCTTATCCACACCGTCCAGCACTCAAGACGGGTAGGGCCCACCTTGAGATGTGTTGTATATTCACATCGTCCATCCACGTGGCGCCCACGTGATGTACGTGTTTGATCCAAGCGGCCCGATGTAATATATATTTGGCCCGTGTGATGAGGCCCATTATGATATATATTTGGCTTATGTGATGAGGCCCGATGTGATGTATATGGAGCCCGTATGATGAGGCCCATGTGATGTGTATTAGGCCCATGTGATGTGGCCCGATGTGTTGTATATGAGGCCCATATGAGAAGGCCCAATGTGATGTATAAGGCCCATGTGATGCGGCCCACTTGATGTGTGAGACCCTTGTGTAAGGCCCGTTGAGATTGTATGTGGCCCATTGTGATTGTATGTGGCCCATTGTGATTGTAATTGCGGCCATTGATGAGGCCCGATGTGATGTATTTATGGCCCAGTGTGATGTATATTAGGCCCTTATGTGAGGCCATGGGCCCACTATATGTTTGGCCCTATGTGGGTCACTGCTTGGGAGCGATGTTGGTTAAATATCCACATTAATGGGCAATGATGGTTAAATGTGCTCATTGTGACCTTCCCTTAGGCCCTTTTTAGGCCAATTATCCAATGCGATTATCGAGGCTGACTCCGATTATCGAGACCGATTATTAAGGCCGATTCCGATTGACGAGGCCAATTCTGATTGTCGAGGCCGACTCTGATTGTCGAGGCTGATTCCGATTGTCGATGCCGATTATCGATACCGATTCCAATTGCCGAAGCCGATCGTCGAGGCCAACTGCCGAGGCCGATTGCCAAGGCCGATTATCGATGCGATTATGAGTATGTGACAGCATTGCATCATGATACCTACACCTTGGAGCCCACCTTGTGTATATATTAGGCCCCATAAGGAAGTCCAGTTTATTATGCGATAGAGAGGGTAAGGAAGCCCACTTGTTGCACTTAGACTAGGATCTACCCTCGGTGGGGATATTGTGACGCTCCATCACTGTGGGCGGACACTGAGTGGGCAGGCGCACGTGGGCGGACACTAAGTGGGCGGGGCAAGAGGAGCTGAGCGAGCTACTAGTGATTGGTAAGCTACTATGCACACAGTAAAGGCAGAACTTTGTCTCGCATTGGGAGCATCGTCCGATGTTGTGATGGCTATAAGTTGGATTCTTTTCTTAACTATCATGACACGTTTTAAATCAGTGAGCCTACTTTGATATTTGGATTAGATCTGCCGTCCTTCTGTGGACCCCCATCATTCGTATGCATGTTGTGATGGATGATTGATTATATGTCATTGGGCTGAGATGTTTATGAGACTCCTTGTGAAACGGAGTTATCCCCACATGATCGCGCAATACACGTGGTTTGATGTATAGCCTAGATGAGGTTGACGGTACTCGTGGACTCATCAAAATTTGTATATTGCATTACATTCTCAGTATATGATATTGGTTTATTATGTTTTTGCATCGCATATCCTGGATAAGGCTAATCATAGTTATGGACTTATCGGTATGTTTCCGCATCGGTATGTTTCCGTATTACTCTGATATTGTACGATTTATAGATTGCAAGTATTTCCACTAACTCTGATATCTATATGCTTGGCATGTGCATCGTACACACTTTCACCACCCTCTAAGCTTCCTATAAGTTTATGCACGATAGATGCATGCAGGTGGCGTTAGGTTGCAACAGCATTGAGCTTAGAGCGTGCAGTGGTCTTCTGGAGCTTTGATTTTGACATATATATTTCAATTTCTGCATTGTATTCAAATGTTTATATTAGTGGATATGTGATGATGATGTTGCCTTTGTGATTTGGGGTAAACTTGTGGTTATGCTTCTTATGAGACAAATGTACGTTGGAAAATCCTCCATGTAGGATCCCAGGATCAGAATCTGGCGTATGGGCGCTGGGAGCCGAGAATGGGGTACTACAGAGGCTGTCGGCACTGAATTCGGTAATCGAAAATTTTGTGAGCCCGATTTTCGGGTTTGGGGCTTGACAAGAAGTATGGATAGAAGAAGGTGGGGGTGAATCGGGATAGGTGTGGTTTCGCACCACGATAGTCAGCCCTTCGAGGAAGGGAGAGTTTCACACCCAATTAAATCTCTACAACTTAGGAATTTAAAGGAGCAGAAAAATGTAGAAATTTTATTAATCTTCATTGAATTAAAAAGACTACAAGGGGTGCTTATTTATAATAAAACCATATAACCCAAAACTCGCGCCATGTGCGCAACCTATTACTTGGCTACGAAGTAATAAAAACTAACAACTAATCAAAGCAATCTAAACCGTCCATGATACTCCTAATAACAATAATAAGCAAAACCCAAAGTTCTAAATCAATTGGAATAGTGGGCCACGATCATGAGAACCCATGGTGAGATTTACATGACTATCGGGTCTACTCCAACAAACCAAAACGTAGCCCTCTAACTAGGAGGCTTTCCCTGGACATCGTCATCGATCCAGATCGATAGTGGGGCCCTCCTCCTCCTTACGTACGTGCGTAGGGGGCATACATGTGCGAGAGATGTCTCCATCAATTCTTATCGGCAGTGAAGATTTCGCAACTAGCGAAATAAAACTCCTAAACCGATCCTAGATGTAAGGATCAAGTCTCTGAAGCTCCTCCTCAACAAGCCACATACTGTCAGAAGCTGGGCGTGATTTTCGCTTGACCAAGAACTTCTGAAACCTGCCGTCCGACGTGGATATTATCTGATAGTTCAGAATATCCTCTATCTCCTCTTTGGGTGTGGGAATGGTAGGTATGGGAGGTAGAGGATGGGAAGATGGGTTGAGAGGGGGTCATGGATTAAGGGAAAGGTTTGAGGAATCAGAATGGTTAGGTGACAGGCTGGACAATGTATCAGTGGTCCCCTGAAATGTAACTAGATCATCCACATTGAATGTGGAACTAATTCCCATGGAAAATCTACCACATACGCATTGAGACCATTTCGTTTTATAATTTTGAATGGTTCAGCGCTACGCATGTGTAATTTACGAACGGCTCCCTGAGGGTACCAGTCTAGCCTGATGCGGACCATCACAAAGTCCCTTACATTGAATCCCTTGAAACGTTTATGTTGGTCTGCAGAAAGTGAGTAATGTTCATTACTAGTCATAATCTTCTGCCTGATTTCTTGATGTCATGAATGAATGTGATGCGCAAAAGACTCTGTAGACTCTTAAGGCCTATGGGACAGTGACATAGGGACAAGATCAATAAGTTTCCTAGTTTTATAGCCAGTAACGACTTCAAAAGGACTTAAACCTGTGGACCTATCGACATAACTATTGAATGCAAACTCGGCTATAGGTAGTACGGTGTCCCACGTCCTGGTGTGCTGTATATCCCTCATAGGGGGAAACTCATCCGGTAGATCATCATGAAAATATTACGAAACTCATCCACTACCGGAATGGCCTCAGTGGGTAACTCTACACTAGCCTCTGGTTCACTCTCTCTAGCCACAAAACCGTACATGTCGTACAACTCAAAAAGGTGGTCCATGTCTGCAACCAATCTTGAAAAACTTTAGGGTCAAAGTGGCCATCAAACGTGGGGGCATTACTTCAACTCATTTGAGAAGTTGCACATCAGGGTCATAGTGGTCTTGATATGCCTCATGGGGTGGGTGCACGGGTGCACACCCACAACCGAATCATTAGCCACCTCCATTCCATCGTCTATCCTCCTGACCACTTGCCTGAGATTGGGCATCTTCCCCAATGGTGGGGTTTGCCCTGGCGGAGGTCTCTAGTTAGGTAATGCGCAAATCAAGTTGCTCAAAGTGTTGGTAAATACATTGTTCTAAGCGCCTACCCAAAGACTCAAACTGTTGGGTCAGCTTGTTCATTGACTCTTGCAATTGCTCCATGTTTAGTGCAGGGTGCAAGCCAAAACCACGACCCATACGTGTGGGCATACAACTACTAACTCAATCTAAGGACCTTCTACTACAACTATATGTGCCTAGATAGGACTAAATGCTCCTATAGGACTCTATATGTAGAAAACGACACAATACTACTCAATTTCCAGCAACCTATTTGCCCAAAAAAATCTGTCAACAAAAAATCCAGCAAAGAGATATGCGGATTTTCTGACTGCAGAAAATTCAGCAGCCTATATAAGAAATTATGGACCATTAAACAACTCTATATGATGATACTTAATGCATAATGGACACAAATAAACTAAACCCTAAATATGCAATGCATTCCCCTATAAAAACCTTGTGCTCTGATACCAAATTTGATGTAGGACATGAAATTCAAGTATGATGTGCAAGATTTTCAGGCTTTAGATCACACTAGTTCAGAAATAATTACACAAAATTTCACATCCCACACAAAAGTTCAAACACTCAATCAAGGGAAATCTTATGTGAGTCCAGGCCTACACATGCTAGGGCTGGATTCAATCAAAATTATAGACCAAATAAGAATTAATGGAGGTTAAATTCATCCGCACATGTACAGAAATAATTCCCCCAATCCAAGGGATTCAGAAATTTCAATTCGGGGAACCCTAAGATTGAAAAAATGGCATAAAATTGAGAATTTGAGTAATTTAGGGTTAGGTTTAGGGATTTTGGGTGAAAGAGGAATGAAATAAAGGAGAGAGATGAACCATAGAAGTACCGCACGTGTGGATAGCGGCAACGGCCCGAATGCAAGTGCGTGTGATCTCGATCGGACGTGTGTGGGGCCCACTATTCAAAAAAAGGTCACTTTGGCCCTGGTCGACCAGGGATGGGCTCCAAAACTCTCCAAATCTCAACTCGATCCGATGCACGGTTTGTGCGTGGTACTCCGCCGAAGTTCCAGCCCTCCTGCAAGGCTAGATTCTGGAAATCTTCTGTAGAGAGAAAAACGACTGCAATAGAGGATGAATTTAAAGCGTAGATGATTGTAGAAGAAGAGAAGTATGGATGGAAGAAGGTGGGGACGAATCGGGATAGGTGTGGCTTCGCACCACGGTAGTCAGCCCTTAGAGGAATAGAGGGTTTCACACCCAATTGAATCTCCACAACTCAAGAATTTATAACAGCAAAAAAACGCACAAATTTTATTAATCTTCATTGAATTAAAAAGACTACAAAGGGTGCCTATTTATAATAAAACCATATACCCCAAAACTCGCGTCATGCGCGCAACCTATTACTTGGCGACGAAATAATAAAAAATAACAACTAATCAAAGCAATCTAAACCGTTCATGATACTCCTAATAACAATAATAAGCAAAACCCAGAGTACTAAATTAATTGGAATATTGGGCCACGATCATGAGAACCCATGGTGGGATTCACATGACTATCGGGTCCACTCCAACGAACCAAAATACAGCCCTTTAACTAGAAGGCCCTCCCTGGACGTCGTCATCGATCCAGATCGATGGTGGGCCCCTCCTCCTCCTTGCATACGTGCGTGGGGGGGTGTACGAGAGATGTCCCCATCACCCTCTATGGCTTCAATCCCATCCAAAATATCAATGTAATCTTGATAATACATATATTAGTTTGATCCAAAACTTTTACGGCTCCCAAGAAGATTTCATCGGTGGGTATTACTATCCCTGCTATTTTCTGTGTGGGTTCCAATGGAACTTTGGATCCGCCTCATATTTTGCCTCATACCTTATAATGATATTTTTGGATGAACCATGTGTACACAACACATGCATCATTATGGGGCCATAGAACTTGGTGACCTCACTTCAGTACTAAATCTAGCTACTGAAGCCATCAATAGCTAATCAGCATCTGTTATCACAGTGGAAATAGGATTGCATGATGGGTAACCCACCATGAATGTACCAAGTAAAATCTCTTGGGTCCATCATAAATGCCTATGGCTTGTCTATGTTGTCAATCCATTTTTTTGCAGCCATTTTTTGGAGTTGAACTCAAAATTGAACCATGTCCAAAGCTCAAGTGAACCCACCACAAGAGAGTGGGATAATGATGTCCACAGTTAAAACCTTCTTAAGTCCTACAGTGATGTTTATTTGTCATCCAACCAATTCATAAGGCCACAAAGACATGAACAAAGGTAAAACACAAATATAAGCTTGATCCAAAACACCTTCTATGGCTTCAATCCCATCCAAGGTAAGAATTTATTGCTAGTTATGAGACAACTTTATTATCTCCAAGCACATCCAAAATTGTGGCACAACTTTGTCTAAAACCATAACTTTGAATTCTCCTTTGGATTGTGTTTATGTTTATTTTAGGATGTAATATATTTTGGATGGGTTTCAAGTCTATGTATACAACCCTAGCCCTGAATTCTCATGTGTTGGTGATAGGTATTTGATTATTCTTATTTTAAGTTGTTTTGATTCCCTAATTTGTGTTTTCTGCTTTTGTATTTTGAAATTGCGTAGCCTAACCTTTTCCCTTTCACAAAATTCTCTTTTGGTTGTAATTTTTACTATCACTTGATCCAAGCAAGTGATAGGTTTAATATCAATTCCAGCTTGAGCATCTCCAAACTAAATATGTTGGAACAAGACACGTTGACTTGAACAGATTGCAAGTCCCCAAACCTTTAGAAACCTTGGTCTCTTCTTTTTTTTTTTTTCCAGTCAAATCAAAAGGCCTATCATGTTGAGCTTTATCAATTCTTATTTCTTGATGTTTTTGGATGTCCAGTGAGTCGGCAATGAATATCCAACGTGATAGCTACGCGTCTTATATTGGTCACTACCCCATCTTGGCCTACTTTGATATTGCGGAAAATGAATCAATAGGGAGAGAATGCTACAATTTTATGCAGGTATGCTCTAGCAGATGATTTTTTTAGAATTGACATGTCATATCTATTACTACCCTTGTCAATTATGTTATCTAATTATTATTGTTGTTGTTGTTAACCTACACATACTTTTTCGTGTTGTTCATTATGAAGTCTTCCTTGCCACATGATTTACCTTTATCTCCATGCACATTCCTCACAGCATGGTGCTCGATTAGTTCTAGGCGCGTGCATGCCTCCATATGACTATGCATGGTCAAGTTAGCATGGTTCTTTTACATCATATTGATTTTTCTTGGTCAAGTTAGCTTTGATGTCTCTGTGAACAATTTTCAATCTTATTCTTCATGGAGATATTCCAAACCTCAAGCAATCCCAACACATATCTTATGCCTTGTTGGCCAATCCAAATTCAGCTGACATTCTTCTGGGCCTATACATATCCAGAAAACAAAATCAGTCATACTTTCATGCACTTTATTCACACAGTATACACATTATGACACCAATGATAAAAGGTGGTGAAGCAAATCATACCAAACAGAGCACGGGCAAGATTGTTATTTTCCATATACTCATATATGAGCAATAGCTGATTTCCTTCCATACAGCATCCATAGAGCTTTACAAGATGCGGGTGTTGTAAAGCAGAAATCATGCCTATCTCATTCACAAACTCACGGTTCCCTGGCTTTGATTAAGAAGAAAGCTGCTTCATTGCAATTATGTTACCATTTGATAGTAGGCCTTGCATTAGGGTAATAAAGTTCTCAAAATGACCTTGATGGGGAAAAGATGCCTACATTCAGTTTGAATGCAATGGATCAAAATAGTTGGTGTATATATAAAATACCTTGTAAACAGGTCCAAAACCACCTTCACCAATCTTGTTTGCAAGATCGAAGTTGTTAGTGGTAGCTTTAATTTGTCTTAAGGTAAAGGAACCAGTTTATGGATCTAGACTTCTAAGTTCTGTCCAAGAAGGAAACTTAGATAAGAGAGAGCAGTTTAAAAAGTAGATATTTTCTTTTTCTAGCATTATATTCTTGATCAGTCACCCAATAGCCCACATGCCTATGAACAAGACTACATAGGTAAATATCAATGACAAGCAAGATATACAATTTAGAATATCGAAGAGTTGTTGCAGATCAATCAGACTAGCCTTTAAACTAGACCATATGAGCTAATCAGTCAAGGACTGAAATTCAATTATCATTTCAATCCTTCCAGATTGTAAATGTGGTTATACCACTAGGTTCTGGAGAATGTCCCTACTCATGAATGGAACATGGATGACATTATGCCATTTTTTATTTTATTTTATTTTTTTTGAAGAGTAACTAGAAATTTTATTAAAGTGCCGAGATGGTGCCAAAATTACAACCTATGGAAAAACAATTACAATCTTCCACAAATTTGATACATGAAATCCATTCGAGTGCAAAAAGATGGGCTTTCAAAAAATGACCTGATATCCATATAAATTTTTAAAAACAACAAAAAAAAAAAGTGCCTTTTGTGAATTATGATTATTAGGAGCTATACAATTTCTCTTTATTAAGATTAGATATTCATACGTTCTAAATAAAGGATTAAGGTCTTCCAATCTAGGATGTTTTAAGGGCACTCAACACCCATGTTAAGGCAAATCAAATCAACGGTCCCTGCTGGCCAAACCATGGGCCCACATGGTATCAGAGCTTTGTTTACGGTTTATTTGTTGGGATGCCTTGCACAAACCTTAGGATCTAGCCTCCCGAAACAAACCAGAATTATGGATAATAAAGCAATGAAATAAATCAAAGCATCAATCACACACCACACAAGAGATTTTTACGTGGAAAACCCTCAAAGAGGTAAAAACCACGGGACCTCGTCCAGATCAACAATCCACTATGAAGTAGAACGTTACAATCTTCTTCACTCACGCAGGAGTGGATAAACAATAAGAGAAATAGAGAAAACGGAGAGATCTAACCGATTACGAGGACATAGAAGCGCTGAGATGTAGATTGCAAGGTAGAGAACCTCCACGAGCAGAACCTCCCTTCTATAAGCTTCCTCTCTCTCTTTCTCCCTCTCTCTCACCTTTGATAGTCCTAAACCCTTTAGCAAATACCTTGTAAAGCTTTAGGAAACCCTCTTGCTATTTGTGATACCTAGAAAAACCCTAGGCAACCCCTTTTATAGTTTTGGGAAACTCCTTTCCGCATCCCAGTTGCGAAAGGACTCAAATCCGCAGTTTCGCGCAAAATCGCGGAACAAACTGCGTAACCTACGACTAGTCCTGGAAATTCAGGACTGGTCTTAGCCTCCTACGACTGGTCGTAGCTCACCTACGACTGGTCGTAGACCACCTACGACCGGTCGAAGCTCACCTACGACTGGTCGAAGACCTCCAAAAAAACAGCACGAACTCGCTGGACTTTGAGTCGTGCCAGGGCTCGAACCTACGACTGGTCGAGCGCCTCCCACGACCGGTCGAGCGGGGCTCAGGACCGGTCGAAGACGGGGAAAAAAAACCCATCAAATCTCCCCTTTTTGACCCAGGAGGGATCCACCTTCTTCAAGCCAGCCAGGTTTCTACAAACCTCAAACTTGCCTTGAGCAAAGCCTTGGTCATCATGTCTGACCCATTATCGTCCGTGTGGACTTTCTCAAGCTGTAACACCTTCTGTTCCAAAGTATCCCTGATCCAGTGATACCGAATCTCTATGTGCTTCGACTTGGAATGCTGACTTGGATTCTTGCTCAAGTGTATAGCACTTGACTATCGCAATAGACCACGTGCTCCTCCTGCTTTAGGCTAAGTTCCTGTAGGAACCTTTTCATCCAAAGCATCTCTTTACATGCTTCTGTGACTGCAATGTATTCGGCCTCTGTCGTCGACAATGCTACGACCTTCTGTAGCTTGCTCTGCCAAGAAACCGCTCCCCCTGCAAACGTGAACATGAACCCCGATGTAGACTTCCTGGAGTCTATGTCACCTGCCATATCTGCATGTGTAGCCCTCTAACACAGGTTTTCGTCACCATAGCATAGGCTCAACCTGGATGAGCCTCTTAGATACCGTAGTATCCATTTCACCGCTGCCCAATGCTCTTTGCCAGGATTGGCAAGATACCGGCTGACAACACCAACCGCATATGCTATGTCTGGGCGTGTACACACCATAGCATACATCAAACTTCCTACAGCTGACGCGTAGGGTATCTTCTGCATCTCTTCCACCTCTGTCGTCTTGGGACACTGTCTGTCGCTCAATCTGAAGTGACCATCCAGTGGAGTACTGACCGGCTTCGCTGCATTCATATTGAACCGCTCTAGGACTTTCTCAATATACCGCTCTTGTGACAGCCAAAGCTTCCTGCTGCTTCTGTCACGGGTTATCTCCATTCCTAGGATCTGTCTAGCCGGGCCCAAGTCTTTCATCGCAAAAGACTTGCCCAACTCCTGTTTCAGCCTGTCAATCTTCTTGATGTCTTTTCCCATGATGAGCATGTCATCAACATATAACAGCAGAACTAAGAAATCACCATCTGAGAACTTACGCGTGAACACACAGTGGTCCGACTCCGTTCTGTCATACCCATGTTTAACATGAACGAATCGAACTTCTTGTACCATTGCCGTGGAGCTTGTTTCAGCCCATACAAGCTCTTCCTCAGCCTACACACCATATGCTCCTTGCCCTTGACTTCGAACCCCTCTGGTTGGTGCATGTAGATCTCTTCTTCCAGGTCACCATGGAGAAAGGCAGTTTTAACATCTAACTGCTCTATCTCCAGATCCATGCTAGCGCCAACCCAAGCAACACCCGTATGGATGTCATCTTCACCACTGGTGAGAATATCTCCTCGAAGTCTATGCCTTTCCTCTGACCAAACCCTTTCACCACAAGTCTGGCCTTGAACCTCGTCTGTGAATTCTTCTGCTCAATCTTCTTTCTGAACACCCACTTGTTGCTCAAGCTTTCTTGCCCTTAGGCAGTTTCACCATGTCATAGGTGTGGTTCTTATGCAAGGATTCCATCTCCTCTTGCATAGCTTTCAACCACTCCCCCTTATGCTCGTCGGCTAGGGCCTCAGAATAATCTTCTGGCTCTCCCCCATCGGTTAGCATAATGTACTCATGCGCGAGTACCTCTTGGACGGCTGTCTGTCCCTAGATGACCTCCTCACCTGTGGCTCAACAGGTGGATCAAGTGGGGCTGCTCCCCTGGTCCATCTTCTGAAGGAACTCCCTCGTCCTCTGCACCTTGCTGTACTCCCCCGTCATCAGGCACCACGGGAGGAGTAATCGGATCCATGTCCTCTAGCTCACCTGAACTAGGCTGGTTCTTCTCTGGCTTACCAATGTCTTCGATACACTGATCTTCAAAGAAAACCACATCTCTGCTCCTGACGAGCTTCTTCTCGGTCGGATCCCATAACTGTAACCGAATTTTTCATCACCGTACCCTAAGAACACACACTGCCTGATCTTCATATCGAGCTTGGACCTCTCGTCCTTTGGTACGTGAACGGATGCCCTGCATCCAAACACCCTGAGATGACTGTACGATGGATCATGTCCAGTCCACACCTTCTCAGGTACTTCTCCATTCAACGGGGCTGATGGAGACCTGTTTATCAAATACACCGCCGTGCGCATTGCTTCTCCCCAGAACGTCTTGGGCAACTTCGCATGGGATAACATGCATCTGATTCTCTCAACAATGGTGCGATTCATTCGCTCAGCTACACCATTATGCTGGGGGGTCTTGGGAACCGTCTGTTCATGCCGTATACCCTGGGACTTGCAGTACTCGTGAAAGTCGCCAATGTATTCACCACCATTGTCAGTGCGGATGCACTTCAATGGTCTACCTGTCTCTCTCTCGACCATAGCATGAAACAATTTAAACACACCAAAGACCTCGTCCTTGGATTTCAAAGCATAAACCCAAACCCTCCTAGATGCATCATCTATAAAAGTAACAAAATACAATGCCCCACCCAAGGTTTTTGTCCTCATAGGACCACAAACATCAGAATAAACCAAATCTAATGCATGCACTTTATTAACATGAGAAGCAGTTTTAACGAATGAAACTCTATGCTGTTTCCCTGATAAACAATCAAGACAGGTTTTAAGAGGCATACCTGTCACGTCTGGAAGGAGCTGCTTCTTGCTAGTACCTGAAGCCCTTTTTCACTCATGTGGCCTAGACGCCTGTGCCACATGTCAATAGCTGAATCTTCCGCTGCGTTCAACCCACCCTTGCAACACTGACACTTGCCTTGTACAGGGTGCAACACTTCTTTCCTCTGGCTGCGATCAACGAACCCTTGATGAGCTTCCAGCCCACCAGCGAACCGGCTTTCATAGCCATCATCATCCAACCTTCCCGTCGACATCAAGTTGAGGCGAAGGTCTGGGATATGCCTCACATCCCTGAGAACCAATGTGCAGCCCACATCAGTTTTCACACAAATATCACCGACTCCCACGATTTTGATACGCCAGAATTTTCCATCCTCACAGTCCCTAGTCACCTGACTTGTAGCTTGTGAAGAAGTCCCTGTGTGGAGTCGCATGAAAAGAAGCTCCCGAGTCAATCACCCAGTCGGTGTCCTGACTCGTAGCTGTGAGACACACATCATGATCTGCTGAAAGAAATAACAACGTCGCCATCTGAAGCGACCGCAGTGGAATCTGATTCATCTTCCTTCCTTTTCCTTTCTTGTCGTTCTTACGACATTCATGCTTATAGTGGCCCTTCTTGCCACAATTCCAGCATTCAACATCTTTCCTGTTACTCGACTTGCCTCTTGATTTATCTCGGGCCTTCCCGCCCTTCCTGTTCTTTCCTCTCCCCGTTCCTGTGTCACAAGAGCCTCTTGCTGAGTAGACCCCTGAGACTTCCTCCTTGTCTCCTCATTGAAGAGACAACTGGTTACCTGTTCCATGGATATCTTTCCGTCTGGCGCGGAGTTACTTAGAGACACCACCAATGTCTCCCAACTGTCAGGCAATGAACTAAGCAATAGTAAAGCCTGCAATTCATCATCCAGGACCATCTTCATAGAGGTGAGTTGGTTCACTATATTGCTGACCTCATTCATATGTGCTCGGCCACAGAACCACCATCCTTGAACTTGAGATTCACAAGTCGCCTTATCAGAAATATCTTATTACCGGCTGTCTTCCTCTCATACAGCCCTTGTAATTTTAGCCATAGGCTTTCGGCTGAGGTTTCCGTAGACACATGGTGGAACACAGAATCATCCAACCATTGTCTAATAAACCCCACCGCCTTTCGGTCCATCTTCTTCCAATCATCATCAGTCATATCCTTGGATTTTGCTGATATGCCTGAGATTGGAGAATATAGGTCCTTGCAATAAAGCAAGTCCTCCATCTTAGCCTTCCATATGGTCCAGTTAGAACCATTGAGGCTGATCATCCTTGAGCCACCTTCCATAATTCAAAACCGATCCTACCCGTTCAATGAACTTAGCTCTGATACCACTTTGTTGGGATGCCTTGCACAAACCTTAGGATCTAGCCTCCCGAAACAAACCAGAATTATGGATAATAAAGCAATGAAATAAATCAAAGCATCAATCACACACCACACAAGAGATTTTTACGTGGAAAACCCTCAAAGAGGTAAAAACCACGGGACCTCGTCCAGATCAACAATCCACTATGAAGTAGAACGTTACAATCTTCTTCACTCACGCAGGAGTGGATAAACAATAAGAGAATAGAGAAAAACGGAGAGATCTAACCGATTACGAGGACATAGAAGCGCTGAGATGTAGATTGCAAGTAGAGAACCTCCACGAGCAGAACCTCCCTTCTATAAGCTTCCTCTCTCTCTTTCTCCCTCTCTCTCACCTTTGATAGCCCTAAACCCTTTAGCAAATACCTTGTAAAGCTTTAGGAAACCTCTTGCTATTTTGTGATACCTAGAAAAACCCTAGGCAACCCCTTTTATAGTTTTGGGAAACTCCTTTCCGCATCCCAGTTGCGAAAGGACTCAAATCCGCAGTTTCGCGCAAAATCGCGGAACAAACTGCGTAACCTACGACTAGTCCTGGAAATTCCAGGACTGGTCTTAGCCTCCTACGACTGGTCGTAGCTCACCTACGACTGGTCGTAGACCACCTACGACCGGTCGAAGCTCACCTACGACTGGTCGAAGACCTCCGAGAAAAACAGCACGAACTCGCTGGACTTTGAGTCGTGCCAGGACTCGAACCTACGACTGGTCGAGCGCCTCCCACGACCGGTCGAGCGGGGCTCAGGACCGGTCGAAGACGGGGAAAAACCCCATCACTATTATTTAGTTTAAATTTCTTTAGAACAACAGCCCATTTGGTCGAAGAGGTAACACCTCTAGCCGTACTCTCTAAGCAGTAGCTCCTTTGGAGTTTGCTTTCACATCGACCCAAGGGTCCTAGCGTGAAATTACCAGACCTGCCCGTTGAGTCTAAAAGAACTCTCTCTCTCTCTCTCTCTCTCTCTCTCTCTCTCTCTCTCTCTCTCTCTCTCTCTCTCTCTCTCTAGGTCTCTGGGTCTTTTAAAAGCTTTGAAAAAATGGGCTGCTTTTGTAAGTGGGTTTAGGTTTCGTTTCTCCAACAAGCGGTGGTTCTAAGAGAGCATCAAAGGCCTCAACCAGGGAAAGACACCAAAGTAGGAGTCAAGGTAAAAGAAATCCTAACAGGGAAAAGTTTCTATTTTAAAATTGATTGTTTAAGAGAGAGAGAGAGAGAGAGAGAGAGACTAGTATGATACTTCTCCACCATCTAAATTGCCAACCTGCATAACTCAAACATATAATGAGCATATGACAGTAACCATCTGATTTCACCCATTGAATTTGGACCACTCACTTTTCTACTTCTCACCAATCAAAATGACAGCCACCAGTTAGGACAATTGGGATTACACGGTCAGCTACATTTTGAAAAATACAGTTGTTAAAGAACATTTCAAATCCTCGCAAGCTAACCTGATTCTTGGGGAATAGCATCTAGGTAGAGGCTCCACTCTAAGGAATGAATTGCATCTCATTGCAAATTTGCCACGCTGGCAGATGTCTGGCATGTACATGAGTTGCCTTGTACATGCATGTGTTGACCAAAACCCATAGTACCAAAAGGCAAGAAAGAAAAAAGATAAAGATCTTTTGCTTTTTCTGCTTTTACCTTTTTTTCAAATTGTTGTATTGAAACATGAATCTATTGCTCATGAAACGATTTGAATATTAAGGTTTCCTTATATGTAGCTTCTAGTGGATAATTTTAACCAGTAGATATTTTGATGGTCTTTTATTGTCTGTATCCTTTTAAATCCTTCACTCTCTTACTTAATTTGTACCACATTCTGATTTTGCAGAGAGGAAATGATGTTCTGCATTTACCAGTGACTTATGCATATTTAGTTGTGGAGATTAAATGTGCTAAATTGTTTATCGATAATTATATTAATTGACAGGTAGAGATTTCTGAACTAAATGAGGAACTGAGCTGACTTCAAAATCAGGCAAGATTTATGGCATTTTCTTTCGTATGTACAGAATTAGGCTTTTATTGTTGTTGTTGTGGTTAGCAATATCAATGCCATTTTGTGTTTTTTCAAATGACTGAAGCAAGGCTACTTTTTAATTAGAATTTTTGATATGGACATATACACGTAAATACTAGGCATCAAACTGGTGTCATGAACTTATCAGTGCATATGCCATCTTAAGTACTAGGTTTTTTAAGATGCAGGTGGCATATCTCAGGAAATTGTGCATTGGTAATTCACATCTACCTTATTATACTAACCAGTAGTTTTTTGGACTGTCTTGCCCTTTGTTTTATTTGAATTAATGCTATCATCTATGGACTCGAATTTGGTAGTTCAGTATCAGTGGCCGGTGATGTGTGTGTTTTATTTGTACTGTCCATCCATTTTGCCAGCTTGTTTCAGTGCATGAGTTAAAAAAATGAAACAAATCTCAGGTTGGCCATGCCATAGGAAACAGTGGTGATTGAACGCCCACTGTTGAAAACTTCTTGTTGGCCACAGCTGTTTTGGATCTAGCTGATATTTATATTTTACTTTTGGATCTAACTTCATGAACAAGATGTTGTTGCGCAGCACGCCAACAACGCAGTGGGCCGAGATCTAATCTCAAGCCTTACCCACAAACGATAAACAAGAAGAAATATAAACTAGAAACAGATTAAAGCAATCCAAACAAACCACAAGATAAGATTTACGTGGAAAAACCCCAACAAGGGTAAAAAAAACCACGAATGCAAACTTTCACTATGAAGAACAAAGATTACAAGGCAATATACTAACCTCTCCCTTGGAAGAACATAGAAAACCCTTCGCTCACACCTTAGAATTATTTCCCCAATATTTCAATACACCTAGAAAAGCCCTAGGAACACCTATATATAGTTTAGACAACTTCCCTTCCGCTTCCTTGCGAAAGACGACACCAAAATCCGCAGTCCGCATCGGATTTGGAAATGAATCTGCATAACTACGACCGGTCGAGCAGAATGCTCGACCGGTCGAGCGACCCCTACGACCGGTCGTGAATGGGCCACGACCGGTCGTGAATGGGCCACGACCGATCGAGCACCTCGGGACCAAAAAATGATGCTCGCTGGACTTTGATTCAAACCGGTCCACGACCGGTCGAGCGGGCCCCTACGACCGGTCAAGCATAGCTCACGACCAGTCGAAGACGGCCCCAGATGTGGCTCCATATCTCAACAATCTCCCACTTGGAGACACATCGCCTTAAACCTTCGTCTTCTTCATCCGGAGTGCACCACCTCCCAGTCTTCAAGCCTGAATACCAACCAAAGCTGAACAGAGCTTCAGCTTCTCTCGTGTTACCGCCTTGGTGAACATATCCGTAGGATTCTCACTTGTATGAATCTTCTCTAGAGCAATCGATCCATCTTCCAGTAACGAACGTATGAAGTGATATCTGATAGCGATATGCTTGGTCCTTTAAAGGCTGAATTCTTAGCCAAGTGTATTGCACTCTGACTATCACTGTACAGCTTGCAATCTGCTTGCTTCTTACCTAACTCTTCCATGAAAGCTTGCATCCATACCATCTCCTTGCATGCTTCTGTAGCTGCAACATATTCTACCTCTGTCGTACTGATAGATATTATCTTCTGTAACTAAGAGACCCAACTGACTGCAGCACTACCTAGAGTAAAGACATAACCTATAGTGCTTCTTCTGGAGTCGATGTATCCTGCCAAATCTGAATTCACGTAGCCTTGTAGCTTGATTTTCGATCCACCATAGCACAGCCTTACATCCTTAGTACCTACCAAGTATCTAAGGATCCACTTCACAACTTCCCAATGTTCCTTTCCAGGGTAGTTCATGAACCTACTAATAACTCCCATAGCTTGAGCAATGTCCGGTCTCGTGCTCACCGTAGCATACATGAGACTCCCAATGGCTGACGCGTATGGGACTTTATCCATGTAGTCTCGTTCCTCCTGCGTCTTTGCACCTTGCTTCTTAGATAGCTTGAAGTAGTTGGCTAATAGAGTACTAACCGGCTTAGCACCTCCCATATTTAATCAATCAAGTACCTTAGCTATGTACTCTACCTGTAACAAAATCAGTTTCTTATTTTTCCTGTCATGCTTTATCCTCATCCCTATGATTTATTTTGCAGCTCCTAAATCCTTCATGGCAAATTCTCTAGACAGTTGTCTTTTGAGATCTGAGATGTCCTTCATGCTTGAACCAGCCACAAGCATGTCATCAACGTATAGAAGAAGGATGATGTATGATGTATCGAACTTCTTCACATAACAACAGTGGTCTGCATGACATCTCCTAAAACTATTTCCCGACATGAAACTATCGAACTTCTTATACCACTGTCTCAGGGCCTGTTTCAGGCCATATAGACTCTTCTTCAGTCTGCACACCTTATTTTCCTTTCCTGGTGCCACGTATCCTATCGGCTGATGCATATATATTTCTTCTTCAAGGTCGCCATGAAGAAAGGTTGTCTTAACATCTAGTTGCTCTAGATGTAAGTCCTCTGTAGCCACTATACTCAAGACCATACGAATCGTAGACATTTTCACCACAGGTGAAAATATTTCAGTGAAATCGATACATGCCTTTTGTTGAAACCCTTTTACAACCAATCTAGCCTTGTATCATTTCGAACCATCGTGCTCCTCTTTCAGTCTGTAAACCCACTTGTTATGAAGAGTTTTCTTACCCTTAGGTAGAGTGACTAGCTAAGGCTCAAGGATGATATATGATTAGACTCAAGAGAGTCCATCTCATCATCCATGGCCTGCTCCCACTTAACCCGTGTATCTGACTGTAACGCCTCTTCAAAACGTCCTGGTTCACCATTATTTGTTAGTAGTAGATAATGTAAGGAGGGTGAGTATCGGACCGTGGATCTCCTCTTCCGAGTAGACCTCCTCATAACCGGTGCATGCGGCTCTGCCTCATAATGCTCCTGTGCATGATCATCCTGTGGCGCTGTAACACTCGTGTCCGGTAACTCTTCCAACTCTACGAATTCTTTCTCCTCGGCCTTATTTTCCTGCACACTTCCTTATGCATCACTTTTTCATTGAAGACTACGTCCTTACTTCTGATGATTTTTCTGTTTTCTGCATCCTAAAACCTGTAGCCAAAATCATGCTGCCCGTATCCTATAAACGTGCACCTCCTGGACTTCGCATCCAGTTTATTTCTGTGCTCTGCATCAATGTGAACATATGAAGTGCAACCGAACACTTTGAGATGTGCAAGGTTCACTTCTTTCCCAGTCCACGCTTCTTCTGGTAGCCCATCATCCAATGGTGCTGAGGGACTTCTATTGATGAGATATGCAACAGTATTCACAGCATTTGCCCAAAAAATCTTGGGCAACCCTGCATGTAGCTTCATGCTCCTGGCGCACTCAAGGATGGTCCTGTTAATGCTCTCGGTCACACCATTCTGATGCAGTGTCCCTGAAATCATTTTTTGATGTTTGATTCCACTTGCTGCACAATACTCTTCAAACCTCTTATCACAATATTCTTCCCAATTATCAGATCTGAGACACTTTACTGTTTTACATGTCTCGTTTTCTACCATAACTTTTCACTTCTTAAATACATCAAATACATCAGATTTATGTTTTAAGAAATAGACCCACAGTTTTCCAATTTTCTTCTTGTGGGTATTGAATTAAGCGACAACCCATGAAATTTCAGAATCCATTGAAATTGAAGGGAAAAAAAAATTAATTAATTTTGGTTTTTTTTTTTTTTTTTTTTTTTTTGAAAAGAGGACTTACTTCACAGTCAGTGGCATCTGAAAGGCTATTGATTCTGATCAAAGGGGTATTGCCGATGGAGTCAATCAGGCCTTTTCTAGCTTTGGTTTTTGAGATGCGTCTTTGGAATTTTCTCATTGATTGATTGTAGAGAGATTTGCAGAGGAAGATGGATAGTATAGACATGGAAATTGCTGCAGCAGCCTCTCCTATGGCTTTCACAGGCGCCATTGCTCCTTCACTCTCTGCGCAGGGACTCGTGCTCAGAGTTCTATTTTAAGTGGTGGTGAAGGTATTTTTTCATTTGAAATCCAAACCCGACATGTCGAAACTCGAAACAGATTCCCTTACTCGGGTCTAGATTCGGATACGGCCCTACTGATACGGGTGGTGATGGGCCCAATCAAATTCCAGCCCATGAGTGAAATCCCTGCACTCAGGCCTGGCCCATCCAAACCTTCTAACCCAACTAGGGCCTGACCCACCAACTCATCTAGATGGTTAGGCATGGGCCCTGACCCACCAAGCATCACAAAGCCCAGCTGATGGTCTATCATATTGGGCCTTTGCATTAGTGATCAGGCCAAGCAAAATCAGTTATCATTAGCCAAAATCATGAATAAGTTCAGCCCTGGTAGGTTTAGACCAAGCCCAAATCTGTCCAGGCCCACTTGGATAGGATTAAGGGTGTCAAGTGTCAATTGGTCGAACTGGCCCGCAGGTCGTGGGCCCAGCGTGTGCAATACATGGGCTTGGATTCAATTTAGAGCTGTACACAAGCCAAGTCAAACCGAATTTGACATAAGTTTCATTTGGCTTGTTTATGTGATACCTCTAATCAAGCTTTTATATGAGCCATGCTTTGAGCCTATCCCTATTATTCGAGCTTGGTTTGGTCCAAAACTATACGAGCTCAACTTGGTTTAGTTTGGTCCAAATATCCAAGTTGAGCCGAGCGGAACTGAGCCAAATTTAAACAGAGGCTAGTTCTTTTTTCTTTTTCTTTTTTAATAAATAATATATATAATATGAACAACATTTTTTTTACAAAGATAATACTATAATTTAATATTAAAAAAAACTAATACAAAAGTAACAACATTAAAAATATAACCTAAAGTTTAATATCCTCCGTATGATAGTAACCACGCGGCAAAATGTTTTTAGGCCTACTAGCCAATTCAAATCCCACTTCAGCGTACTAAGTAAATTTTGTGGGCTCATCGTGATGTATATGTATTATCCATGCTATCCATCAGTTTTTACATAATATTTGAGGACATGATCCAAAATTGAATCACATCCAAAGCTCAAGTAGACCAAAGCACAAGAAACAATGTACATTCATGTATATCTATTATGTATATCACGTCGTCATGTATATGTATATGTATTTTTCATGCTATCCATCCATTTTTACATATCATTTTAAGACATGATCTCAAAATTGAATTATATCCAAAGCTCAAGTAAATCACACCACAGGAAACAATGTGCATACATTCTATGGATCTAATCGAACTGAGCTGAATCAAGCTGAGCCGGGCGCATACTGTACTGATTTGAACCTGGTTTGTTTTTTAAAGGGGTTTGACTAGCTAGCTTTTTCAAACCATTCTAAGCCGAGCTTTTCAAGCGGGCTTGGTTCGTGTCCAGCCCTTCGATTCATAGGCCAGTCTCAAAGTTCAGGCCAGATTGCTCATCAGTGACTTGGGTCAAGGTGGGCAGCCCATTGGATTAATTAGCATACAGGTGTGGTCAACCTATTGAGCGAGAAGGGTGATCTTCATGGTGGGGCCTACCATTTCCATGGTATTGATGTTCTACAGGTGTAGCATGTGAGCAGGAAAGATTGTAATGTGATCAATTCTCCTAAAATTTTAGAAGGTTCCAACCCCTCTTCAGTCCACAATCATAAATTCATGGTTATATATGTGAAATCACAGCCTATTATTAGAATTTAGGAGTGACAGGAATACTTACTCCAAAATCCTCAAGAATTCTGATTTTAACAAACAATGACCTGACTGATTGAAATGAACCAAAAGTACTTTTGGGAGGTGAAATGACAAAAATGACCTTCATTTTTTAAAAACTTAAAAATTAGTGAAGTGGAGCATTGTGGGGCCCTTGTGATATGTGTATGACATCTATCCTGTCCAACAGGCGCACCCCACTGTGATGATCCTACAAACTGAAAAGTAAGCTAATCCAATCATTGGTTGTCCCACACCATTAAAAAAAAAAAAACAATTTACACCACTCAAGAACCTCCAAACTCATGTGTGGCCCACCTGGTGATTGCATCTGCCTTGTTTTTTCGACTAATCATAACAGTGGGTTGTACCTAGTGGATTTCATGCACACACTAGGTGGGCCTCACAACAATCTATTTCACCATTTTTTAGGAAAAAAGTTTACAAGCATTTTGGTGCATCTAAAAACACTTTTTGGTCATTTCAATTAGTCAAGGCATTGTTTGGTAGAATTAAAATTTAAGGGAAATTCCAGTAGAATTTCAAAATGAAAAATAGTTCTCTTTTTTTTTCATCATTTTAAAGATTACATGCATCCAAATGACCCGTTAGTCTGATGTTGGGTGCAACCAATTTTATATAATTCATGACATCTTTTGCAACTGCCAGAGTGTATGTGTTTGGGTGTCCATCGATGAATCGGATTGTGTTCCTATAGGGACCAACTTCGTAAAATTACAATGATTTCCTTCAGAATGGAAAGTAGAATTAGGATCGAATACAAAGCATAGTAATGTAGAGCGGGTCGTGAACAATTTCATGGCCAAAATGGACCAGAAAAGACCCAATAAGCAATAGAAGTGATTCAGACCATCAGAACCTTAAAACGGGCATATCTCACAAACCGGGATGAGTTATCCAATATGCCATATATGATTTTGGAGTAGGAGAAGCTACTTTAGCCACCCAACCCACTATGCCAGATTGCCCATGCCAGTTGAAGTCCCAATTTATTTTCGTTTTTATTATTTTTAGTAAGTTTTGGATTGATTGTACTCTTTATCCGTTCGGCTTTAAGAGTTGGGTCCAATATGGAAAGTTCTTTAAAAAATTAAAAGAATAATATGGTTAAGCCAAATAGGACACTTATTATTTTTGGCTGAAAACCATCAAGTCTAGATCATGACCGCCTATAAATAGTAAGTTTACTATTTATAGTAAGTCATGATTTCTAGGAGTTTTATTTGTGGTTTGATTCCGAAACTCCTCCCTACGGTTCATAACATTATTTAAAGGGTTGTAAATTCATTTTTGAGTATCAAGCAATTTATTTTGAATTTTAGAAAATTATTTTCTTATTTTCCTCGTGGATTTGAGGTCTCTCTGTGAGGAGTCCAGAGAAGCTTTGTAGATTTGGAGTAGTTACCCCCCTAAGGAAGACGGTCCTCGACCTCGTCATGTCCTTCCCGTGTCAGTTTGGTATCAGAGCAAGGACTCTCATCGGACTGATGGAAAATAACAAAGGTATGGGCTAAAATCATGTGGACAGCGATCTAGGAATTCACTATCTTCTGGAAAGAATGGAAACTTTCCACCGGGAGAGTTAGTTGACCATGGATGGGCTGCAACAACCTTCGACCATATTACAGATGTTCTAATTCCACCCCGAGCTTGAGGCGATGCTCAACCGCCCGTGATTGTTGTACGGCATAATCATGATTTTCGTAGAGCACTACCATTGGTGAATTGTAGGGTTATTCCAAATGATTTGAGCTCTAGTGACGAGGACCTCGATGACGGCTTTGCCCGACGACCAACACATGGAGGCGATCGACTAGATCATGCTGAGAGGGATTATTGAGGTAAGGCCAAACTTCCTAGCTTTAATGGCTTATTACGTATAGAAGATTTCCTTGACCGGCTAGCCAAAGTAGAATGATACTTTGATTACATGAACGTACTAGAACATAAAAAGGTAAAATTAGTAGTGTTCAAATTAAAATCTGGTGCTTCTGCATGTTGGGAACAGTTACAACTTCCACGTGCCCGACAAAACAAAGAGCCCATCCGATCGTGGCCATGGATGGGGCACCTTCTACGATTACGATTCATCCCTACTGATTACAAGCAGGTATTGTTTCAACAATACCAAAATTGATGTCAGGGGAATCAGACTGCCATAAATAACACCGAAGAATTTCAACGGTTAGTAATGCAAAACGACTTGTCAGAGACTGAATCATAGAAAGTAGCACGATTCATAGGTGGGTTACGACCGATGATTTAGGACCGAGTTCAGATGCACCCGGTCGAACCGTAGATGAAGCGGTTTAGTTGGCAGGTAGGGTGGAAACGTAGCTTGCAAGAGTCCCCACTCGGCCTTATCCTTCAACTCGGCCCCCTATGGCGGTTCTCACATAAGAATCAATACTGATACAAGGAAAAGAGCCTGTAGGAGGAACTCCTTAACCTTATATAACCGCGAACGGTGACACGGGGAGCGGCCCATCTAGGCCTCAACGTGTAACACCCACAACTATAGGTTCGAGTAAGATTCCAAACCCTTATGGTTGGCTAAGACCAAACAATTGTTATTTCTCTGGCCAACCAGGCCACTTATCAAACATATGCCCTCAATACCCCGCAACCTACTTGACCATCAACGAATGGGGCATTGAAGGTGATGTAGTGGAAGAAGACTTTGGATCTTATGAAGATGAACAAACCATTGAGGAAGTAGCTACTGAAGTGGTATGGGTTCCGTAAGACCATGGCAAGTCGTTCGTTGTGAGGCGATTATTATATGCACCATGAAAAGAAGTACACCCACAACAGCATAACATCTTTCCGAACTAGGTGTACGGTAAATCAAAAAGTTTGTGATGTGATCATCGACAGCAAGAGTAGCGAGAACATTGTGTATAAGGTCATGGTGGAAAAGTTACAATTAAATATTGAGCGTCACCATTCCCCATACACGATCTATTAGATTAAGAAAGTCAGTAAGACAAAGGTAACCGAGCAATACACTATATCTTTTCCAATTGGTAAGCATTATAAGGACGAAGTAGTATATGATGTAGTTGACATGAAGGCCTGTCAAATGCTACTCGGTCGACCTTGGCAATCCGATCATGACGTCATTCATAAAGGGCGAGATAATGTGTATATTTTCATCAAAGATGGCCAAAAAATTATATTAGCCCCTATAGATCCAAAAGAGCCACCCGAAACTTTCAAAGTAGAAGGTCGTTATCTCTTGACCATATGGGACTTCATGGAGCAATCCAAAGAAACAGCACAGGCATATGCATTATTTATAAAGGGGAAGGAACTTGAGCCCACCATCATCCCTGAGAAAATAAAACCCTTGCTGCATAAATCCAAATAAAATTTGGTCCGATAACCTTCCTGATGGATTGTCTCTCATGCGAGATATTCAGCACCATATCGACCTTATTCTCGGGTTTAGCTTACGCAATCGTCCTCACTATCGGATGAGTTCGAAAGAATGCGATATTCTGCAAGGGCAAGTGGAGGAAATAATCTGTAAAGGTCTTATCCAAGAAAACATGAGCCTGTGCACCATACTGGATTTATTAACTCCTAAAAAAGATAAAAGTTAGCACATGTGTGTCAACAATCAGGTCATTAACAAGATTACCATAAAGTATATATTTCTCATACCAAGTCTGAATGATATGTTGGACATGCTTGAGGGTGCGAAATTATTTTCTAAATTGAATTTAAGGAGCGGTTACCATCATATTCGAATACAGTCAAGTGATGAGTGGAAAATGGCCTTTAAGACTAAGGAATGGGTGTTTAAATAGATGGTCATGCCCTTCGGTCTTTCGAACACGCCTAGGACATTCATGAGGTTAATGAACCAAGTTTTAAAATCGTTTATTAGCCGGTTCATTGTGATCTACTTCGATGATATTTTGATATACAGTCAAGACGAAGCAAGCCATATGGAACACCTCAAGAAAGTCCTACAACTACTCAATGAAAATAAGTTGTATCTTAATTGTTTTTAAAATGCAGCTTTTTGACAGATAGCCTATTATTTTTTGGCTTTGTTGTGACATCTATGAGCATTCAAGTGGACGATGAAAAAGTGAGAGCCATCAGGGAGTGGTTGATTCCAACAAACATCCATAAGGTACGAAGTTTTCACGAATTGGCGACATTCTATCGCCAGTTCATGAAGAATTTTAGCACCATTATGTCACCAATTACAAACTGCATGAAGAATGGACTATTTCAGTGGACTGACGAAGCTGACAGGAGCTTTGCCGAAATTAAGCACAGGTTGTCCACAACCCCGATTCTTGTACTTCCCAACTTCAATAAATTATTTGAAGTATATTGTCTCAAAAAGGTAGGTCAGTAGCCTTCTGCAGTGAAAAACTTAGCGATGCACATAAAAAATGGTCAACCTATGAGCTCGAATTATACACAGTAGTCTAGGCACTACGGCATTGACGACATCACTTAATTCAAAGGGAGCTTATTGTTTACACAGACCATTAAACTCTCAAATTCATTAATAGTCAAACTAATGTGAATAGTGCGCATGCTAGGTGGATTTTGTTTTTGCAAGAATTCACGTTTATGCTGAAACATAAGTCTGAGCAGCAAAACAAAGTGGTTGATGCACTGAGCCATCATGCAACTTTGTTAGTCACTATGAGTAATGAGGTTGTCGGGTTCAAGCGCCTCAAGGACATATATGTTGATGATGATGACTTCAATAACCAATGTGTTAGATGCGAAGAAGGTCACCCTAGTGACCTACATATGCAAGACGAGTTCCTTTTCAAAGGGAATCGACTATGGATTCCCAAAAGCCCGCTGAGGGAGCAGATCATCCAAGAGCTATATCGAGGTGTAATGGACACCTTGGACGGGACAGAACGTGATCTCTTGTTGAAGAATGGTACTACTGGCCGCAGTTAGTTCGTGACGTGGGTAGAGCAGTGCAACGTTGTCATGTTTGTCATGTCTCTAAGAGGCATTCTTATAATACGAGTCTCTACACCCCGTTACCTGTACCTGACAACCCTTGGGAGGACCTATCTATGGACTTTGTGTTGAATCTCCCACGAACACACATACGTGGTGAACCTATTCTTCAGAGAGGTCGTGCGGCTACACGGGGTTCCCAAGACCATTATTCTAACCGCAATATGAAGTTCATTAGCCACTTCTAGTGCACTTTGTGGAATCGGTTTGGTACACGACTTCAATTCAGCAGTGCCTACCACTCATAGATCGATGGGAAAAATGAAGTTATGAATCGGACGTTGGGGAACCTCCTTCGATGTATTTCAGGAGAAAAACGGAAGTTCTGGGATTTGGCCTTGTCTCAAACGGAGTTTGTATTCAACAACATGGTGAACCGCTCGACAAGGAAGTCCCCGTTCCAAGTTATTTACGGTCGAGTGCCTCGCCACACACTTGAGTTAGTCCCTTTGCCCAAGCTCCCAAGCATGAGTGTTGCAGCGGAACACATGGCAGACAGGATCATGGGCATTCATGCTAAGGTGCAAGCTAAGTTACATGTCTCGAATGACATGTACAAGGAGCAAGCCGACAAGCATAGACGATAAAAGGTGTTCGAAGTGGGTGACCAAGTTATGGTCCATCTACGTAAGGAGAGACTTCGGACCGGGATGTATAACAAGTTGAAGAACAAGAAGATTGAGTTGGTACCGATCCTCCGAAAGATCAATAACAACGCTTACGTTGTTAATCTTCCGGATGAAATGGAGATCTCATGTACTTTCAACATCGCGGACCTGACAGATTATCATAAACCAAAGCAGGATGGGTTCTTTTAAAGTGGAGGGGATTAATGTAGAGCACGTCGCGGACAATTTCATGGCCAAGAAGAGTGGTTGAAGATGTGTTGATCCAAGTTGACAAGTTCTACTATCGGGTAGACTTTATCGTTTTGGATACGCACCCAGTTATAAATGCAAGCACTCAAATCCATGTTATTCTGGGTCAACCATTCCTAACTACTAATAATGCTATCATCAATTAGTGGAATGGAACTATGAAGATCCTTTAAGAATATGTCCTTAAAACTGAATGTGTTTAATTTGCATAAGCCGCAAGAGGATGAGGATGAGATCCACGAGGTTAATTTGATTGATACATTTCTGGAAGAGGAGTCTCTCCTTATTGAATTTTCCAAACCTTTAGAAGTACACTTGGCACATTTTGCATATTCAGGAGATTTTATTATTAGAGTCATAGTAAATGCCTTGTGGGGTTATACCCTGATTCCTGACACTGACTGAAAAGAACATTGTTCTGAAGTGCTTCCTTCCATCAATTTTGAAGGTTAATTTATCATCAAACGCGGAGGAGTTAAAAGTTAACCCTAAGACTGAAACTTCGGATTTTATTCAGATTACGCTGGTTAAAGTTAATTTTACTGAATTTCAAGTATTTGTAATCTCTTATTCACCATAGTCCAAAGACACAATTTTTCTGCCACGGGTGAATTTTTTACTCATTGGAAACCTCACGATAATTTTTTTTTATGAGATTCGTAGATTTCTCATGATATTTTTGTTCCAGGACATCCAAACTTACTATAAAATAGGTTTATGGATAACCTTGTTGAAAAGTTTATTCAAAAATTTACCAAGATACTTATTAGATGAGGAACCCGTACCCTGGGATAATCATGTTTATTCATAATTGATCAATTTAGATTTACGACTTTAATTGCTTTCTTAGTATTATTTTACTTTGTTAGTTTAGTTTAGTTGTTGAAGCACCAACTGAGAAAAAGTTGGCACTAGAATTTATATATCCATTGTCTATCTGGTGCTTTCTATTCTCTACTTGCTTATAATTTAATTATTCTCATATTGCTCTTATTCCATATATTTATATGTAAAGGACAATATATAATTTACGTTAAGGGTAGGGTTTCCTATGGAAAAACATTTCAATTATGCTGAATTGTCGATATTTTTGGTTAAAATTTTTCAGAATTTTTAAACTTTTTCCATGAATTTAAGTGAATTTGAAAATAATTCAGACATTTATTTCGAAGCTTGGGTCAAATTCATCGGTTTGGATCAAGCTGATTTATCGATTCTAGCACGCCCGCACACATTACACGTAACAGAAACGATTAACGAGTCAATTCACTCTAACCTCATGCCTTCTACATGTTTAGACAGTATCCGCAATGGTTGGTTTAAGAGCTGGTTAAGGTAGGCCCATGAAATTTGATAGGATTTGGTTCCAGACGTCTGATTCGAGCAATCTTCAAACAAAAAATAAAGCATGTGAGGTACAAAGAAGGATGTGGGAAACAACAGTGCAATAGATTTATTAATGGAGAGTGGAGTAGAGAAGTGAGCGAACAAAAGTGTGTTGACAATGAATTACAATTCATGAGGATAAAAAAGTAACATTTTTTTTTTTTTTTGGAAAGAAAAAACTCTACACAATACATATGAGTCTATGCCATCATTTAGACCGAAAGTGAGAGAATGACATCCGCGCTCCTCTTCATAGCCTACATATAAAAGTCCCCAAGTTTTCCCTCAAAAAAGAATGGAGATGTAATGAATGCCCCTTGATTGTTTTGTTTTCTTTTTTTATTACCTCCCTTGAGATCCTACTACCTGGTCGACGTGGGAGCAGCAGCTGCAGATCCAGATTCTTCTATAACAATAAGCTTGGAGCTGTTAGCTTCAATTGGATCATCATCATCATCAACCCTCCCCCAAGCCTCTTGGAGTTGCAGAGCATACTCCAAATTCCACAACACATCTCCCATAGAAGGTCTATCTACTCCATAATCTGCCAGACATTTCTCAGCTGCCTCAACAAATTTCTTCAGCGACGCAGGACATATTGTACCGACGAGATGTGGGTCTATGATCTTCTCCAAGAGTCCTTTCCTATTCCTCTGCATTGCCCATTCAGCTAAGTTCACCTGCTCTCTTGGGAGTGCTGGATTTATGGCTGGCCTACAACACAACACCTCAAAAAGCACGACCCCAAATGAATACACATCCGATTTCTCTGTCAGTTGTTGCATCCTGAAGTATTCTGGATCCAGATATCCAAAACTCCCTTTCACAGCTGTGCTCACATGAGTCTGTTCCAAGCTGGGAGCAGCTTTAGATAGCCCGAAATCGGCAACCTTGGCTACTAGTTTCTCATCGAGTAGGATATTAGTGGTCTTGACATCTCGATGGATTATACCTTGTGCTGCACCTGTGTGGAGATAATGCAATCCACGTGCAGCACCAATGCAAATCTCGAGCCGACGCTTCCATGAGAGAGGAGGAAGGTTGGAATCGTAGAGATGGTCGCGAAGCGGGCCATTGGACATGTACTCATATACTAAAATCATCTCCGACTGTTCGTCGCAATATCCAATGAGAGAGACAAGGTGTCTGTGTCTGAGCTTTGAAAGCATCTGTATCTCTGTCTGAAACTCATTGATCCCTTGTTCTGATTGAGGATTTCCTCTCTTCACCGCTAGCTGCGTCTTATCTTCAAGCTCGCCAAGGTAGACCTTCCCAAACCCTCCAACTCCAATTACTGCCTTCTCGTCGAAGTTGTGAGTTGCTTCTTGTAATTCTGCGAAGCTGAAGCAGCGGCCAATCCCGAGTGTGGAGGAGAAGAAGCCCGAGTAGCCACTCTTGCTCTTGTGAGAGCCAAAGGGATTGCGGTGCGATCCAGCCTTAGTCATGAAAGTGGAGTGGCTAACATGAAGTGGGAGTAGCCAAGAAGAGAAACTGTTTCTCTTCTCCCAGTCATGAGGCCGCTTCTGCCAACGGCAGAAAACAACAGCTAGCATTATCAACCCTCCTATACACATGATTAGCCCAATAACTGCAATCAATCTCTTCTTACTGCTGATACCAGAGTTGGGATCTCGATATATAATCCTCGACCCCTCCACAGAGAAAAAACCATCCAAACTCCCCACTGAATTACTCATCTTCATCACTTCCAACCCATTGAGGATTGCATTAACAGTACCCGAATCAACCCCAGAAGCTGGTCCCACCTGCACAAGAACTGTTTGGTTGGAAATAGAAGAAGCATTTACAATAAAATCCTGGTAATAGGGGACGGCCAGCCCGGAAGTGACCGTCGAGAGGTCGAATTGAGAAACGCCTATCATTTCATTGATGTAGACGTTGAAGTAGAGATCATTGATGTGCTTGCTAACAATGTCACAGAAATGCATCCGGATGAGGTAAGAGAAGTTGGGATCTACATTAAATTCCCAGGTGATGTTGAAATTGGGGTCGATGACATTTGAATCAGCCATCTCGACTGCTGATGCATAAACCAACGTAGGAGCAATTAGTGGGGTGGCGTGGCCTCCTACATTGCTATCATCAGGTAAGTAATTGACTGATTTGGGTGAGATTGAAACGTTCTGTGCCATGGGAGCGAATTTCAGGAAAGAGGAATCGGGCTGCCAGGTTCTTCCCAAGGTGTCATTATCAGTGATGATGAGATCGCCACCAACATTGAGACGGTATAAGATCTCTAATGCAAATTTAGATACGCCTGTGAATTCAGCGATTTCACCTGTAGGGGAGAATGCAGTGGCTGTATCGGTCATGAGGGTGTCGGGAGCGGAGACGAGTTCGATAGCATTAATGAATGCGAATGAATCCTTGAGGGGTAAGAATCTGAGGGAGAATCTGTTGGAGACGATGTTGAGGAGGTATTCTTTGAAGACGACAGATGAATCGAGAGGAATGGAGAAGTCATGTAGGAGGACGGTGGTGTCGGTGGCTACGGTGAAGATTGCATTGGTGAGGTTGAATAAGGTGTGGGGGAGAGGATAAAAGTAGAGGCGGAGCCAGTGACGGCCTGGTTGAGAAATGAAAAATGTATAGGTGGATCTTTCGGAGAAGATGCGTGCGGTGAGGTAGAGAGGGGAAGATGATATGTTTGTGGAAATGTTGGAGGTAGCTGCTTGGACATTTTCAGCAGTGGAGAGGAAGGAAGAGGATTGAGGATCAGATCGGAAGGTGCGGCCATCAGGAAGGTCGGTTGTTTTGGGTGCACCGCAGTCGAGGAGGTAGTTGTCTGGTGGTTTGAAAGTTGGAGGAGATGGTGCGGATAGGGATGTTTGGGGTGAAGAGAAGAAGAGAAGGAAGAGGAGAAGGGAGAGAGAAAGGAGTCGTGGGTGACCCATTTCATGTTTTTCGAGGAGTGTCATGTTAGATAGATGGCGGGGAGAGGGAGATGGACGGTGAAGAGGAGGAGGAGGAGGAGGAGGAGGAGGCGGCAGGGGAGCCATGCCAGCCAACCTCCACGGAGAGGAGAAAGGAGAGGGTGTGATTGGGGTGTAATTCGACGTGAGTTTCGGAGGGATTTGTGTGTTATCTCCGGAAAAATAGAGAAGGATGGATTAAGGGAGCGGCTGTTGTTGAACTTTTCCCTCTTAAGATGGAGAGAGATAGAGAATTTGTTTACGTGCAAGCACGATAGAAAAGTGAGGAATTTCATGGATGGGAATGTCTCTCTGTTGGCAGAAAAAATAAATGGCAATTAATGAAGTAAAGAGTTATGAATAAATAAAAACTGAATTAATGAAGGAAAGAAGAATGACAAAATAAATAGATAAAATAAAGGGATTTTTACGTATGCACGCCTGACTTTTGGGTTGTGGACCTAAAACCGTTCTCAACCGCTATGTATTGCAGCGCTTGCTGTTAGTTATATGTAGGAATAGATTTTTATATTTTCGTATCAACGAAACTGTCCCGCACTTGCAATATCCCACAGATAAACATTCCACAAATGTTTGAACAGTGGGCATTCAATCCCCATTATTTCATGTTGGTTCTCCCACTTGAGTTTTATGAGGGCATGCCCTAAAATGAGATGAAAAATCAAGTGGATAGAATGGATTTATCACAAACATAATGGTGGGCCTCAGTTACGGTCAACCAACTCTCACCCTTACTAGAATTTCCTCCGAACCTCCGAATGGCCTATTGATTGACGTGGATGGTCATGCTAACCTAATCTCGACCACACCTGGGGCCACCTTGATGTTTTTTAAGAAATCCACCTCATCCATGTGTTTTCTAGCTTATTTTAAGCATCAGCAACAAAATGAGCCACATCCATAGTTTGAAGTAGCCCCTTAATGGGCCCAATATGTTTCAACTGTCAGTGTTCAATTAATCCCATTGTTTCTTATCGTGTGGCCACTTAGGCTTTGGATTTACGTCATTTTTGACCCATGCCCTAAAATGATTTGGAAACACAAATGGACAAGGTAGATTGGTCACAAATAATCTATGAGCCCGAGAATGTTTCAATGATAGGCGTTCAATCCTCACTTTTTCTATTCGTTTGGGCCACCTAAGTTTTGAATCAGCCTCATTTTTGGACGGAGTGGATTTGTCACAAACATCATGGTGGGCACCACCTAATGGGGGCAACCCTTGTCTGGACTTAAAATGTCCAAAACCTCTTTGGAAAACTGTGTGGGCCGTTGTGAGAAATCCACACCACCCATTTGTTTTGCTAGCTCACTTTAGGGCATGGCCTAAAAGTTGAGAGAGATCCAATGCTCAAAGTGAGCCCCATGATCGCCCCAAAATGTTTTAACCATGAGTATTCAATCCCACTATTCCCTTAGGTGTTGCCCTTGATGTTAGCCTCATTTTTGGTCCATGCCCTAAAATGAGCTGTCAAAACTGATGGACCAGGCAAATTTCTCACAAACAATATCCCATGCCCCATAAATTTTTCAACGGTGGACATTCAATCCCCACTGTTTCTTGTCATCTGACTCAATTGAACTCTGGATCTACTTCATTTGTAGCCATCAATAGTGAATCGCAGCAACCATGAGATCATTGGTATAGAGAATTGTACGAAATGGGTATAAAGATGGCATGCATGATGCCTGTCGCTCCCACTAGTGAATATGTAGAAACAACACACACAAGTCCTAGTGAGTGAAATTTTCTATTATCATCCATAAATGATTAAATCATCAATTTGTACAGATTAGATCATTATCCAAGAAACATGATATGTATATAGTTTGACAGGTGCACATGTGTAGACCAATACACTCCACCAAGCACCTAAATCCACTTCCCTCATTCTTTATTTTGCCTATAGCTAGGCATTGGCGAAGAGAAATTTACGACTGTGGACCCCACCTTTTATCCAGCAGTTTTTTTGAAGCAATACAAACTTAGAATACGCACTTAGACCTCCTCGTACGAAGTTGGAATTTCAGGACGAAAATACCCCTCCTTTTGACGGAAACGGATTCGGTAGTACTCCACCTGCCACCAGCTAATGGCGGACGGTCGGTGGTTTGTGGGCCCCACCATGATGTATGCTTTTCATCCATGCCGTCCATATATTTTTCCAGATCATTTTATGGTATGAGACCAAAAATGAGGTATATCCAAATCTCAAGTGTACCACATTACAGGAAATAGTGTTGAATAAGCGTCGACCATTAAAAACTTTTTGGGTGCCCACTATGATGTTTGTGAGAAATCCTCCACGTCTAAGTTCATTCATAGGGTCACAAAGACTTGGATGAAGAGGAAAAACAAATTTCGTAATGATCCAAAACTTCTGTAACCCCTAAAAGGGTTTCAATGGTAGACGTTCCATTCCCCACTGCCTTTTACAGTGTGGTCCACTTGATAGTTAGATCTATCTTATTTTTCGTCTCAAGCCTTAATATGAGCTCACCAAATAGATGGACGGTTTGGATATAACACAGACCTCATGATGGGACCCACAAAAGCAAAAAAACAAAAATAAAATAAAAAACAGACTGCCGCGGCACTGCCGCCAGTGCAGTCTGGCTACGGTTATAATCTGTAGCCATAGTGTATCGAAAGTTACAAGATTTTTTAGACAAACTCGTTGGACAGTTCTGGACCTTTTCGATAATATCGACAGACCTTCGATATATCGACACTACAGTAAAGGCTACGGTTATAATCCGTAGCTATAGGTCTACGATAATTACTCGATATTAGTTATCGATACTATCGATCATGTCTCGATATTATCGATAACTTATGCTCGATACTATCGAACATATGTCGATAATATCGAAAATTTATCCATTTTTTTAGTTTTGTTGCTGGACAATTTGGCATTCATCTTCGATATTATCGAACTATTGTCGATATTATCGACAATCTATGGCTACGGTTATAATCCGTAGCCATAGGTCTATAGTCATTTTCTCCTCTCTTTTCCCCACAAGTACTATTACTTTATCAACTTTTTTCTTGACTCCTGTTGCAAAAATAAATAAATAAATAAAGCAAAACAAAACACAAAAAAAAAAAAAAAAAAAAAACAAACAAACAAACAAACAAAGCAGTAGTACAAGGAAAAACCATAAAACCGCATGGGAAATGATTTTATCCCTAATAGTTGACCTGTACAAGGAAAAACACCCATCAACATCAGTTTCCACCAAGTAAATGATGAGAAGACCCTGCACCCTCCAAAATGATCAAAGGCCCGCGGCTTTAAAAGTACATTTTGATCATTCAAAAGGCATTCACCATCATTAGTTAGAAAGGAAGAGGCTTTTGCAATGAATGAAGTAGGCAAGAAACATATGAATAATGCAAGGGAAAGAACATGTACCCAACATCATAATCCTGCTCCATTTGATTCTGAAGCTACTCAGCCTGTTAAAAAGAAATCATAGGAGATGATCAGCATCTATGGAATAACAGTCAAATTGTTAATTTGTGCAGTGACATTGAACTTACTGTCTCTTCATCAATATCATCATCATCATCCGGGACTTGTGGTGGATTGAAGAAGTTGAAGAAACTATCACATTGTTCAGTTTTTGTAATGGGCTTGGCATTCTCTGATCCCTTCTGTGGCTTCTTTTTCAGAACCTTCTGTGTCAGGCTCTTTCCAGGATACCATTCAATCTTCGTCCTATAAGTACTCCAACCAAATTCCACATCATGCAAGAAATAAAATTGAACTAAATTAAATACAATAGGAAGAAGAAGACCAACTAGTAGAATTTCTTAGTCATGGAAAGTTATGAGCAATAACAATACCCTATGGCCTTCTCAAGAATAGGCTCATCGTCGTCAATCATATGATACGTCTTTGTTAGAACAGTGTTCTTGAAGTATGGGTTAGGATCAAAGAAGAATTCGAGCTTGAAGCCCTTGGGATCATTAATTCTGAACCACTTGATATCTTTGGGATACTTGAGAGCCCCTTCATCGTGCTCAGAAATCTGAAATGAGAAACAAGGAAAGCATAAAAACCATACTAGAAAGAAAGAAAAAGAAAAAGAAAAATAAAACACGAGTTGGTGAAACATCATTTTTTGAGTCATTTACCTCCTCACCAACTACTTCATTGGTTTTCATTGTAGTAAACCAAAAATTTAGTACTCCTTTCTCTGAAAAAAATAAAGCATCTTCTAGTTTTTTTGAACCACAAACTGGAAAATCAGCGGGGCAAACTGAAAAATCAGCCGGCGAAACTAGAAGATCAGCAAGGCAAACTAGAAGATCAGTAGGGCAAACTACGAAATCAGCGGGGCAAACTAGAAAATCAGCGGGGTAAATTTCTAGTTTTTTTTTAAATTTTATTTTTTAATACGAAGAACTTTATGTTTACCTACCTACATTTTTCTCTAATATATATTTATATAAATATGTATATATAAGCATATAAAAAAAAATCTCTCTTTTTATAATTTCTTTCTTTATTCATTTAACAAGAATATGTTCTAAACCAAAATTATTTACTTGACGTATCATATATGATTTTGGGCTAGGGGAAGCTACTTTAGCCAACTAACCTGATTATTTTCCAAGAGTTCATCAGGTCAATGGTGGAAAATCCATTTCATTTACTTCGCATTCAGTTTTAATCAGTTTGCGGTCAATTTAAATCAAACTTGAAAATGAGCGGGGCAAACTTGAAAATGAGTGGGGCAAACTTGAATATGTCTTGATTTCCAATTGAGATAACCAAAGAAGCCGCAGCAGAATCTATTGCAGCCACTGTTCTCTCTGATGAGCACATACTCTTCCATGGCCAACTCTTGTGATCCATCTTAGACTATATAGCCTACAAAAAATTAAACTTTATAGACTATATAGTCACGAATTGAGATGAGTTCCTACTTTTCCAAGTCACACAGAAAATAATATTAAGGAAAATATCTATTTATTGTACTGAAAACCTATTCATGCTTGAATGTAGATCTCATTCAGGAAAAAAGATGGATAACAAAACCATTGGAATATGTGCTCAGAGGTATATCAATTACAGGGATGGCAGATAAAACCATTGGAATATGGTCCATTTTTTAAAAACTTTGCCACTGAAACCCATTGGAATTGAGATGAGGATGGAAAAAACTGATCAGGATCTACCGGAAATTGTGCGAGACAAACTATAATTTGATCAGGGCAAACTGCAAATTGAGTGGGGTAAACTGGATATTGAACAGGGCAAGATAGACATTCATTGCGGCAAACTACCGGAAAATGAGCGGGGCAAACATGAAATTCAACGGGGGAAACATGAAATTCAGCGGGGAAACTAGGAATTCAGCGGGGCAAACTACAAATTCAGTGGGGCAAACTAGAATATTAGCGGGGCATGCTAGAAAGTCAGCGGGGCAAACTAGAAAATCAGCGGGGCAAATTAAAAAATCAGCTGGGCAAACTAGAAAATCAGCGGGGCAAACTATAAATTCAACGGGGCAAACTAGAAAATCAACGGGGCAAACTAGAAAGTTAGCGGGGCAAACTAGATAATCAAAGAGCTACAAATTAAAAATTCAGCGGGGCAAACTGGAAAATCAGCTGGGCAAACTAGACAATCAGCGAGGCAAACTTAACAAATAATTTCATAGCTTGAGCCGATAAATATAAACGTATCCAATGTTCAAATGGAACACACCAAATGAAATTTGGAATTGAACTTCGAATGTTGATCATTTCTTATGGGCCACAGAAGTTTTGGATCAAGCTTATAATTGATTTTTCTATTGATCCATGTCTGTATGATCTTATGACTAGGTTTGATAACAAATAAAAATGATACCTTTGCATATAATGGATCATGTTCAGAAAGCGTCTTTTCAATAAACAAATAAAAATGATACCTTTGCATACAATGGATCATACATCTTCTGGTACTTAGCTTCAAGTGCCGCTCTCTCCTCAAAAAATTTTGCCTCCAGCTCATCATGTTGGCTCTGCAAATTGAGAAACCATTACAAGATTCAAAACTCGAATCTTCTCTCAAGTACATCCATCATAAGTAGGGAGAAACATGCAGAGGTTTGACATGGTCAGATACTCGTGACTGTGAAACTAAGTTGAAGGAAAGCAAGAAAGAAAAAACATCCTAGAAATGAAACAAGCATTGATTATATTCTGAGAACCAGGAAAACACCAAGCAACAGACATTGAAGACATTAAACATAATAGGAATTCTAAATAGCAATACAACTGAGCAAGTGAACAATACCTTTGTGCAGTTCCACCACATCACCAAGTGCTACTTAAAGAGTGCATCAAAATAAATGCAAATCAGAAAAACTAGAACAGAGATTTAACAAAGTCAAGAATAAATATCCTACAGAACTACCAGAAGAAAAGGACCTTTGTTCATAATTTTTCTTTCCAGTTTAAAATTAACAAATAGAAAATCAATTGCAGTTTGCATAAGAAGGTTAGTTAGATTCTTCTAGTAGTATCTGAGAGGGGCCTCAATATTTATGAGAATTTGTAGAAATTGAGCGGGGGCAAACTAGAAATTCAGCGGGGCATGGGTGACTAAGATGTAATGAGTATATACAAATTTCCTACTAAACCAGTGCAGTTTGAGCCATCTTTGCAACGTAAGAAATGCAATCAACCAAACACAACCATGTGTGAAAAGCCGACTGTGTGTGGCAACCTTGTCATGCTGCCAGCAACAATGAAGGACTAACAATGATATACCATGACACCAATTGAACGTGCTTCTGCCCATGTATGAATGCACGCATAAATATAAATGCATATAATCAACCTACTTATCTTACATTCATTCTTATTCATTTAAACAGATCATCCAATATACCACAAAATGAATGGAAATTGTCACGCCCAAATTCGGAAACCGGGCTCACAAAATTTTCGATCGCCGAATCCGATGCCAACAGCCTCCGTAGAACCCCATTATCGGCTCCCAGCACCCATACGCTAGGTTCCGATCCTGGGATACTACAAGGAGAATTTTCAACATCAGTTTAATTCGTCATAAGCATAACCAAAGGCATAACCCATAAACAACAACCAAAAACTCCATCACATTTTCACTATAATCAAAAACTTTACAAGTACAGTGAGCATAAAGGGAAATACAATGATGATAGACAAAAAGCTCCAAAATGATCTGCTATGCGCTCCAACCTCAGCGCTGCTGCGTCCCAACGTCACCTGTACGCAACGGTCGTGCATAAGCTTAGAGAAAGCTTAGAGGGTGGTGAAAGTGTATGCATAAGGTAGTAATGCAGTTATGAAATATCAGAGTAATACGGAACATACTGGTGAATCCATGAATACCGTTAGTCGTACCAAGGCTATGCAATGCAAGGCATGAATGATGTCGGCCATATCAAGGCTATGCGATGCAAGATGCAAGTCAAGCATACAAATCCTCATCTAAGTCCACATATCAATATAGCTCAAAATCTGGGATATCACCGGGGTCTAGTACACTCTAAATCAGATTGTCTCCCTATCGCGCACAATAAGGTAAGTGGAAGAGACCTCACTATCCGCCTGCCAATATCAGGCTCGAGTCGTCGATAACGGACCCATTCCTTGAGCTGGTCAGACTCAGCCTAGCATTGACCCCTCCTCTCGGGCGGGTAAGGCTGTACCCCCTTCCAACCGACCACGACACAGTGGAAAGAGCGACTGTCTGGTAATCGGCAATCAGCGCTCCTGCACCCACTCAGTCTAGACATTGGAGCAACCTCTTGGTACCATAAGGGTTTAGGGACTTTCACCCAGGGATATCTATAGCACCCCATGTAGAACAAGATTTGCGGTATCCAATCCTGCCAACCACGATATGCCTATGACGGCTACGACCTTGATGTCGCTAGGGCGTACGGTAACCATGTCACACAATGCGAAATGCATGAATCACACTATCCAGTCATGCAGCAATCCTGCGCTTATCGTGCGCTCATGTGGAGCAACACCGCCTATCCAGGAGCCCCTAAACAATCTGCCCAAAGGCATATGCTATGATCAGTCACTTCTCATATCAAGCATACATATGATGCGTATGATAATGAACCATGGAACTATACTAAACATATTATATGGTAATAGATATTGTTCATAACGAAGATGGGCCTAGACGACCTACGAGTATGGGCCTAACAATGGGCCCAAGGGAGAGTCATAATGCGGACATTTAACCAACATTATTCTTCAATGTGGATGTCAAACCAACATTGCTCTCAAGGCATGGCCCGCCTAATATCAATACACAAGCCATGGGAAAGTCACACATTGCAATGGACCCTAAGGACATCCCGTTGGGCCTCGACCCATGGGCCTTGGATACATCAAATGGGCCGTATCATATGAGCCTTATATAAATCAAGTGAGCCACATCAATGGGCTTTATGTACATTGCAATGGGCAATAACCCCTAGGCCTTTGAGTACATCACAATGGGCCTCATAACATGGCCTTATATATATCAAAGTGGGCCTCAACCACGGGCCACAAATGCATCGAATGGGCCTCATAACATGGGCCTTTCATTCACATCAAGTGGGCCTCAACTGATGGGCCACAAATAAACCAAGATGGGCCTCATAACATGTATCAAAGTGGGCCCACTTGAACTATAGATCTGACACATTCTTTAGCTCATGCCAACAACAATGAGCTTCAAAGATGGTTGGACGGATTGGATGCAACCCATGTATCATGGTGGGGCCCATGAAAGCCCACCATCCGGTATTACCTAATATAATATAATATATTTGTATATAATATACATATATATATATATAGATTATATATATACAAAAATATATACAATAATATATATACATATATATAGTAATATATATATCTATATATATATATATATATACACACACACACACACACACACACACACGCACCCACGCACACACCCACACGCACACACGCATGCACCCACGCACACACCCACCGTCCACTGGACGGTGGGAATATAACAAACACAACACTGTGGGATAAAACACATAAATCGTGTGGGCTCCACGTGGGGCCCACCGTAATGTTTACCTCCCGTCCAACCCGTTCATAAGGTCACGCAGACCTAGATGAAGGGTAAAAACGAATTTCAGCTTGATCCAAAACTTCTGTGGGCCCAAAAAAATGTTTCAATGGCAGACGGTTCAATTCACACTGTTTTCTTTGGTGTGGGCCATCTGGGACTAGGATCGGACTGATCTTTGGAGGGGGCCCACCTTAGGATGTGGCCCACCAAATAAACAGTTTGGATGAAAAATAAGAATCATGGTGGGGCCCACGGCAGGAGCCGTGGGTGCTGTTGTCCGCCCGTCGTTCGCCCAACGTCCATCTGACAGCAGCAGGCGCTGCTGCAACCCTTTTTTTTTTTTTTTTTTGATTTCCCCGCGGTTTTTCACAGGTGGGGTCCGCTTCAGCAAAATCCTCCCCAACCGTTGGATTCCACGGCCCAAGACAGGTTATATGAGCCCAATGTTCACTATGTTTTGGAACATCAAAACAACAGGGTGAATTTCAATGGAGGATACACCGTTTGCTATGCTATGGCCCGCCTGAACGTCAGATTGGCCCCATTTTTCAGCTCAACGCCTAAAATAGTCTTGTGAAAGAAATGAACTGCGTGGATTGAATACATACATCCAGGTGGGGCCTATATGAGTGGGCCACCTTACAAGCTTGGAAAAAGCCAATATTTGTGTTTTCCCAGTAACGTCTAGCGTCCCTGGATGCTGGACGGCTCTCCGTTATACATGCTCTGAGGTGGGCCCTGTTTAGGTGGGCCACCAAATGATGGATGGTGTGGGGATAACACATTTAAAAGGGGCCCCACTTATAAGAGGCTTGGATACAATGCCTACCTCGTGGTGGGGTCCATCCAAGTGGGCCACACCATTTGGATGGGTGGACAAGGTGGATAATCTCATGCTTCAAGGTAGGCCACAAGCCATTATACACAAGAGAGAGAGAGAGAGAGACATCGGTGAGGATGGACGGACCCCGCCACTATGGGCCCCTCATACAAACATACATCAAGGTAGGTCCCACATATATGGACCATTAATCAAACAAAATGAATGAAAAACAACTATCTAAGATCACCCACCGCTTCCTTCTTCCACCAAAGGTTTCCTTAGCTCCTTAACTTTGATTCCAATGGAGGAGATGAGGTTTGGATGGTGGAGATGGGAGATGAGAGGGTGGGCCACACTTGTGGCTCTCTTGGAGAGATGGGGAAGCTTGGACGTATGGGAATTTCTTTTGTTTGGGATTGTGCTTTGAAAATGAAGGAGAGAGAGGGTTGTAAAGGGAGAGAGAGATGAGTGATGTTTGATGTGGTAGTGATGGGTGTAAGAGCCACTTTTTGACTTTGTGGCAAATGTTGTAAGAGGGGTATGGGTAGTGTAAGAACTTTTTGACTTTGGGGTTGCTTGGGGAAGGGTGAGAAGTGATGGATTGATGGGATTGATTGATGTGACATCTCGTTGAGATTCTCTCGAGATTCGTACGCACGGCATTTTCCTCGCACGGAACGCTGGCCCACATCTCCTGGCCAGATAATCGGATCGGCACGCGAGTCGCAGCACTGGAACCGCGGCGACGGTGCGGTCGCAAGGGTACAAGTCTCCGGTTGAGTCGACTCAGGTTGACAACCTGTGAATCAGGGTCACGCACAACGCCGGTTAAGGGTCGAAGGTTGCCGGAATTCGACCGGAAAGACCACGGGAACCTACGGAACAGTACGGTTTAAGATACGGGTCTTATAGAAATTCAGTGGAGAAAACATGAAATTGATCGGGGTAAACTTGATATTCAACGGGGGAAAATGAGATTCAACAGGGCAAATCATTAAATTCAGCGAGGCAAACTGGAACCTCAGGGGGGAACTAGAAGATCAGTGGGGGAAACTAGGAAATCAGCGGGGGAAACTAGAAAATCAACAGGGCAAACTGGAAAATCAGCGGGGGAAACTAGAAAATCAGCTGGACAAACTAGAAAATCAACGGGGCAAACTGAAAAATCAGCGGGGGAAATTAGAAAATCAGCGGGGCAAACTGAAAAATTAACGGGGCAAACTGAAAAATCAGCGGGGCAAACATGAAAATGAGCGGGGTTAACTTAACAAATAATTTCATGGCTTGAGCTGAAAAATCTAAACATATCCAATGATCAAATGGACCACACCACATGAAATTTTGAATTGAACTTCTAATGTTGATCATTTCTTAGGGGCCACAGAAGTTTTGGATCAAGCTTATAATTGTGTTTTCTATTAATCCATATCTGTATGATCTTATGAATAGGTTTGATAACAAACAAACATCACTGTTGGGCCGACTATGGTTCCAGCGGTGGAAATCATTATGCCCACTGTTTCCTGTGGTATGATCCACTTGATCTTTTGATATGCTTCAATTTGGGGGCTAAACCCCTTAAAATAAATGGAAAAACGGATGGACGGTGTGGATATACTGCATACATTCAATGTGGGCCCAACTGAGTTTACTTAGTACAATGGGAGCGTACTGACTAACTCAGTACGCAATCCGATTACGCTTGCTACGCCCCACAATGGTGTTTTATTTGTAATACATCATGTTCATCGGATTATGTAATACCCCTTCGTTTTCATCGCAATATGTATACACCAAAACCCATATGTGGAAGGGGACCTAGACATTGAGGGAGGGAACCTATAGACATTCAGCGGGACAAACATGAAATTAAACGGGGTAAACATGAAATTCAGCGGGGCAAACTGGAAAATCAGTTGGGCAAACTGAAAAATCAGCAGGGCAAACTAGAAAATCAGTGGGGCAAACTAGAAAATCAGTGGGGCAAACTGAAAAATCAACGGGGCAAACATGAAATCAGCGGGGCAAACTAAAAAATCAGCGGGGTAAACTAGAAAATTAGCGGGGCAAACTGAAAAATCAGCGGGGCAAACTAGAAAATCAGTGGGGCAAACTGAAAAATCTGCGGGGCAAACTGAAAAATCAGCGGGGCAAACTAGAAAATCAGCGGGGCAAACTAGAAAATCAGCAGGGCAAACTAAAAAATCAGCGGGGGAAACTAGAAAATCAGCGGAGTAAACTAGGAAATCAGCGGGGCAAACTAGTAAATCAACGGGGTAAACATGAAAATGAGCGGGGCAAACTTAACAAATAATTTCATGGCTTGAACCGAAAAATTTAAATGTATTCAATATTCAAATGGACCACACCACATGAAATTTTGAATTAAACTTCTAATGTCGATCATTTCTTAGGGGCCACAAAAGTTTCGGATCAAGCTTATAATTATGTTTTCTATTAATCCATATCTGTATGATCTTATGAATAGGTTTGATAACAAACAAACATCACTGTTGGGCCGACTATGGTTTCAGCGGTGGAAATCACTATGCCCACTGTTTCCCGTGGTATGATCCACTTGATCTTTTGATATGCTTCAATTTGAGGGCTAAACCCCTTAAAATACATGGAAAAACGGATGAACGGCGTGGATATACTACATACATTCAATGTGGGCCCAACTGAGTTTACTTAATACAATGGGAGCGTACTAACTAACTCAGTACGCAATCCGATTACGCTTGCTACGCCCCACAATGATGTTTTATTTGTAATACATCATGTTCATCGGATTATGTAATACCCCTCCGTTTTCATCGCAATATGTATACACCAAAACCCCATATGTGGAAGGGAACCTAGATATTGAGGGAGGGAACCTAAACATTCAGCGGGACAAACATGAAATTGAACGGGACAAACATGAAATTCAGCGGGGGAGACATTAAATTCAGCGGGGAAAACATGAAATTAAGTAGGAAAAACATGAAATTGATCGGGGTAAACTTGATATTCAGCGGGGGAAATATGAGATTCAGCAGGGCAAATCATGAAATTCAGCGGGGCAAACTAGAAAATCAACAGGGCAAACTGAAAAATCAGCGGGGCAAACTAGAAGATCAGCGGGGCAAACTAGGATATCAGCGGGGCAAACTAGAAAATCAGCTGGGCAAACTGAAAAATCAGCGGGGGAAGCTAGAAAATCAGCAGGGCAAACTAGAAAATCAGCGGGGCAAACTGAAAAATTAGCAGGGGAAACTAAAAAATCAGCGGGGCAAACTTAACAAATAATTTCATGGCTTGAGCCGAAAAATCTAAACATATCCAATGTTCAAATGGACCACACCACATGAAATTTTGAATTGAACTTCTAATATTGATCATTTCTTAGGAGCCACAGAAGTTTTGGATCAAGCTTATAATTGTGTTTTCTATTAATCCATATCTGTATGATCTTATGAATAGGTTTGATAACAAACAAACATCACTGTTGAGCCCACTATGGTTTCAACAGTGAAAATCATTATGCCTCGCTATTTCTCGTGGTATGATTCACTTGATTTTTTAATATGCTTCAATTTGGGGCTAAACCGCTAAAATTAGATGGAAAAACGGATGGACAGTGTGGATATACTACATACATTCAATGTGGGCCCAACTGAGTTTACTTATATAATGGGAGTGCACTAAAAAATCAGCGGGGTAAACTAAAAAATCGGCGGGGCAAACATGAAATTCAGTGGGGCAAACTAGACAATCAGCGGGGCAAACATGAAATTGAGCGAGGCCAGCTAGAAAGTTAGTAGGGCAAACTAAAAAATCAGCGGGGCAAGCATGAAATTGAGCGGGGCAAACTAGATAATCAGCGGGGCAAACTAGAAATTCAGTGGGGCAAACTGGAAAATCATTATGACCACTGTTTCCTGTGGTATGGTCTACTTGATCTTTTGATATGCTTCAATTTGGGGCTCAACGCCTTATATATATATATATATATATATATATATATATATATATATATATATATATATATATATATATATATATATATATATAGATATATATACACACACACACACACACACACACACACACCACACACACACGCTCGCGCGCGCGGGCATGCATGCACATGTGTCGTGTGTATATATACGTGTGTGGAAAAAGGTTCTATATGGTCGAGCTCATGTGAACTACCCATGAGGTCGAGCTGTGTGGGCCCTATCATGAAGTATGTCAAATATCTACCCCATCAATCAGATGCACCATTCCATAGTGGGCCTAGAGCTTAAAAATCAAGTTAATTCGTGACTTTTGTAGGCCACACCACGTACAAAACTTGAGAGGGGTTACCTTCCATTAAAACATTCATATTTATTTTTTGGGCCCACCGAAATGTGTTTCACAAATCCAGCCCATCCATAATGTGTGTCCCACTTGGATGAGGGGTCAGAGACCAAGTTTCAGACACATCCAAATTTCAGGTGGGCCCCACCAAGTAATTTTATATGTTTTAGGCATGTCTTCACATGATTTTAGATGGTATGGCCCACCTGAGTTCCGTATACGGCTGATTTTTCTGCTATCCCATAATTTTAAGGGGACCCATCAAGTTCACGGTGTTGATGTTCGACATACATCATGGTGGGGCCCACACAGCTCGACCTCATGTGGAGTTCCCATGAGCTCGATCGTATAGAACCTTTTCCTCTAGTACAAAAATAAAAATGGAACTACATACATTCAATGTGGGGCCAACTGAGTTTAAAATATACCTGTGTTGCGTGCTTTCTTCACTGGACCTACCATTTTCAGAAGAAGACAAAATGCGATTGAGGGGGGCCCACAAAAAGGATTTTTTGGGGTCTTTCTACCGGAAACACAGTGAGGAAAGGGGGTGAAAGCAACGGCAGTGAAAGCAACTGTAGAAAGGGAGAGGAAAAGCAAGCAGTGGAAATGGGAGAGGAAAAGCCACAGCCGTGAAAGGAGGGGTATTTTCATCCTGAAATTCTGACTCCGTACGAGGAGGTCCAAGTGCGTATTCTAAGTTTGTATTGCTTTAAAAAAACCGTTGGATAAAAGGTGGGGTCCACAGTCGTAAATTTCTCATTGGCGAACAATGAAAGCTGATTGCATTCAACCGGGAAGATACGCGGCCGGAAGATATGCGGGGGGGCCACCTTGAAGGTTTCAATGTTAGGTGTCATTATCCCATTGTTTCCTTTTGTGTGACTGAGATACGCTTCAATTTTAGGCTGTGACCGCCACCCATTAAGAATCTGTTAGTGGAGGTGGCGGTAGTACCTATTTGAAATAGGTAAGTGGGTTGTGGAAAATACTTTAAAAGGAGGAGGTTTTCGGTCCATAGCTAAAAAGCTAACAACAAATACCTTTAGTGCGTCAATTTTCTCCAACATCTCATCACTTGAGTGAATTTTTCTATATGCAAAACCATTTTCAACATAAATGAGTAATTAAATAAATAATTAGATTTTTATTTATAATAATCCTATTTGGGAGGATTTATACAAATGAAAATCATACTTGACAAACACAAACCAACATAAACAAAATTTCTTCATATGCTCTGCTTTTTGTAAGAAACTACCTTGTTAAATGAATGACTTAAAAATGTTAAGGACATTATGTACACACCCATTTTGTTTTTTGTTTTTTGATTTTTAAATTTCTTGAAACCTTACCCTGCATGTAAAATCATTAAACCAAAGGAAAAGGCTAAGATAAAATGAGGTGTGCCATAGTAACCTGTGGAGATGAGCACCTAATCCACTCTAATCTTCTAATTATGTATCATTGAATGGAAGCATGGACGATTGAGCTGTTTTAGTACGTTCATTTTTTTATTTATAATTGGTTGTCAACGGGCTGCGCTTGGGCTGGTTTCAGTATGGATTTTGAATTGTTTGGGTTGGGTGTAACGAGCCAGGTCTATTTTAAATTTGATTATGCCTAGTCTGAGCCCAGCCCAATGACAGCCCTATTTATAGTTCGATGAATAACATTCCAATTTTTACATGGCCAAAGTTTTCTTATTAATCTAAGAGGCCGTTTGGATTGTAAGTTACAATAAGTTACTTATGCCTTAAGTACCTTATTTTAATTTCTACTTAGTAATTAAACTAAAGTGATTAAGTAACTTTAAATAATAATTAAAAAAAAAACTACTTATAATTCATTATAAACCAAACTTATGTGTCTCGAACAAGTTATTTATAGCTGTAAGTAAAAAAGTAACTTATTTGTTGGTATCCAAACGGGCCCTAAATGACAAAACTCTACCCTTAACTCGTAAGGGCTCAACATGCACCCATTCCTCCCAAATCACATGTGAATGTTTCTACGCATGAGCCAACCCGACAAATGCGTGCAAGATCCAAACCATCCACAAACTCTTCAACGGTACGCATGGCATAGCTCCACAGCAATCAAGACAGTCATAACCCAATTTTGAATGGCCTAAAATGAAAAATCACACTAATGGGATCTCTCACTTTACGGTCCATCATAATATGTAACACCTCGTCACTTTGGTGTTCCTGCGAGCACATATACACAACTTCTTGTGTAAAACTTGTAACACGATACTACCTAAATAGTACACTTTTCAATACTTCCGTGGGTCATCCAACATTTCCCACGGAACCCGAATCAAACACGCAATTATACACCCGAGTGATCGAAACCTACGTCATAGTGACTGCCTTGTCGCCACGAGCGCAGAAGTACCTTCCATTGTTGTTGCAATAAACCGTTAAGGCGGTGCGACGCAAAAAACTTAGTGTTATACATGTGCACAAATATCTCACATTTATGTCCCTAAAATAATATGATAATTGATGTTACTTTTTCTAGAAAATATTAGGTTAATTAAACTACTCTAAGTAGCCTTAAACCACATGATTAAACTTCCTAATCAATCAACACTTTTAAAAGTCAAAGGAGAATCTCCATTTTCCTTAAATTAATGAGAGGTGGGACACCTCATTTTATTAAGAGTAGTTAGGTGCATTATAAGCACTATTATTTCACATAAAACACTAATTAATTAATATAAGTATTATTTAAAGCGAGCTAATAAAATAAAGACATAAAAGTCAAAAACATATTTCTTTAAAATAATGAGGTGTTGGCCACATACCCTTTTGCATTTATATAAAAGTTGCAAAGTATTAATGGCATTATCATTTACCATCTTAATCCCTAATTAAAGTAGACAAAGATTACTTGAAATAATGAGAGCTCTCCACCTATACTAAAGTTATTCTTATTGACATTTTCACCTATAGATAAGTAAATTTGGACAACTCAAGTGCTAAAATTTCAGCCACATTTTTTAACTGAGAGAGAGAGAGAGTTAGTTACGTGCCACGCACACATTAGTGCCAATCCGTTTCCAATCGAACAGGGATTCGGTGGGGTGCGAGAAAACTGTAACGGGACGGAGATTTTCTGCCAAAGCGAAGTTCCTGTGCTTGGATGCTAGGTGGGTCCGACTGAGATGTTCGTGGGAAATACAAAAATGAAGTGTATCCAAAACTCAAGTAGGCCGTACGAGAGGAAAGAGTGTAGATTCAGTGACCACCGTTTGAAACTTTGTAGGCCCCGCTAGCATCCCAGCGCAGTAACTTCCGTGTCCTTCGCAACGGAAGAAGAAAGTTGAAGAGGAAGAGACGCTTTTTGACATGGATTGCGTGGTGTGCCACCGTCCTGTGTTAACGTGGGAAACTTACGTGGGCCCCAACATGTTGTATTTGTTATATCCACACCGCACATCCATTTTACGAGACTTATTTAGGCCTTGAACGCAAATATAAGGAAAATTCAAATCTCAAGTGGACCACACCAAAGAGAGTAGTGGAAACAATGAACCCACCGTTGAAACTTTCCTACGGTTTTGGCATCCAACCTGTTCACGAGATCTCACAAACAAGGATGAAGGGGAAATATAATTCTTAGCTTGATCCAAAGCTTCTCTAGTCCCTAGGAAGTTTTCAACGGTAGGCCTCATTGTCCCAGTGCTTTCTGTGGTGTGGCCCACTTGAATCTGGATCTGCCTCATTTTTTGTTTTATATTCTAAAATGATCTAGAAAAATGGATGGACGGTGTGGATATAACACATACATTATCGTGGGCCCACAGAAGTTTGCCACGTCAACGTCAACGCAACACGGAGGTCGAGTGTTGAGTCGCACACCACACTACATTGCTATCGTTTCATGTCTTTTTTTTTTCTTCCAATTTTTTTTTTCTTTCAATTTTTTTTTTTTCTATTGTGGGCCTACTGTTCGAGAGAAATACATCCCAACCAACCGTTAAGCCAAATCATGATAGGCCATGGGCCCTTTATATGAGGCAAATCCAAAACTTAGGTGGGCCACACGACGTTGAAGATAGAGGGGCGTTGAAACTACCCTTTTCATAATGTTGCTGTGATTTTTTTATATATATACAGTAATATTATTATTATAATCACCGGACTTGTCTCTGTACACAGACGTCACACACGGTTTCTCATCTCTTCTTTTTTAAAATTAAAAAAATTCAAATGCCTATAATGTTTATTCCAATTTTTTTTAATTAAAAAAATTCCAATGCCTATAATGTTTATTCCAACTATTGGATTGGGGCGAAACTTGGCATCTTTTGTTTGGTTGGTTGGGCAGAAACATATGTAAACTAAAGATAATCTTTAATAAAGATCGATGATTTTTTTGCAAGGGTTATGCCGAGTTTATAGATCATCTACTTATTCATTGCTCATTTGTGCGGTGATTGTGGTCCACCTTACGGATCTTCAGCGTGGTATGGGTGATTCCATTGTTAGTGGATGGCCTGCTATGAATGTGGCATGGAGTTCTGAGTTCTATCTTCGGAAGAGAAGTTCGTGTTCTGGCAGCTTCTTTAGCTTGCCTTGCTTTGGAATATATAGGTGGTGCTTTCTTGACAGACAAGGTCCGTCGGAAGAGATAGCGTGGAAAGTAGAATGTCATAGAATGGACCATGGATTCAAAAGGTAAATGCTCATGATTTTTCTTCTTTGTTTGGGATGTAGTACTATACTACTGTTTGGGATGTAACACCTTGTGTATTTTTGGTTGCTTTGATTATTTTTTTCAAGCAATCTTTCAATAAATCAGATCCTAGATCTATTATCCTTCAAAAGAAAAAAGAGATGATCTTTTTGCATATTCCTGCAACAGTTTTGTACTAAGCCTTAATGCAGATTTTTGTTACATAGGATCACAATTTCAAGAAAACAAGGTAATTTGAATTAAGTACAGCATTTTCTTCAAGATCTCCATATCACTTGGCTGATGAAATAGCATTTTTACTTGAAATTGGCAGTGAAAGCTAGATGGCATTTTTGATACTTTACTTTTCAAGTAAATGGATTATCAATTTCCATGTTTTTGATTGATAAGCAGAATTACTAAGAGCAATTCACAAAGGTAAAAATACAGCAACGATGGGTTAAGTGGACAAACACGCATGTCTTAAAAGAAAGCCTGACCTTTCCTAGAAATCTTCCATCTTAGAACTCACAGGGGCAGATGGAATTTGATAATATATTTCCATTAGTGAGCATGTTTTTCTTTGATATCTATACTTTGCTTCATTTATGAAAATTTGGTGTATCTGATATTGAAATTCATATTGAAATGGAAATCACCTTCTCCAAATATAGTGAATGCTTGAAAGTTTCTCACTTGATATTGTTACTTGATGCATCATTACTGGGAAGATAAATGTCTGAAGTTACATCAAGATGATATTTGTGTTTTCCCTTCATTTAGGTCTTTGTCACCTTATGAAGAGGTTGGATGATAAATAAAAGGTCAGTGGGGATTGAGCATCCACCATTGAAACATTTGTGGGGCACATAAGTTTTGTATCACACTAATATTTTTTGTTTTTAGTTGGTCACACTAGGAATGACCTCATGAATTACATGGATGCATATAAACATGACCAGCACACTTGAGTTTTGGACCAGTCTCATTTTTTTTTAACACATGCACACACACCCCACACACTCACGCTAGTGGAATTTCACCACCTATGGGTACTCGAACCCTTGACCGGGAGTTGAAACTCCTGAGAGTCTACCACCCGAGCAAGAATAAGGACCAGTCTCATTGTTGGGCCATGTCCTAAATTAAAATGGCAAAACGGATGAGAAACATCATGGTGGGCCTCACCTAGCTTTAGGGGGGGGGGATGCAACTAGCTTATCTTGGTTTCTACTTACTAAGCTGATAAGTATGTTTAGTAAACAACATACTTATCAGCCTGTTCTCTCTTTCATCTTTCGAAAAGTTAAAACAATTAATTGAAGTGATTAAGTACTTTTAAGTAAAAAATTTACTCATAACTAATCATAAACCAAACTTACTTCTCGAAATAAGTCACTTATCTACTGCTATAAGTAGAAAATGTTAACTTTTTTGGTGGTATCTGTTGAGGCATAAAATAAGCAAAGAACTGAAGAAAGGAAAGATCAAGAAAATGAGTTTGAAGATCAAAGAAATCAGTTTAAAGATGACTTTGCGCGGGTTCGCGCAAAGAGAATAGATTACGCTGGACCGCGCAAAGTAGGTTGCGCGGGTTGATCAGTGAAGACAGGTTGTGCGGGAATCATAGATTGCGCGTGACCGCGCAAAGCATGTCATTTGCGCGAGTCCGCGCAAAGTGTTTTTGCAGAGGTATAAAAATGGTTGGATGTTATTTTGTCCCACATCGACCAGAATAGAGATTTACACCAGTAGAAATGCCTATAAATACCCCGTTCTTCCTCTCAAAAGGGGTTGGAAGATTTCAGAGTGGAAGAAAGACGAAGAAGAAGACAGAAGACAGAAGGTGCAAATGAGCATTGGACTCATATAGTTTGCGCGGACTCGCGCAAAGGAGCATTGGGCTCCTGTAATTTGCGCAGACTCGCGCAAAGGAGCATTGGGCTCCTGTAGTTTGCGCGGACCCGCGCAAAGCATATAGTTTGCGCGGACTCGCGCAAACTGACTGTTGGACAGTCTATAACAGCAATGGGCTGATATGCTGCAGGAATGGCTAAGAGTCTTCAAATCTTCAAGTTCTTTTTGTTCAGGAGGAAGGGAAGAATCTTCGACGAAAAGGCGTATTCCTCCTAAGTTTCAGGAGATGACCGGAATAGCACTGAAATGCTGCCGAAATCTCTATTCTCTAGAAGATTAATTAGTCGACTTGTCTATTCCTCCTAAGTCATAGGAGATGATTGAAATCAGCGCTGTTATGCTGTCAAAATTTATATTCAACCATTATAATTGTAACTTGCAATAAATCCTTAGTAAACTATTTTAGAATCAAGGGGTACCTGAGGATGTAAATGAATTCAGAATCAATAAAAGTGTGATGATTGTTTCTGTAACTATTTCATTGTTATGCTTGAATAAGATAATTCCCAAATCAAATACTTTTGTTTTCTTGACGAAACAAAATGGCGACTCCACTGGGGACTTTCATATCTTATTTAACACTAACATTGGGAAAGTTGCAAGACTCTCATTACTGTTTTTGGCGTCTGGAAGACGCCAAAATGGCGACTCTCAGTGGGAACATCCTCCCCTTCATCTCTAAGATAGTTTACTTAGTCTTCCATATACTAATTTCATGAATGTTTTGTTATTGAAGGTACCCAAATTCAATCACACTACATTGCTAATGGCTAACGTTGCGAGAAAAGTGAACTCCGATTCACCGCTACTGGATTTGTAATTGAATATGCGCCGAGCCAAACTCCTGACCATACGAAAGCAAGCACTACAAGCAGGCGCAAAGCGACTCAAGTAACAGTGGGAGTTATTTCCGTCTCACCTCAACCACAAGAAAGTGATGAGAACTGGACTTTGGTCCTGTCCAAAAAGACAAAAGCAAAGACCTTAAAGAACCGCAAGGCGAAATTACTTGTACCAAGAACTGAGGGACCGATCACGCGTAGTATAGCTAGAAGAAAACCTGAGCTCGCTCCTCCGGCGATTTATCTTGAACAAGTTGCTTCACAGTTCTCGTTGCACGATTTTTCGGCTTTAGTCGCTCCAAAGACCAAATGGACAGAATCGCAGAAAGGCAAAGCACTGATGATAGGATCACCGATGCCTGTGTCACCTCAAACAAGCTCGCCCATAACTGTATCACCTCGATCGGTTAAAAGCACAGGAAGTACACAAGAATCAAACGAGACTCCAATGTCTCCCCTCTTTATAAGTCCTGTTACGTCAACATACTCTCGTTTTACTCAAAAAACAGCTTCGACAAACAGTCAAGAGGCCGCAGTATATATGGCAGAGACGGGTCAAGGAAATAGACCATCTACTGAAGAACGTGTTGATCAAATGGCAGAGGCACAAAGAGTGCTAATGGATGAATGCCGGAATCTCAGAGAAGCTCTAGCAACTCTGGCACATAATGTAGCCCAAATAGTGGCTCCACCCATGATGGGAGCAACAAATGGACAAGAGAACCAACCTGAAGGCTCCCGTCCGCAAGAGATAGGATCGCGAGGGTCAGTTCCAGTGACAAGAGCTATAACGCAGGATGATGTAAGACAAGTTGTCGAAGAAGCAGTCAGAATAGAAAGGGAGCGCGCGAATACCGATCGTTTCAGGTATCGAACACCCTACCCGAGAGAGGTAGAGGATGTTCCGTTTCCAGCCAATTTTAAGCATCCAGATTTCCAAAAATTTAATGGGGAAGGATCACCAGAAGAACACCTGATGCATTTCATCACCAGCATGGGAAATTTCTCCACGATACCTCAATACTGTTTACGTTTATTTAGATCATCATTGACAAGTAAAGCTTTCAGGTGGTATTCAAATTTGGCACCAGGGTCTATACGCACATGGGAAGAAATGCAAGATGCTTTCATGTCAAACTTCTTCTCATCAGAACACGATATTAGTATCACAGAATTAGCTTCAGTACGACAGCGAGAAGGAGAACCAGTTGAAAATTTCATAGACAGATGGAAGACACTGGGGGCATCGTGTAGGCAGTTGCCGGAAGAAAAGGAACAAGTCAAAATGTGTCTGAACTCTATGGAAACAGGAATTGCTTTCGGACTCACCAGCGCTGATATCGGAACCTTTCGCGATTTGGCTACCAAAGCCCATGCATTGGAATTAATGACTCGTAAGATGCCAGCATTTCATCATGAAACTGTCAGAAGAATACCTGGCAGGACAACCGTCAACACCATCGATCGGGATAAGAAAATCAAGAGGCGAAGGGCTCAAGAGACAAAAGGCCGGAAGGAAGAGAAAACTGGAATCAATCAAGGGACAGATACGGTGGAAAAAAGCTCAGAATGCTCGATTCTCATGAAGGATTTGAGTTTGATAAAGAGGACGTGGTGCCTATGATGCAACAATTGTTAAAAGCAGGTACCCTGGAATTACCGGAACCGAAACGCCCTGAAGATGTGACGAGGACTCGAGAAAGAAACTTTTGCCGTTATCATCGCTTAGTGGGACATCCGACAGAAAATTGTTACACGTTAAAGTGCATCATACAGCGAATGATAAATAGAGGAGATATAATAACCAGCGAAAGCAAAGGAAAGAATACAAGGGCGACAGTAAATGTATTGTCAATTCAAGAAAAGACTCAGGGAATGAGAGAGAAGGGAGACCGAAGGCCGATAAGAAATGCGACAATGATTACGTTGCGATCGGGGAAGCAGATAACAAGTTCGGTAAAGCAAAAAGCAGAAATTATAAGGAAAGAAGTGACTGAAAGACAGAACATCAAGAATAGAAGTGGAAATGAAGGTACAGCGACAAAAGTGGCTTACGATGTAGTTAGTCACTTGAAAGGTATATCTGCGTGTCTAAGTATTTATGATGCGCTCAAGTTATCAGAAGAGTTTCGACAGAGTTTGATTCAAGCACTGTCTGATCACGATGTGAGAGAAACTTTACTGACAGAAATGAAGAATGAAAGAAGCAAAGAAAAGGTGGATTGCCTACCAGTAATATCTTTCTCTGATGATGACTTAAATGGTGAAAAGAACATAACAGGCCATTGATGATAGAAGGGTATATTGCGAAAAGAAGATAAAACGAATCATGATAGACAATGGGTCAGCAGTGAATCTTTTGCCGCTCTCCATGATCACTAAATTGGGTTACCGCCGTTCAGATTTGCGCCCAGCGGAATGATGATACAGGGGTTAATCAGATGGACAACGCGCACTCGGTAAAATTACAGTAATATGGAAGTGGGAGAACTAATACTACTGTTGTATGTCATGTTATAAATGTTGTGACGACATATAACCTTCTCTTAGGCAGGCCGTGGATACATCAGTACAATATTGTAGCTTCTACTCTACACCAATGTTTCAAATACTATAAAGACGGAATGCAGTGTAAAGTAATGGCTGATGCAAAAACCTATACAGAAGCTGAGTCTTTCTTTGCGGATGCTAGCTATTATAAATGTTTCTCCAAAGAAACGGGAAATGATGATGGAAAGAGAGTCTTAAAAGATATCCAAATAAATAAAGTTAGAGAAGAAAGGGCGGGATCTCCTGGGACTATGGAAGCAAAGAAAAAGTTCTATTTTGTACCAAAGCGCTTGAGACAACCGGGACAACCGCCGTTGACATTATTGTCGACAGAACAGTTGAAAGTCTTACAGTCCAATTACACGATGCCCTTACCCAATATCGAAATATGTAAGCCATTTGCAGCCACCCCAGGCACATTTCAAGTCAGAGCCAGTGCTAAATATCCTGAAGCAATAAAGTTCCACGTTGCAGCAAAGGTGAAGAATGAAAACACAAGCAATATATATCATGGAGAGTTAGCACCGCAGAATTTGAGAAATACAGTGCAGTAAGCAAGAAAATCATGAGAAATATGGGTTTTGATTGTGACAAGCCCCACTGGACTGAATCATGGGAAAGGAATTCAAATCCCTCTCGGGTTAATCAAGAAAAAACGGAGAAAATTCCAGGATTAGGAGCAGAATCATCAGTAAATATGGTATCAGTAGATATGACTCCAGCCGAACAGATGTTCAGAAAAGATGCTAAGGTAGTCAAGTGTCCTGAAAGCGCTTCAAGACAAATAGAAGACGGGGGTGGGACAGCCGATGATAGATGGCTTGCGAGAAATAAATTTGGGAACAGCAAAAGAGCCAAGGAACACATTCTCAGCGTCAGTCTTTCAGATCAGGAATTTGAGAAATATGGCCAACTTCTCAGAGAAATAAAGACGTCTTCGCTTGGACATATGAAGAAATGCCTGGATTGGAACCCTCTGTAGCAATGCATCGATTAATATTCCAAAGAAAAGAACCAGTAAAGCAAGCACAAAGGCGATTCCATCCAGACCTGATTCCATTATCGAAAAAGAAGTAAATAAATTAATAAAGTTGGGGTTCGTCAGAGAAGTAAAATATCCCAAATGGATATCAAACATTATTCCAGTAAAAAAGAGAATGGGCAGATTAGAGTATGCATCGACTTCAGAGATCTGAATGAAGCATGTCCAAAGGATGACTTCCCTCTCCCGATAACAGAATTATTAATTGATAGCACTACTCAGTATGCTATATGTCCTTTATGGACGGATACGCGGGTTTATAATCAAATCAGGATGGCACCCGAAGATGAAGAGGCAACGGCTTTCAGAACGCCGCTTGGAATTTATTGTTATAAAGTTATGCCTTTCGGTCTCAAAAATGCTGGGGCAACATATCAAAGGGCGATGAAAAACATTTTTCAAGATATGATGCATAAACATGTCGAATGCTATGTTGATGACTTGGTGGTCAGGTCAGGAGATCATCAAGAACACCGCGAACATTTAGCATCAGTCTTCCGTCGTCTCAGAAAGAAGCAACTAAAGATGAACCCTGCTAAGTGTGCATTTGGAGTATCTTCTGGCAAATTCCTCGGCTTTGTTGTACGACACAGAGGGATCAAGATTGATCCAGAAAAAATTAAGGCTATTCAAAATATGCCGCCACCAACGACGTTGAAGGAATTAAAAAGCTTACAAGGAAAATTGGCATACATTCGCCGTTTCATTTCAAATCTCGCAGGAAGGTGTCAGCCATTTCTCGGTTAATGAAGAAAGATACAGAATTTGTATGGGATCACGCCTGTCAAAATGCATTTGACTCAATCAAGGAATTATTGAAAACAGCCGCCGGTGTTAACAGCTCCAGTGAAAGGTAAGCCACTTATCTTATATACATCTGCAGCTACAAATTCTTTGGGTGCTTTGTTAGCACAGGTAAACGAAGCCGGAAAAGAGACTGCTCTTTATTATCTAAGCCGAACATTGATGGGGGCAGAATGCAATTATTCTCGATCGAAAAAGAATGTTTGGCGCTGATATTCGCTGTACAAAAGTTGAGGCATTATTGTCTCTCCCATGATATAACTCTGATCTCAAGAGCAGATCCGATAAAATTTTTGATGACCAGGCCAATGTTGTCGGGAAGACTAGCCAAGTGGATGTTATTGTCTGTCAGAATATACTATTTCATATAAACCGGCGAAAGCAGTAAAAGGACAAGCCATGGCAGACTTCCTCGCAGCACATCCTATAGCAGAAAGTGAAGAAAATCAATGACGAATTTCCAGATGAACAGGTTATGTTGGCTGAATCTCAGAATCTTTGGCAAATGTATTTTGATGGTGCTGCTCGAATATCGGGAGCGGGGGCAGGAATAATATTCATTACACCTCAAGGCGATTTATTGCCATATTCCTTCACATTGGGCACCGCATGCACAAACAATGAAGCTGAATACAGAGCTCTTATCATCGGAATGGAAATAGCCCAGCAAATGGAAATAAATTATTGCATATCTTCGGAGATTCTAAATTGATTGTAAATCAGTTGACAACAGAATTCGAAGTAAGGAAAGAAGAACTTCTGCCCTATTATCGGAAAGGCACAAAAGTTGCTTGAACAATTTTGTCATGTGGAAATTAAACACATACCACGCTCTGAGAATGCAAAAGCGGACGCTCTAGCCGGTCTGGCAGCAGCTCTGTCCTGCACAAATCGAAGTCCTCTTCAGGTAACTATAGAAGAAAGAAGATTCCTGCCATCTGCAGAGGTTATCGAAGAAACCGTTGAAATGTTTCCTATATCTTGTCTAGAAGTAATGATAGATGATTGGCGTCAGCCTTTCGTTGATTATCTCAAGTATAATATCTTGCCAGAAGATAATGCACAAAGGCAGCAGATTAAGCAGCGATCGGGCAAATTTGTCATATGCAGCGAAGTATTGTATAGAAAATCTTACAATGGAATGCTGCTAAGATGCTTAGACAAGCAAGAAGCAAACCAAATGCTGCGGGAGGCACATTCAGGTGAATGTGGAGCACATCAAGCCGGCGAAAATTGTGCCATAGAGTGCATCGAATGGGTTATTATTGGCCTACTATGTTCTCAAAGATGCGATAGAATATGCAAAGCGGTGTCATGAATGTCAAATACACGAAGATGTAATACATGTTCCCCCAGAAGACTTACATCAGTCTGTTACTTCCTGGCCTTTTTCAGCCTGGGGACTCGATGTGTTTGGTCCTATAAATCCCCCTTCATCCAAAGGAAAACAGTATATTCTGGCAGCAACAGACTATTTCTCCAAATGGACCGAAGCAATTGCCTTGCGTAATGTTAAAGAGACAGATGTGGTCAATTTCATTCGACATGCTATAATATACCGTCATGGTATTCCGAAAAAGATCGTCACTGATAATGGCACCCCTTTAAAAATAGAGGCATGGAAAAGTTGTGTCAGAAGTTTGGCATCCAGCATTCGTTTTCAACACCTTACTATCCTCCGGCCAATGGATTAGCGGAAGCATTTAACAAAACGATTATCAAAATAATCAAGAAAACGGTGACAGGCAACAAGCGTGATTGGGATGAAAAGTTACAAGAAGCATGGGGCCTACAGAACTACCATCGTACAGCAACAGGGGGGGCGACACCTTATTCATTAATCTATGGTATAGAGGCAGTATCCCAATTGAATGCAGGTGGCATCACTCAGGATAGCAGTACATCAGTCTATAACAGATGATGAAAATGCAAAAATAAGGCTGAAAGAATTAGATTTGCTCGATGAGAAACGTCTTGAAGCTCAGCAGCGGTTGCAGTCATATCAGGCCAGGATATCGGCTGCATTTGATAAACAGGTTAAATACGCTCTTTCAAAAAGGGGATATGGTGTTAATGTTGAAAAGACCTATAGTGATCACGCCGAACAGGGGGCAAGTTCGAGCCTAAATGGGACGGTCCATATGTAGTAAAAGAAGTATACTCCAATGGGGCATATAGAATCACAAATCAAGAGGGACAGAGTATCAGTATACTTGTCAACGCCCGATTCATCAAAAGATACTATCCCTAAAGATAGACATGTGGATTTTGATTCAGAATATTATCGGCATAATGAATCTGTATCAAAAGGGGGCAAGGATGAATAAGATCATGTTCATATGTCAACAAAGAGAAGCTGTGAAGAGAAAATTCACAAAGCGTCAATTATCAAGCATCAAATCCGAAAAATGATATAATCTATGATCATCTCATCGCCCAAAACAAGTTGACAAAATCAATATCATCTTGAAGATTCTCTTGAAGATACTGACAAAATTGATATAATTGCTTTACAAGGCATGGATCTTCTTGAAGATATTATCTCAGGTGGAAATATCTACTACTACTATACTGGCAATGATGATGATCATAGATATTATTGCCTTACAAGGATACACCAATCTCAGTTAAAGGGGCAGTATAGCCAAGCCAAATCCTAAAAGAGCCAAATTGAGCAAATCAAAAGATCT
>JAJHSJ010000010.1:54134143-54315774 GCA_021015155.1 Magnolia officinalis
AGAAGATAATGCACAAAGGCAGCAGTTAAGCAGCGATTGGGCAAATTGTCATATGCAGCGAGTATTGTATAGAAAATCTTACAATGGAATGCTACTAAGATGCTTAGACAAGCAAGAAGCAACCAAATGCTGCGGGAGGCACATTCAGGAGAATGTGGAGCACATCAAGCCGGCGAAATTATGTCATAGAGTGCATCGAATGGGTTATTATTGGCCCACTATGTTCAAAGACGCGATAGAATATGCAAAGCGGTTTCATGAATGTCAAATACACGGAGATGTAATACATGTTCCCCCAGAAGACTACATCAGTCTGTTACTTCCTGGCCTTTTTCAGCCTGGGGACTCGATGTGATTGGTCCTATATAATCCCCCTTCATCTAAAGGAAAACAGTATATTCTGGCAGCAACAGACTATTTCTCCAAATGGACCGAAGCAATTGCCTTGCGTAATGTTAAAGAGACAGATGTGGTCAATTTCATTCAACATGCTATAATATACCGTCATGGTATTCCGAAAAAAATCGTCACTGATAATGGCACCCCTTTTAAAAATAGAGGCATGGAAAAGTTGTGTCAGAAGTTTGGCATCCAGCATTCATTTTCAACACCTTACTATCCTCCGGCCAATAGATTAGCGGAAGCATTTAACAAAACGATTATCAAAATAATCAAGAAAACGGTGACAGGCAACAAGCGTGATTGGGATGAAAAGTTACAAGAAGCATTGTAGGCCTACAGAACTACCCATCGTACAGCAACAGGGGCGACACCATATTCATTAATCTATGGTATAGAGGCAGTTATCCCAATTGAGATGCAGGTGGCATCACTCAGGATAGCAGTACATCAGTCTATAACAGATGATGAAAATGCAAAAATAAGGCTGAAAGAATTAGATTTGCTCGATGAGAAACGTCTTGAAGCTCAGCAGCGGTTGCAGTCATATCAAGCCAGGATATCCGCTGCATTTGATAAACAGGTTAAACACCGCTCTTTCAAAAAAGGGGATATGGTGTTAATGTTGAAAAGACCTATAGTGATCACTCGCCGAACAGGGGGCAAGTTCGAGCCTAAATGGGACGGTCCATATGTAGTAAAAGAAGTATACTCCAATGGGGCATATAGAATCACAAATCAAGAGGGACAGAGTATCAGTATACTTGTCAACGCCCGATTCATCAAAAGATACTATCCCTAAAGATAGACATGTGGATTTTGATTCAGAATATTATCGGCATAATGAATCTGTATCAAAAGGGGGCAAGGATGAATAAGATCATGTTCATATGTCAACAAAAGAAGCTGTGAAGAAAATTCACAAGCGCGTCAATTATCAAGCATCAAATCCGAAAATATGATCATCATCTATGATCATCATCATCGCCAAACAAGTTTGACAAAATCAATATCATCTTGAAGATTCTCTTGAAGATACTGACAAAATTGATATATATTGCTTTACAAGGCATGGATCTTCTTGAAGATATTATCTCAGGTGGAAATATCTACTACTACTATACTGGCAATGATGATGATCATAGATATTATTGCCTTACAAGGATACACCAATCTCAGTTAAAGGGGCAGTATAGCCAAGCCAAATCCTAAAAGAGCCAAATTGAGCAAAATCAAAAAGCTCTAAAAAAAAAAAAAAAAAAAAAAAAAAGATAAAGAAAAAAATGCTCTCAAAGGATCAAGCTCTAAAAGAGCCGGCCAACTATACATAAGACCTATGAAGATCGCCATTCGGGCAGCGGCGAGGAGTCAGTGGCCCTAAAAAGCCCGCGAAGACTATCGTGCGCACCCATGCGGGCAGCTGACGAAGTCAAGGATTCAAAGCCTAAAAGGCCATAAATCCGCGAAGACTAGTCACCGTAACTCCCATGCCGTCTGTATAGCTTCCGGCAGCGCCACGGGGAACGGATGAAAATGCCCTCCTGTGAATGGGCTCCCTTGCAGACGAAGAAAACAGGGGCCGCAGTGCTAGCTTTATGCCAACCGTGCGTAAGACCCTCCAGATCTAGGGTTTGATTTCAGTAGTAACTCGTGAGGAAGGGCTTAAACCTACTCATTGATGAACTAGCGACCCTAGATTTGGTGCCCAAAGGTAGCCTAGTGAGCCCTGTGAACTCTAGAGAGTTACCGTGGCCAACCCTGTGCGTAAAACCAACAGTTCACCGCCCGGTAGCGTCAATGGGCCCCTCTGATGGACCTTGGCCGTGAGCTCAAGGCAGTGAAAAGCCCAAAAGAGAACTCTAGAGAGTTACAGTGGCCATCACATAAGACCCATAAATGCTCCACTACTCGTGAGCTTAAACTGTGTGTGTACGCACGCTCCACTACTCATGAGCTTAAACTGTGTGTGGCTAATTAAATTGAAACTTAGTACCGCTAATTTAAATACTCATATAGAGAATCCTGCACTAACAAAGCATAAAAGGTTTAGAAATTGTAAAGGATGTAATGAAATTATTATATAAAGTACGAATATAATTTGATAATGTTAGTATAAATGTCATCAACATGCAATGAGAAAATGCTATTATAAACATCTCAAAATGCTTTCATAAAAACATGTCCAAAAAAACATGAAAACAAAAATCACATGTTCAAAATTACATGTTTTAAATATCTTCTGTAATTCCCACTGCTTCCGAATATCTGCGCAAATCTTCTTTCAATTGTGCCTGGGCTACATCATGTTTAGATTTTTCTTTAAGAATAAGTTTCGTTTGATCAGGGACGCCAGCAAGTTTATTCTCTAGAGAAGCAATCATTCCTTTACTTCGAAGTTGCGCGGATTTTTCAATATTAATGGATTGAACATTCGCCTGTATCCTTTCTTCAACATCTTGAATGATCAAGGCTTTTTCATGATTCCTTCTCTCCAGTTGAGAAATTTCTTCCTTCAGGGCTGCAATACGATCTTGGATAGTCCTATTTTCATCAATATGAATCTTTAATTGATCTTGAAGAATCATATGCTCTTGTTCAAGTTTAGAAATTGATGAAGCTGTCAGAGAGGCTTGTTCTTGAAATGCAGCCAGCTGCTCCTTGTACTCTAAAATCTCAGGGGCAATTGTAATGTTCTCTACCGACGCCAGAGAAATTACTGAATCGCGAAACTTGAGGAGTGAATCACGCAAAGGAGATATGTTGAGTCTAGCCATCTTGGCAGAGCTCTCCAAAATCTCTATAGCAACATCCAAATCCAACCATTGATCGAAATTTCTGAAGATATGAATTATTGCTAACAAAGAATGTTTCACCATAAGCATTTTATGAACAGGGATTTTTGCAAAGGACGACAATTCAGAAGTAGTGGCCACAGAATCAGAACTGGCCGCACCACTGCAAGGATGAGTTCCTATAGTAAAAGAAGAAAGATATTCAAAATATTATTATGAAATATGTAGTCGTGAATGAAGATAATCAGTGCATATATATGTACCTGTCACCGGAATATAACCTACAGAGGCAAAAGCTCTCTGAGTCATGGAAAGACCAAGTTCCACCATATCAGCAAAAGATGGTGCTCTAGCTTCTGTGCTTGAATCCCTGGTAGCCGGAGTTGGCAAGTCTGTAATTTCTGTTGGAAATATGATTTCACGAGCCACTACTCTTTGTACTACCAATGGAACTACAGGTGCTCTTGGTGAATATACCACAAGAGGACTCGCTGAAGAGACAGCACCTATTTCTGCAACTTGAGCACCTAAAAAAGGAGACGCAATGAAAGGGAGACATAAGAATAAAATAATAAATTGTTAAAATATAGATAGATATGCATGTGGAAATTAAATCTCCTTTACCTGGTGAATACCCATATTCGCCATAATCTAAAGGTTCCTCTTCATTTTCTTCAGCTGCAGGAGATTTAGCAGGATCATTCACACCGAGAAGAGTCTTAACAGTTGCAGGGGAAGATTCCATCTCGACCTCCTTCGCAGCTGTTTCCTCATCTCCGTCAATGTCAACTTCGCCTTCTTCAAAGTCATCATCTTTATCTTCACAGCTGTCGCTATCCTTGCTGTCTTCATATTTTGAAGATTCAGTAGTATCTGACGATGAAGCTGAACTCTCATCTTCTAAAATTTCTTCATCAACTTCTTCAATGACAACTTGCTTCCCTTTGTAAGAAACGGGTTAGCTGCTTTCCGGAACAGGCTCTTGGATTGTAGGGGAAACGGATGCTTGACGGGTCCTTTCTGGAAGAATAGGGGAAGCGGATGCTTGGCGAGTCCTTTCTGGAAGAATAGGGGATGATGTTTGCAAACGCGTTTTTGATCTAGTCATTGGGGAAGATGGACTAGGACCAAGGGGTTGTGGAGGAGATAAGGAAGTACCAACAGCTGGTCCTTCTTGAGCCGCTGCAGTCTCTGCAAGAATAGGAGAAGATGTACCTTCAGCATCGTTTGCGGCTTGATTTGAGAAATCCCGACGAGTTTTCTCAAATTCCCTCAGAACTCCATGAGCGAACCAGCCATCCAAAGTGTTGATGGGCTTGATTTCACGAATAGGGTCTTCCAATGATATCTTCCTACAAATTTCTCCAGGATGAGACGCATGGCTCTTTTCTGGAACATAGCCGATTCCGCTCTCTAAATTTCTGCCCTTCAGCCTGGGCGGATGAAGAAAGATAGAAGAATCCACTGGCAAGCATTTAGTGACCAAGTATGACTGGTGATCCCACCATCGCATCCAGCTATATGATGTACGGACTATGCGATTACAACCTGAAATTATGAAAAGAGATCCTACGCAGCCATTCAGCAGTTGTTTCCATATCATGGCCCAGTTAAGAGGACCAGTTCCATAACAGCGCATTTTTCTAGTAACCAACTCGCAGTCCTGAGGCACGGTCTGATCATAACCAAATTGACGAGCAAAGCGACTGGGGTAGTAAGGTTCTCTCCAAAATTCTGTTCCTTCCCGAAGAGGTAAACTGCATGAGCGAATAGAAAAAAAGAAAGCTCTCTCTGCTGCAGTAAGCGTTTCTTGGTCCACCATATCTGTATCTTCAGTGTAGCGATAAAGGCGGAATTGAAAGAAGTTTATCTGGTCGTCATCTCGAATTTTATTGGCAACCCATTCATACGCTCTTTTTACCATCGCTCTTTGCTGAAAGAACCAGAGTGGAAGGTGAGAAGGATGAGTATATGCTTGCTCTGGAGCCTCAAAAGTCCAAGGAAAATAGACCCCTAGCCACCCTGTGATGTAATGCTAAGAAGTATGTGCAGACGAGGCCCCAAGAATAGGATCTTTCACGTGAGTAGCTACCTCTCCAAGGGCTCTATAAATGGAACATAATACTGGAGGAGCAAGAGAGTATTTATGGCCTTCCGCTAAAGCACCAGCCACAACAAAAACGCTTGGACGAACAGCATCTGCCCATTTAGAGCTGGGCAATACGACTAAACTTAGCCAATAAGCTAAGAACGCAGCAAGTTCTCCGAAGGAGCTATATTCTGGTCTTCCTTTTATTGTATCTCGAAGCTTCGTTAATTCTTTAGAGTGGCAATCGCGAAATCTTCAAAGAAAAATGAGGTGGTTAATATACAGGGATGGCTAAATAGCAAAAATATAAAGAATAAGTCAACCGTCGGATTGATAAATACCTGAGACCTCTAGAAAAATGTGCTAGCCATTGTAGAGGGGGGATTTTGTGGAAACTGGAAAATTTGCCCATCTCTTTGAACAGCTCTATGGTAGTCTCAGAGATAGAAGGTTTGCGGTCTGGAGAAGATACAAAGGCCAATTCTCTGTTTGTAGGAATGAATTCATCATAGAATTTGCCTGTTATTGTAAGACCGGCTATACGATGAAGATCCCAAAGTGATATGCTCATTTCACCATAAGGTAAACGGAAGGAGTTGGTTGTAGGCGACCAGTATTCAAGAAAGCCTTTCAGTATGTTGGGTTCCCTATAAAAGTGTTTGGAGGTCACTTCTATGGCATCATAAAGGCCAATCTTTGCAAGAGTGCTCGTATGCTTCAGCAATATAGCCTCCGCCCATTCAGAGTAATAGCGGCGAGCAGTTAACATGCCTCTGATGCGGAATTCTGCCTGTCCCCAGAGTTGTTCTCGATCTCTAAAGCGCTGTCGAACTGTCTCATAAAAATGAGAAGGAAAGAGATCATGAGGACTGTGGAAAGGAAGATCATGGAATGAGTTTCCCCTATCTTCTGTCGCGGCTTCTGCGTTTGTATAACTCCCTCAAGGATTCGGGGCTCTCTTGAAGCCCATGATTAAGTATACATCAACCTTTCGCCATGAATGCAATCCTTGGGTTCACAGTCAAGCATGGACTGATGGCGATAAACGTTGAAGGGAATTATTGTCATGCCTTCCGCATGAGGATTGTCAAACTTCATGATACCTTCAACAACTCGTACTGAGTCCCACGAGTTTTGAAGTCTCTTCTTCTTATGTTCCTTGATCTTCTCTGCAAATTCTTTCGCCTTATTGTGGCGAGTTTTCTTCGAACGAGAAGCCGGAGGAGTGTCTCCACGGGGAGATGGCTTTTCACTATCGGTACGAATATGAGTTGTGGTCTTTAACCATTCATCCCAGTCATACTCTCTGCCATGCTTAGGTGGACATTTGATATCTCCCAAAGAAATAGATTTATGGATGGGGGATGTAAAGATCTGATTCGATCAGAAAAGTCAAAGGTAGGGAGAACAGGCTCTTTAAAATAAGTAGGATTTCTGGAAGTCGTCTTTATTCTCTTAGCAGGAGGTTGATCAGAAGGAGTCACAGGATGGGCCGTTTGTTTAATACGAGCCATGAAAATAAGTCAAGGAAGAAAGATAGATGACAGAGTAAGAAAGGAAGAAAAAGAAATTGGCTGAGTTTGAAGAACTTTGCGCGGGTCCGCGCAAAGTATATGGTTTGCGCGGAAAAGATTGCAACCTCGAAGGAGTTCGCGCAAATTGAAACGGTTTGCGCGAGTTCGCGCAAAGTGAGAAGTTTGCGCGGAAGAAAATCGCACGGGCAGAGTTTCGCCAGAGTAGAAAGAGTTCGTGAAAATGACTAAAGTGTTGGGCTATTTATAGGATTCGTGGTCGAGCACGGTACTCGACCGAGCTTTGCGCGGGGGTCGCGCAAACCCTAGAAAATGAATAATTTGATCCTTTTTCTTTGATTTTTCTGAAAAAAAAAAAAAAAACAAAAAACGGATCAAGGGGGCATCTGTTGAGCCATAAAATAAGCAAAGAACTGAAGAAAGGAAAGATCAAGAAAATAAGTTTGAAGATCAAAGAAATCAGTTTAAAGATGACTTTGCGCGGGTTCGCGCAAAGAGAATAAATTGCGCTGGACCGCGCAAAGTAGGTTGCGCGGGTTGATCAGTGAAGACAGGTTGTGCGGGAATCATAGATTGCGCGTGACCGCGCAAAGCATGTCATTTGCGCGAGTCCGCGCAAAGTGTTTTTGCAGAGGTATAAAAATGGTTGGATGTTATTTTGTCCCACATCGACCAAAACAGAGATTTACACCAGTAGAAATGCCTATAAATACCCTGTTCTTTCTCTCAAAAGGGGTTGGAAGATTTCAGAGTGAAAGAAAGACGAAGAAGAAGACAGAAGACAGAAGGTGCAAATGAGCATTGGGCTCATATAGTTTGCGCGGACTCGCGCAAAGGAGCATTGGGCTCCTGTAGTTTGCGCAGACTCGCGCAAAGGAGCATTGGGCTCCTGTAGTTTGCGCGGACCCACGCAAAGCATATAGTTTGCGCGGACTCACGCAAACCGACTGTTGGACAGTCTATAACAGCAATGGGCTGATATGCTGCAAGAATGGCTAAGAGTCTTCAAATCTTCAAGTTCTTTTTGTTCAGGAGGAAGGGAAGAATCTTCGACGAAAAGGCGTATTCCTCCTAAGTTTCAGGAGATGACCGGAATAGCACTGAAATGCTGCCGAAATCTCTATTCTCTATAAGATTAATTAGTCGACTTGTCTATTCCTCCTAAGTCATAGGAGATGATTGAAATCAGCGTTGTTATGCTGTCAAAATTTATATTCAACCATTATAATTGTAACTTGCAATAAATCCTTAGTAAACTATTTTAGAATCAAGGGGTACCTGAGGATGTAAATGAATTCAGAATCAATAAAAGTGTAATGATTGTTTCTGTAACTATTTCATTGTTATGTTTGAATAAGATAATTCCCAAATCAAATACTTTTGTTTTCTTGACGAAACAGTATCCAAACGGGTCCTTACTCATGTCTCGGTGGTAGACTCGCAAGAGTTTTAACATGTGGTCATGGGCTCAAGTACCCATTGCACTGAAATCCCACTAGTGTGAGTGCACGTGTCCAAAAAAAAAAAAAAAAAAAACAAGCCCTTCATCTCCTGGCACGGATGCTTGCACATATGGGCACTTAAAGGTGATTGGTGCACACATTGCATATATCTCATGAGCATGTGTTGCGCATGTGAAATGCTTAAGATGGACAGCAGCCATACGGCACATGTGACTCAATAGCATATGCAGCAAATGTAGGGCATTTGAAGATAAGGATGACATATGTTGCACATGGCCAGCTAGGGTGTGTGACACACTTAAGCGTGAGTCACAAAAGATGGGCGAACACACATATTGCACATGGAAAAATGGCACAATCTAATGCTTTAAGGTGGATGGACGATGGTACATGCTGCACATGTAGCACACTAGCACATGTGAGGCACTTAAAGATGGATGGTGAGACATGCGACTACCACTTTATAATAGTAGTCATTTTTTCTCGTTTCCCTCAACTTTTTTAAAATAGGTTTCATAAGTCTAAGTGAGGAAATGGTATTTTTTAGGAAATGAGAGGGGAAAAAAATGATTACATGAAATTTACAAAAACAAACAACAAAAATACCATTTTCATGAAATAGACATTTCCTCAATTAACAAATCCAAACATGCCCTAAATGTAATCACAAGAAGAGAACGAAAGAAGCAAAAAATATATGTATCCTTGAACTATACATGATAATCGCAAAACCATGGTAGTTTACATGAACACCAGAAGATGTATAAAAAAAATATATAAAAGAAGAAGAAGAAGCGGAAATTTGTGCTCTGGTGTTTGATGCCCCGTGATCGACTAGTAGTCAAAAACCCCCTTTACTCCTTCAAGGTCCTCTCCCAATGACACCCTGATATGAGCAAATCAAAACCAAACAAATGAAGCAGTGTCAAACTAAAATACCCAACAAGCATTAGCTCTCCCTGAAGGTGATCCAATTCAGTTCTTCAGCAAAATCATAAGATAGTTGTTTTCATACATAGCAGGTGATTTTACATCTCAACATCCAGTAGCAAGATTCATGGATAGAACGGTGGGTCGGTGTAAAAAGTCGGACCAAAAACATGCAGTTAAGAGCTTGTTTGCACACAACGACGCAAAAGGGGGTCCCTGGAAATGGGAGTCTCCTTGTTTTGCCAGTCGACTCAACGACTGGTGAGTAGACTTTTAGCACCTATTTCATGGGTGGCAAATCAGACAGGGTTTGTCAAAAGTGCATCCAAACACACGATATGAAGTGTTTAGCTCTACAGTGTCAAAGCATTAAACGTGCCTTATGATGGTGTGTTCAAACAGGCCCTAGGTCATGCAGCTAAGTCAAACAACAACATGCAGCTGTGACAGTGGTTAGCTCTCATTGAATTTTGGGGTGTTTTTAGCATAACAATAGCCAAAAATGTTGGCAATCAATGACATCCCAATTCGATGATTTCAACTCATAAGGATTATATCAGGTGTCCGCAACGATGACATGGGCACATCCATGGTTTCATACTTGAACTTGGTCAAGGCCGATCTGATTTAGCACCAGGAATCATATACCATGGGCCTGGCTTGGTGATTTGGCTGATCAGGCCAAGTCACCCCGTGCAACTTGTCCAACTGAAAGTTACATGAAACAGTCAGCTGCCAATGCGTCCACCGTGCAGACACCATGCACGCGAGTGCCACCCATGGTTGGAAAATCTAGACCGTTGATATATTATGGATCATTCTGGATGGACCATGCTCCAAATAAATTCCAGATTGGTGGCTATAGATACTAAGATGGTTAAGAACAACAGTACACATTCACCTGAAATCATATAGGTCACTGAATTACTTGTTAAAAAGAGGGGGGGGGGACACTGAAATGTCCCAAGCTGGAATTTTTTTGGGGCATGCTCCATGCAATATACCAATCAGCAGATCAATGGTCTGGATTACTGGACCATGGGCTCTATTTGTCGGAATTGGAAAGAGGGGGGTGATATAGCCAAATTGCCCCCGCCTCGTCCAGGACAACTCAACTCAAAACCAGACAAGTTGGCCCGAGTCACTTTGACTGAAAACCATGGGCATATCAAACAAATTCATCATAGATTTAAACAGTGAATTGTAGTAAATAATAGTTGAGACTATCAAGTCACCATAAATTGTTGTTGCTGCTGCTGATGCTGTTATTTTAATGAATTTTAGTTGAGTTCACAGATTTTCATCATTTGATGAAGTAGACCAAGAAAAGTCGGGTAAACTAGTTAAGGCCTGGATCTGCTGCTTGGGACCCAAGTTAGCAAGGCACACTGCTTCTTGAGCGAAGAGCCCAGCTTGAGTCATGAATCCTGATGTAACAGTTACAGTCCGTGTGAACTGATTATGTCATACATTGAAAGAAAACTAATGAAGATGGCCAGTGCTGTAACTGCAGACAGCTTATCATTGGGTTACCTCCGTTTTGATGTGTCTTGCCCTGAAATTGAGCTTGTGTAACGTGATAATTGGATATGAAAAACATTGCATAGGGAAGTGATACCTACAGGCAAGGTACCATAACCTGTGGTACCATGCCCTCTTTCCTGCCAACATGCCACTTGTGCAGGACATCGGTACTATGAAAACAGTAGGCCATGCCATGAAGATCACCTGACACAAAAATAGGCTAGTCTGGTCATCAGTTGGGCCACACCATTGGAATCAGTGCACAACCAGTGGTCTGACTCAACATTGAGGTGTCGCCCACTACGGATAATTTATTGCTGAACCTGCTAACCATGAGGGCCTGTAAACCATCTCTCTCACCGGTAGTTACTGAATTGGAGAAGCATAAGCAAATGACTTGGGTCAAGAAGAGAAGAGAATCATAATAATATGAACTTCCCTAGGAATTAACAAAATGGTGTCGAAAAGATATAAAATCAAAAGGAGGCATTGGACTTCTCAACATGCATACCGGTTGGATTTAGTAAGTGAATACTAGTGGGACCTCCAGTAATGCCAAGGGTGAATAAAAAAAAGGTGATAAATCAAGCTCATGTCCTATCACACGTGAACCCCCCACAGTACACATGACATACATGAACCCCATGTCACATTCTTTAGTCAAACCTTGTTTTATTGCTATATCCCCCAAAAATTAAGAAGAAGAAGAAGAAAAGAAAAAGAAAAAGAAAAATATCATTATGACTATCCTTATCATCTGATCCACATCCATAAAATTGACGCTTAAACAATATGACTAGTTGACACAAAACATTCTATACCTACAGGCTACAACTCATGTTTTAGGGCCTGTTTGGATAATGGACTACCGCGGTAATGTGGTGTAAAAACTCACATCATTGCATCATGTCTTTGATTGGATATTGCCAAGTGTCAAATCATGCTAATATTCCATAATCACAGCAGAAAACGGATGGGCGGAGGTGTGTTCACATGGCATAGTTTCGTGGGCCTCACCATGATGTGTGTTATATCCACACCATCCATCCTTATTGGGCGATCATTTTATGGAATGAGACAAAAAATGAGGTGGATCCAAACCAGAAATGGACCACACCACAGAAAGCAATGGAATTGAGTGCCTGCCATTGCAAGCTTCTTGGGGCCACAAAAGTGCTGGATCTTTGTCATTTTTGGGGACATGCCTTAAAATGATATTGCAAAATGGATGGACGGTGTGGATATAATATGTATTAACGAAAGTACATCCATGCATATCTAACCACCGAGAATACTATACGGATGGAAAGTGTAGCTAGCTGTAGGAGTATTGCATACAAGTACAACCACTATCATGGTTTACCTTTAAATACTGTGGTAATAATAATCATTACTCATTTACCATATATTACAGCCCATTACTGTGGTAATCAGTAATCCAAACAGGCCCTTAGTGGTTCAACAATTGATCTGATGGAACACAGGTTGGATGGATGATCCAATCAAATACTCTAGACATAACTATCCTGACCTTTCAACAAATGGCATAAAAATGGATATTTGATAAAAACAGAGCATGAGTCACATGCCCATACAATTAGAAAAACCAAAAACATAACTATCCTATCAAATATTTCCCTGTTTACTTTCTTTGTTAGTATTTTAGAAAGCAAGAGCTCCAATTAGTGTCCCCTCTCCTTTTTGAGGCACTTTGTTTGGGATTTATTTCGTGACTAATTTACGAAATCCATCTTTTTGCTTCCATCCCTGATAGCATAAAAACTTAATCATGCCCATGGGTGTATGAGGCCCACTTTGTCTCAAGTATGAGGGACGCAAAACGCATTAGGCCCAAGGGTTTTATGTTTGGGTCACATGCTCCACCAGTGTTCATCTAACCACCCAAGCTTGACCCCTCCTAGGTAGTATAGCAATGGGGAGGGTGACCCAACCTTGTAGGGCTAAGGCTCAGGCCCCTAAACTTGGCCTCAAGGGTCTTTTGCCAAGTCATGCTTGGACCAATGATCTAGTTCACCATCACATAGGTCATCATTATACGAAAAGAATGCATGGTTTAAAGACAAGTGTGAGTTGTTCCCCATTCACCATACATGTATAGTTTAAATACTTTTTGGATCCAAGTCATGTCTCAATTATCCAAACTATTTATATGATGGGACTCGTCGTAAATGGAGGATACCTAAAAAATCTTAAATTGGACTACTTTCAAACCTTTAGTCACTTGAATAATTTCCTTAAAATGGCAGACCCTGTAGGGCAAGTCTAGGGCCAAGGCCTTTCGACCTGATTAGGATCAAGGCTGAGCTAGGGCAACCTCGTCCCTGCCCTAGCCCAGCCCATTGCTACCCTTACTTCTGGGATGGCTACTCTCCAAACTCAGTCACCCTCCTGGATACCTTGGTAGTACTCCCCAAACACGACCAACCTCCTTTCACATAGTAGAAAGAGATTTAATGAGGATAATGTGGAGAGGAGATGAGAATATTGAGAGAGGAGAAGAAGAAGGAGAGTTTGGGAGAAAATGTTGTGTTAGGCTTGCTTGCCCTAACACATAGTGTTTTATTATGATAAGGCATATAGTACACTGCAGGAGAAAGGAGAGGTGTGCATATGCACTTACATTAAAAGAGCCCACTAACCACACACAATACACAATACAATACACTAGGCTTCTCTATACTCCCCCTCAAGTTGGAGCATAGATGTTGGTCATGCCCAACTTGTCACGAACACGATGAAGAACATCTCGACTCAAGGACTTTGTAAGAACATCAGCAAGTTGATCCCCAGATCGAACAAAAGGATTGACGATTTCCTTAGAAGCGACTTTCTCTCAAATGAAGTGACAATCGACCTCAATATGCTTAGTTCGCTCGTGGAAAACTGGGTTACGAGCAATATGGATGGCCGCTTGATTGTCACAGTGAAGAGGAATAGGATCCGAAGGAGGATAGCCAAGTTCTTCAAGAAGATTGCGAAGCCACACGAGTTCACACGTCTCATGAGCCATAGCACGATATTCTGCTTCAGCCAAGGACCGGGCAACAACTGGCTGCTTTTTGCTCTTCCAGGTTATAAGATTGCCACCTAGGAAGGTACAGAAGCCGGATGTAGAGCGGCGATCAAAAGTACTACCTACACAGTCAGCATCGGAATAGCCAGAAAGATGAAGATGACCATGCAACTGAAAGCGGAAGCCAAGACCCGGGGCTGATTTTAAATATCGCAGTATACAGTAGACAGCCGTGAGATGAGAAGTACGGGGAGCTTGCATGAATTGGCTAACAACCCCTACCGCAAATGAGAGATCTGGTCGAGTAATAGTCAGGTAAATAAGTTGGCCTACAAGTCGTCGATACATCTCGGGATCAGTAAGGAGAGCATTATCATCTGGTCGAAGCTTCTGTGAAGTATCCATGGGAGTGGTAGCAGGCTTGCACCCTAACATTCCGGTCTCCATGAGAAGATCAAGCGCATATTTTCGTTGTGACAAGACCAATTTGGATGATGAGCGAGCAACTTCAATTCCGAGGAAGTAGCGAAGAGGATTAAGATCCTTGATCTCAAACTTGGTCTTCAAAAAATCTTTGACCTCCCTCATTCCAGCAGAATCACTACCAGACAAAACTATATCATCCACATAGACAATGAGAACCATGATGCCCGTCGATCGACGACATATAAAGAGAGAATGATCGGCATGACTACGAACAAAGCCAAACTCCAAGAGAACCTGACTAAATTTTTCGAACCATGCACGTGGAGATTGCTTGAGCCCATAAAGAGCCTTCTTCAACCGACATACAAGTGCAGGGTTGTGAGAAGCAACGAACCCAGGAGGTTAATGCATGTAAACTTCCTCTGTAAGATCCCCATGGAGAAATGCATTCTTAACATCAAGCTGAAACAAGGGCCATGATAAATTAACGGCCAAGGAGAGCACAACGCGAATGGAATTAAGCTTAGCCACCGGAGAAAATGTCTCGAAGTAATCCACACCATGAGTCTGTGTGTAACCTTTAGCAACAAGACGGGCTTTATAGCGATCAATTGAGTCATCTGGAAGAAACTTGATTGTATAAACCCATCGGCATCCAACAGGTTTATGGCCTACAGGAAGTGGCACAAGATCCCAAGTATAATTCTTCTCAAGGGCAGACATTTCTTCCATCATCGCCTTTGTCCAATCAGGACTCTGAAGAGCATGTGAGAGAGATCTAGGAATAGTCTGTGATGACAGGGAAGCTGCAAACGACTGAAGAGATGGTGAAAAATGATCATATGAAACGAAATTACTAATGGGGTGTTGAGTACAAAATCGTGACCCTTTGCGCAAGGCAATGGGAAAATCTAAACTCGAGTTAGGAGAGTCACCTGAACCAACATCCAAAGTGAGCGGAAGGGTGGATGGCTGAGCTTGTGAAGATTTATCTCGACGATGATACACCCACAGAGGCTTAGGCTCACCCATATCACCAATAGGATGCTGAATAGAGGGGAGAGGAGTAGTTTTCCCATGATCAGGACTGGAAAGAGGATAAGAGTCATACTCCCCCTAACTCGCAAGAGAATCACAAAGGGAACGGCCTGGAGAGGAGAAAAAGGAAATATCCTCAAAGAAGGTGACATCGGCAGAGACATATTTCTTGCGAGTCAAGGGGTCAAAGCATTTATACCCTTTCTGACTCCGAGTATACCCTAGAAAGACACATTTAACCGCCCTGGGGCTAAGTTTATCATTACTCCCATCCAAAATTTGAACAAAGCATATACAACCAAAAACTTTAGGTGGTAGAGGAAATGGATTATCATGAGGATACAATATAGTAAATGAAGATTTGTAAGACAGAATACGTGAGGGTATACGATTAATAAGAAAAGTAGCAGTTAAAAGAGCATCACCCCAAAAATGTTTGAGTAGGTGCATACTAAGCAGAAGGGTGCGAGCAACGTCAAGAAGATGACGATTCTTTCGTTCTGCAATACCATTTTGTTGAGGAGTGCGAGCACATGACGTCCTAGACAAAATACCACGTTCCTGCAAGAAGGATAGAAAGGCAGTAGACATGTATTCTCCCCCATTATCAGAATGGAGAGATTTGATGGAACAATGAAATTGAGTGCACACTTCATGATAAAACACTTTAAATGCATCAAACACTTCACTTTTAGATTTCAAAAGGTAAATCCAAGTCATGCGGGAATAATCATCAATAAAGGTAACAAAATATTTAAATCCAAAAGTCGATGTAACCGGGGCTGGTCCCCAGACATCCGAGTGAACCAGAAGAAAAGGTTGAGATTTCCTCCTAGAAAAGCTAGGAGGAAACGTAGCACGATGATGTCTAGACAATTCACAGATATCACAGCATAATGGTTTAGTGACAGATAAAGAGGGAAACAAAAGTCTCAATCTAGCAATGGATGGGTGGCCTAAGCGGCAATGCCACCGAGTCATGGATTCTCGATCTAGAGAGAGAGTACTAGAAGCGGCAACAAGTGTATCATCGAGAAGATAAACGCCTCCTCGCTCATGCCCCCCACCAATCACTCTCTTCGTCTGTAGGTCCTGAAACAAAAAATAAGGAAAGAAGGTGATGGCACAATGGAGGGATTTAGTAAGAGAGCTGACAGACAATAAGTTTAATGGAAAACGAGGCACATACAATGCAGAGGACAAAGACAACGAAGAAGAGAGAGGGATGGAACCAATCCCAGAGATGGGAGATTGAGTTCCATCGGCGACTGTGACATACTGAGTGGGAGAAGAAGGAGAATAAGAAGAAAAGAATTGCAACTTACCAGTCATATGGGAGGAAGCTCCAGAGTCGATGACCCAGGAGGTAGGAGAGGATGACGCAAGAAGGGCAGTACCTGACTGGGCCGAAGCTGCGTGAGAAGGCTCAGGAATATCCCGAATGTGAAGCCGCATAAGGGCATCATATGCTGCCCGAGAAATGATAAGAGACTCCCCTGAAGTAGCCTGCTCAGCTGTCGGGATGGAAGATTGTCTCAGAAGCAACAGTAGAAGCAACAGAAGTAGCGGCATACGTAGGACGACCATGTAGTTGTCAACAATAATCAATCGTGTGATTAGTTCCACCGCAATGTGAACAAATGCGGGAACCATCACGACCGCGTCCACGTCCACCACGACCACGAAGACTACGGCTACCACGACTGCGATCTCCCTCACGGCCTCTACCATGACCAGCAAAACCAGAAATGCGCCCTGAGCTCAAGGATGGTACCCGAAGACTAAGGGAGGACTGATCACCAGCAAGATGTGCCGAACGCTCGGGTGGCAGAAATGAATGAGAATGAAGAGTAGAGGTCATAGCACGCTGACACATGGCATAGACTGTCGTCAATGGGGGAAGAGGATCCTGCATAACAACCTGATCGCGAACGTGAACATAATCAGAACTCAACCCAGCGAGGAACTGCATGATACGAGTATCATCCCGTTGCTTATGAGCATGGTCATGATCCGCTTTACATTTGGAAGGAAGAGGCTGATACATATCCAACTCATCCCACATACCCCGAAGCGTAGAATAGTAGTCTTTTAAGGATCTGGAGTTTTGTTGAAACCGACCAATTTCTTGAATAAGCTGGAATACCCGTGAAAAATTCTGAGATTCCGAGAACATATCATGAAGCGAATCCCAAATGCCTTTAGCCGAGGATAAAAACATCACTGAGTGGCTAATCGAGGAATCCATGTTATTCAACAACCATGCAATAACTTGATAATTCTCCTTTGTCCAAGACTTGTAGGTAGCATCTGTAGAGTTTGGGGGATCATCCAAAATATACAACAACTTGTCACGAGCTCCTAAAAATACATTTACAGATTGTGCCCATTGAAGATAGTTGTCACCATTCAACTTAATGGAGGTAATCTGCAAGGGGATGGACTCAAGAGACCCTATGCCAAGAGATGAGGGTCCTTTGTCAGCCATAGTAGAGTCCAAGAGAAATAAACCTACGCCAAGAGACCCCCTATGCCAAGAAAGACTGATTCAAACAACTCTATCTCACTCAATCCTTCAAGATAACAAGAAATAGACCTCAAACAAATATCAATCATCCAAAAAACCATGAAACGCAGTCAGAAAGGACCTGACCGAGTGAAAAACGGCCCAGCCGCACGTCCGTTTGAGGTTCAAAACCTCTCAAACAGTGATCTTAAGTAAAAATTCCACCATGGGTAGCTTGGGAGGAAGATTTCCGTCCATCTTGAGCAAAAAAACCAAAGAAAAGCTTACCGATTTGAGGTAGATCGAAGAAAAATGAAATCTGGGACCGATTTTTCTCTATTTCGCAGTCCAATAAATTCTGGAAAAATCATGACAAATCTTCTAAAATCGAGATCTATCAAACTCCTAAACTTTCAGCTCAAACGGAGTCCATACGTCCGTACAACGCTGACGTCAGCCGTACGGCTGCTGACGTCAGCAAGGTGACGTGTCGCCTCTCAACCTGGTGGATGCGGAATGCCTGGATCTTTGCTCTGATACCAAGTAGAAAGAGATTTAATGAGGATAATGTGGAGAGGAGATGAGAATATTGAGAGAGGAGAAGAAGAAGAAGGAGAGTTTGGGAGAAAATGTTGTGTTAGGCTTGCTTGCCCTAACACATAGTGTTTTATTATGATAAGGCATATAGTACACTGCAAGAGAAAGGAGAGATGTGCACATGCACTTACATTAAAAGAGCCCACTAACCACACACAATACACAATACAATACACTAGGCTTCTCTATACACATAACCCAATGGCTGAGCAAGGCAGTTTCTCTCTAGACCAACTAAACCCTCCTTCTGGCTACATCAATGACTCAATTGAGTTATTGCTCTCTACGACTAGCAACCCTCCTTCCAGATAACCTAGTGGCTCAACATGGGTTTACTCTCTAGACCTAGCCACCCTCTTTCAAATACCCTGATGGCTCACTGAGGTGGCTACTCTCTAGACCTAGCCACCTTTTTTTTAAAATACCCTGGTGGCTCAACCAGAGTGGCCATTCTCTATATCTGACCACTCTCCATCGGAATACCCTAGTCAGATACTACTAGGCTAACCTCATCAACTCCTTGACCAAAGTTGATGGTCACTCTCCAGAAATGACCACTCTTCCTAGAGCCATTATTATTGGATGCTAGTCCAGCTTTAGCAGCACCATCCTGGATCCATCTTAACTCTTGATAGCACGATTCATGGGGTTCACCATATGACTGGTAAAAGTGTATAATAGCCATTAATGAGTATGACGGCTTAGCATTACAAAGATAGTGAATCATTAATGTTGGATCAACATACCATTAGTGAGGAAGGAGTAGGCAGCAGGCGATATTCACAAACTATACTATCAAATCTGTACAAGGTTGACCGGCAAAGACTCCCACTCATAACTAGAGGCACATTCACTATCCTCAACAACTTCCACGATCATCACTAAAGAACCCATTGGGACTCAATTGATTTAGAGCTATTCGACAAGTCAACAAGTGGATTTACAAAGAGGAGGACAACCTGAGAGACCTCCCTTTGTGCACTTAAGCCCAAGGGTCTTTTGCCAACTCTCAACCTCCCATCAGAGTCTTTGTAGTCAGTTGTTTGGTAAGTGTGGACAATTGCTCGTACTTGAGCCAAAGCAAGCCTCTACCCTCATGACCGAAAAGCTTAGCCTGGGTAATAGAAATGGTAGGCCCATCGGTAGTAAGAAGCTGTTGATCAATTGGCATGACTCCAATCTTGAATGAGAGGTCCACGATGAGACTCTAAAGATTATAACTCAAGATGTGTGACTCGGTCCATTGACTTCTTCTTTCTTATCCTTGTATTTTCTTTAACTTCCACCAAATAAATCCCTTTTCACTATTCCATTAGTCCTAAATCACATCTACCCTAAAATCTAAATTTTGTACTATCCCCTTAATTGGTCCTGCATTAAAATTTATCTACGGAAGGGTGTTGAGAATCAGCTCTACATAGACGGTGTTTTGTCAAATGAAAGAAGAAAGCTTGGGTTTTACGGACAGGGGGCTGCCTACCTGGCAGCCCTCTCCTCCCCTCTTTCTATTTCTTAAACTAATTTTTTTGTGATTTTGATTGTGAGATACAAGAACCATTGGAAGTCTCTCTCACCCTCTGAGCTTTGCTACAATACAAACACATGTATTGTCACATTACATGTCAGGAGTGGAGATGTTATATCTGAGATTTTTTCAATGATCCAGGTTGTTCATACAATGGGTTTCATCATGCAAGGGGATGCCCCAAAAATCGAAGCGATCTAACCATCATACGGACCACCATATAAATTTGGAGGTTTATGGGATGGTTGCCCGTTGTTTTCTATGGTATGGCCCACCCTATGATTGAATAGGACTGATTTTTGGCGCATTGCTTCATGATAGTGGGGCTAACATGATGCATGGATTTGATGGGCACACAAACAACACGATTGTTCACACACGCAACAGTTGTACAATAACATAGTCTAAAAGGTTGTAGATGGTTGCACATGTGATGGTTGAACTTAGATCAGACTGATTTTAACTTGTCCCACTTTCATGGTGAAGCAACCCTTCTAGACAAGTTGGATGGCACGCAGACAAATAAAGAAACCAGCCTCCACTCCCCATTATCTCTCTCTAACATGCACCCACATGATAGCGAACAACCAACCAGCGCACCAAAAGATCCAGAGCTGATGGGGAATGACCGGTTTATTCCTATATGCAGACCCTCCCAGGTGAGACCTCTTCGTGGGCAACTCCTGTTTCGCACGGGTCCCCAAATCACATAGTCCCACAATGGGCCCCACCTCGTGGCCATTTTGCATCACATAGACCCCACCTCGTGGGCCACCCAACCCCAGTATGGAGATATGATGCATCCTTGGAATCACACTAAGATGCCCCCGCATTCTCCATAAATACAAGAGAAATAGAAAAGAACTTCAAGCTTTTTTATTAACATTATATATATATATATATATATATATATATATGTATTGCTAGGGTTGGACGTCCGAGCCTTTATAGTCTAAAAGTTGGTCTTTTACAAAAAAAGTCATTAATGGAAAACTTGTTTGCTTTGAACTCCCTACTTTGGGCCACGAGGTGGGGCCCATTGTGGAACCGTGTGATTCGGGGACCCGTGCAAAGAGGGGGTTGCCCACGGAGAGGTCTCACCTGGGAGGGCCTTCATATAGGGGTAAACCGATCCCTCCCCATCAGCTCTATAGATTTGGCGCGTTGGTCAGTTGTTCCCTATCAAAATGGTATCAGAGCGGGAGCCCAGTGTTCAAGTCTCCTCACTGGCGTGGGTGGATGATGTGGGGCATCTTGGTGTGATTCCAATGATACGTAGAATCTCCATGCTGGGGTGGGGTGGCCCAAGAGGTGGGGTTTGTGAGATGCATAATGGCCACAAAGTGGGGCCCACTGTGGAACCATGCGATTCAGGGATCCGTGCGAAGCGGGGGTTACCCATGGGGAGGTCTCACCTAGGTTTGCCTAAGAGAGCCTGCATGTAGGGATAAACTGGTCATTCCCCATCAGCTCTAGAGCTTTTGTTTTTGAGCACTTAGTTTACTTTTTGAAACTTTATTTACATGTTTTATTGGTTTTATACTTTTATAGGAGGGGTATTTATAATTTACAAAGTAGGGGGTTAAAAGTAAACAAGTTTTTCATTAATGATTTTTTTGTAAGAGACCAACTTTTAGATTATAACGGCTTGGACGTCCAACCCTAGCCTTTTTTTATGTGATGTTAATAAAAAAGCTTGAAGTTCGCTTCACTTTCTCTTGTGTTTATGGAAAATGTGGTGTGAAACCCCATTCTGTGCGAATCCAAATGAAAACTACCTTGGTATAAAGCTTTATTCATCCACTCTTTCTCTCTTCTTAAGCTATAAAGGTATTTTCTCTCTGTAGGTGCACTTATTTATCAATCACGTGTGTCAGTGTCAATGAGTCAGTTGAACCCTTGGAAGCTGAAGACACATGAAGACTTGGAACATCAAGGAGTGAAGAAACAGGTAAATTGAGGTGCCTTAGTGACCCTCGCCTTAAGACCCCGTTAGGTTCTAAACAACCTAACCTCTAGATGATCCATTCTCCAATAGATAAACCCTTGTTTGATCATGCCTATATAGGCTTTAGAGGTTTAGACCTGTTGTAAAACACAGCCCAAAACAACATAACTCTGGGCATTTTCGATAGGATCTTAATCCTATCAACATACCATCGATGGGACTCAATAGTATTGAAGAGTCAGCTTGATAAGATCGAATTTAGCCAAAAACGATCCAGCGAGCTAGTTGCCTATTTCTAGAATTATTTGATCCTATCGAAAACTTGCTCAATCCTATTGACAGAGTGGTTATTTACCCATTTTATAGCCATTGCAAAACTATTTTTATATACAGGGCTTCCAATTTTTGGGCAAGATGGTGGGTTCTTGGTGCAATTAGAGCCCAAGTTATTCCCCATTCATTATCCCTCTCCTTGGCCCCAAATCAAAGAGATTCATGACACCCTTCTTGTGATTAATCACTCTAATGAGCATTTCAAGCTCCATTATGAAGGTGTTCATATTCTCTCATATTTTCTAAAGATTAGACACCAAATCTATAAGTAAATCACTGTCTAAATATCCTCTAAAATACTCATCGAGGTGAATCCCTAATTGGAAAACAACTATCCCAATAGTTGTAGGAGATCCAACCATCCTCTCATTACCTTAATAGCCTCATAGGTACATCATATGCAAGGTGGCCATTCGTAGAAGCCGAAGCATCTGCATTAAAGATCGGGGGAGAACAAGAGAAGAGGATTCAAAAAGAAAAGACGCATCTCAAGAAAAGTATATCAACAGGGCTCAATCAAACAAGGTTGTTATTTTAAAGTCCATTGAATTTGAAATCCAAACTCATCTAGGTCCTTATATGGGATCATCTTTGGCGGGAGTGTACATAGGTCCTTGTGTAGGACCACCACCGGGCACGAGTGCGTACGTGTCAGTCTCCATGGAAGCCTCCGGCGGGAGTAAACGTAGGTCCCTAGATTAGGACCGTAGTGCTCCTTTGTTAGCCGAAAGAAAACCAAGTTTGAGCCACCGATACAAGTAAAAACGTGTTCTACCAACATGGATAAGTACATGCAGGTCTTTCTGTAGGACCGTCACACGCACGAGTGTGTATGTGGTTCACCGACAAGGGTGTGTACATGTAGGTTTGTAGTAAATATGTAAAACCATTGTAAATGTTAGAGGTGAACCTATTGGAAACCTCCGAGATAGAAAAATCTGGTACACTTGAGGAGAGTGCGTCCGCCGGGAGTAGAGTTTGTGTTTGTGATTGTCATGTGGTTGCAATTCTGTTTGTACTTGTGGATAATTTACTCATATGAATGCATGAATAGATTGTATGTTGGGCACTTAATTTGTAGCTCACACAATTGATAGTTCACATCTCACCTTATAGACTAGTTGCCCATATTGTTGTATCTATTGTAGTCTATTCAATTGGACTCACTTGGCTTGGAAGCGTAAGGGCTAATTGTTTTTAATTGGCGCATATTTTAAAGTGGTCCTGACTTAGCCATAATTCTAAGCTATATAAGCTTCCGCATAGCATGGTGTCATGTTAGACAACCGACGCAATTTCACTCTCATCTCGTATCTCTTTTCCTCTCAAATCTTCTTCTCCTTTATCTTTTTTCATTTTCTTCTTAAACCCAAACCATCCCAACCTGTACCCGAACAAAAAGTCCAGTCATATCGTACGTATGAATCAGTACATTCGTACAATTGTATGGACACTCCGTACAGACTACTTTTTGGACCTCACTTCAACCATTTTTCTTACATTCTTCCTTATTCTTCTTTCTTCAATCAAACCCTAACCTAAAACCCTAGATTCCCCTTTCAAATAAACCCTAATTCCATATTTTCCCAATTTCCAAACCCTAACCCTAATTTCCCTAAACCTATAATCCATCAGAATCCCTTTAGGACTTAGGTGATTTTCTTTAAAATAGTTCTACCCTCAGTCCCCGAATCATGCGATCCCACAGTGGGCCCCACCTCGTAGGCCACCCCATCCCAACTGGAGATATGGTGCATCCTTGGAGTCACACCACGATACCCCCACATAATCCACCCACATCGGTGAAGAGACTTGATCCCTTGGCTCCTGCTCTGCTACCATTCTGATAGCAGACAACCAACCAACACACCAAAAGCTCCAAAGATGTTGAGGAAGAACCGGTTTATCCCTCTATGCAGGCCCTCCCAGGCAAACTTAGGCGAGACCTCCCTGTGGGCAACCCCCGCGTTGCACGAGTCCCTGAATCACACAATCCCACAATGGGCCCCAACTCATGGCCATTCTACATCTTACAAACCCCACCTTGTGGGCCACCCCACCCCAGCGTAAAGATACGGTGCATCCTCGGAGTCACACCAAGATGCCCCTACATCATCCCACATCACCAAAAAACCTTTCTCAACACCCTCCATGTTCCTAGTAACTACCAACAAAATTGATGCAGTCCCACGGCCTACATAGGCCCACTATAGGGCCCCGCCCACTTAGGTCCGTATAGGCCCACTAAATGGCCCAACAAGACGTACGCACATAGCCCATAGAGCCCAACATGTGCTAATTTTTTGGCTGATTATTTATAGATTTAGAAATTATTTACTATTTTTGGGAGATATGAGGGGCTGATTTAAAGATGTGATGAGGGTGTAATTGATGTGATTGAAATTATGGAGTAAATTTAAATATTTGATTGCTTTCCATGTTTGTTTTTCATTAGACTTTTGCCATGTGAATAAAGAATAGATTAGTTGTGATAAATTGTGATTGATTCTCTTAGTTATAGAGATTTTAATTAAGGATTCCTTTAGAATCTATAAAAGGGGGTAGGTGGTGTAGGAGTTAGTAGATTTATATTTTTTTTTCTAAGTGTGTTTTTCCTTAAGCTTTGTAAGAGAAAACGTTGATATCAATAAAAGATCTCTCCCTCTCTACTCCATTGTTCTTTTAAGTATTCTTTTTTAATTTATTTGCAATTTGGGTATCGAGATCTCATTGATTCAATAACTGGGTTGCACCGAAAATCCACCCCGCGTCTCTCTTCTACAACACACCACATTCCTAATAACTTCTCATAGAAGACATTCTCTCTCGCCTACAAAAAACACATCTCTCCCTCTCCCTCTCCCTCTCCCTCTCCTCTCTCTTTCCCTTAACAAAGACGATGAAGAAATTGAAAAAACAAAATATTGATCAATCTCCCATGCATTACATTTCAAAAAATAAATACAAATGGTTCTCTAATCATTGTTGTTTTATCCAGTTGCTTGCAATTTTTATTTTTATTTTTAATTTACACATGCACACATACCCCCACACACTCACGCCTTAGTGGGATTTCACCACCTATGGATACTCGAACCCTTGACCGGGTGTTGAAACTCCTGAGAGTCTACCACCGGAGCAAGAGTAAGGATCCCAGTTGCTTGAAATTTATCATGAGATTTGTAGATAATTTGAGAAATTTTACTTATTTTTACTTTTTTTAACTCGGTGCCTTTGTCTCTATAAAATACTAACGAAGAACGTAATATATATATATATATATATATATATATATATATATATATATATATATATATATATATATATATATATATATATAATACTTGAGTACATCAATCTATGGAACAATGGAAAGAAATTTAAAAAAAAAAAGTGTACAGCAATGTATGGAACATAACTCATTTTACGTCATATCATCGGTTGTGCACTTGTATGCGAGTTTTTTATGGTTCATGAGAGTTGTCCATAGAATTTGATAGGAATCATCATCCAATGTATGTTCCATTAAATCAACTATTTTGTCATTGAAACTGAGCCATAGGTATAGAATATTTCATATCAGCAAGTCATATTGGGTACGCATCCATTTTATGGATGTTGATCAGATGGTAAGAATATTCATAATGAGAATTTTTTTTGTTTTTGTATGTGGCAATCAAACAAGGTTCGATTTAGAGAAACGTGACATGGGATTCAAGTATGTCATGTGTATCATGGAGAAGTCACGTGTGATAAAACATGGGCTTGATTTCCCAACCTCTTTTTCATCCTTGCATCACCAAGGATCCCACTAGTTCGTGCCTTTGTTCCTCTTGGTAACTTCCTTCCATCCCAGTAATCTAACCACACCCAGACTCTAAATGCCTACATGCGGCATCCTAGCATATATAACTGTCATATTTACCACCTTGACCCATTTCATCAATGGCACAAAAACCAATCACATGGATTGGATTCGAATAGTGGGTATAAAAGATATTTCTTGAAAAGTAGTTCTGTCCATGGGTATTGTGTTGTCAATGTGCCAAGCAAAAGCTGAGAAAAATCAAAATTTTGAACAGAACCATTCCAACCGCTCCAAAGACCAAACATAAAGCAATACTGCCCCCCAGCCCGTCACCGGCGGCACTAGTATTATTAGCTTACTATAACACATCTAGTATTGATTCAATCATGATGGGATATGATCAAACGATCAATTTGCAGCTTTTGCTTCATCTAACCTTTCACAAAATTCTAAACATTTTTATTTCTGATTCTAACATTTTCCGACAAAGAGAATGTGCAAACTAGAAATGAGAACGAGAAAACATCAAATAATAATAATAATAATATTTTTTTTCTTACTTGTGCATACAGTATTTGTACTCCTGGCCCCTTATGTAATCCTTCTCCCCTTCTTCCAGCTAACAAAAATAAATAAATATTTTAAATGAATATCAAAATAAAATGAAAATGACGAAAGATAATTCCTCTAATCAAGAAAAGAAAAGGAAAAAGGGGAAAAAAAAAAAGCTCCAAGCATGTGAAAATTATAGAACTGCCCGCTTGAAATAGAAGAGAAGTACACACCGGATCGCTCTCGTAGACGAGCTCGTAACAAACAGGAGAAAGGCACCGCAACGCACAATTCTCTTTCGCAATCATCGACGACTTGCATTGCCATCCCCACAATCCACTTCACCGCCACAACAGCATAAGATTATAAATAAATAAATAATGAAAAAAATCATTTATATATATATATATATATATATATATATATATATATATATATATATATTAGAAAGAGAGATTCTCATGAAATGTTGATGTTTACCTTTCAATGTCTTCATAGCAAGCGTTCTTCTTCTCTCTGATCTCATTGTCCTGATTTTCCAGAGGAGAAATATCGATAGAGATTAAAGAAAATCGAGAAAAATCAGAGCCCTAAAGAGAGATGAAGGGATGCTTACAGAGATGGGGCGAGGAGATTTAGCCGATGCTGTAAAAGCAAAAGAGCTGAGAAATCCAGCAATCGCAAGACAGATGAGCGTGGAATTTAGGCTTTCGTGAGGCTTTGCCATGAATGGCATCGATCGAATTCACCAGGGCCCGAGATTTTGGGGGCTCGTGTGCAGCGACAAATATCGCCGAGATTATGAAACTCTCGCGATACTTTTATTTTTTTCGCGAGACTTTAAGTGAACGCTTCTATCTCGATAATATCGCGAGAAATTTAAAACGCTTGATGTTTCTAATTTATTGCGATTTTACGACGATTAATGCAAATTTTACTCAAAAATTAAACTTATTCACTGTATGTTTTATACATTTAATATTTAACATTATTAATTAAAAATAATATTTTTATCATTTTATTATTGGCTAAATTTTCTTAAGAATCTCAATGAGAATTGTTGGGGAAAAATATGACAAGTCCCATAGGCCGGATTATACAAAGTGACAAGGCGCTGAGCTTGATCAAATCCTACATGTTCAGAGCCATAAGAAGAAGCCTTTAAAGAGATAGAAGCACAGTGAGAAGCCTTAAAAGGATTCCGAGAGACCAATCCATGCCGACCTATTTCATGGGTCAGTCATTATTCAGGCATAAGTCGACCAAACCTTGGCCCAACCTTAGTCCGACCTACCTTTTAGAGTCGGACAATAGGGTGGTCGTCAGCCAACAATAAGTCAATTATTGATTGACCGTGTCTGATTAAAAGTCATACGAATGGCAAAAGAAGAGAGACGACTGGCGTGAATCATCTGGGAACATCGATGCTCCGGGGTCAGCCAATGGCCTGCCGAGCCAAGTTGTTTATTCTCAGCTATAAATTCATCATCGGATCTTGCCCTAAGCCGAGCCAAGAGTCGGCCCGTATGAAAGATCTTCTTCCAAGATCTTTGGAAGATTTCCAATCCTGAGAATCCAAGGAATCGAGGATCTCGAGATCATCCAAGATAAAGATCAATCTCGTTTAGGGAAGATCCCAAAATGACATGGGATTGTCTCTCCTCTACAAATAGAGAGGCAGAAAGGTGAAAGGTACACACTCGTTTTCTCACCCCTTAATCTTTATCGAAACCCAAATTCTAACCATCGGAGGGTCCCCTGAAGTAGACAAGGTCTCCGTTGTATTCTCTGTGTGCAGGCAATCAAGTATTCAAAAAGGGGGTGAGTCGGAAAACTGTATCAACGAGAATCAACGCTTTCAATATTAGTATTATAGGGGTTATTACATGAAAAACATAAGATTTATTGCATAATGTTTCACTACTTTTTAAATAACATTAAAAAAATTATTAAATTTTTGAATGAAACTTAAAAAAATGTTTTTAAAAAAACTTCATTATCGCCTTGAAAATAAAAATAATTTTTTTTTTTTAGTACTCGCAAGTTTCCATTATATGAGGTTTTGGGCTATGCATTGTCTACTATGGTTGATGCAATTACATGAAAAATTAAGTAATATAATTTATAAATCATAAAAAACATATATGAAAATATAATTAATTATTTATTTTTACAAATTACACGTCCATGTCTCATGATCTAAAAATCAAGTTTATTTCCTCATCTGATAATGAGATTGGTGGACATTTCTTGCACAACTAAGAATAAAAATATAATAAATAATCCAATTTTGGGGCTATGACTTAGTAATAGTGGTTCCACTATATAATTGGTTCAATTTGAGCTAATATATTACTAGGATATAAATTTTGAGAGCATGTTTGTTGCATAATGCGCATCATACACATACAATTTGTGCATGCCTTTAATAGATAATAGGAATCCAGTGGTTCATGTGGAGTTCCACCGTAATGTTTATGTGAAATCCAACTTGTTCACCTAGTGCTTCACCTTATGTTAAGTTTAGGGCCCAAAAACTAGCAACTAGCCTTGTCCACAAGTTAGGTGGATTATATAATTTTTATTAGTGTACATGCAATGTTCACCCTACAAATTATTTTCCTTGTTGTGGCCCATGTGTAATGTTGATGCAGTTTTTCGACAGACCCTTTATAACGTTTCTCCTTGAACCTTGCGGATGAAGGTAAGAGCAAAGGAGGCCCTGGTTCGCTCAGGGGCTCTCTGATGCCTAAGTCAAGCTCGAGGTCTTGGAAAAGAGATCAATCGGGTATTTTCAGTTTTTGAGAACGTACCTTAAGATGGAAGAATTCGCCTATTTATAGGGTAGAGGGGATCCCGTTATGGAGGGGGATCTTCCCTCATATCTTGGAAATATGTTATGATCCAGGATCTTCCCGAGATTGCAGGTTCCCTTGATTATCGGGATTTGATTTTATCTTCTAGAGATTTTGGAAGAGATCTTTGAAGATCATTCGGACCTTATAGTTCAGCTTTAAGTCGTATCTTGAGGCGGGTGCCAAGTTGAAAATGATCGATACTGTTCTGCTCCATAGATCAGCATTCACCATTTTCGATCGTTAGCTGAGCCAAAAGGATAGTATTTCCCTTGTTCTGATGCTAAGACTTCTCGATTTTGCTAGGAGTGTTGTTTAGTTTACAACGATCTATGACCGGGCCATGGCCGATATGTGACCGTTCTACAACTGATTTATGATCGATATATGGCCGATCTATAACCAAGCTATGGTCGATCTGTGACCGTCCTGTGACTGATCCATAGTCGACCTATGATCGATCTATGACTGAACTATGGCCAGTCTGTAATCGATCTGTGGCCGAGCTATGGTCGATCTATAATCGACATATGGTTGGTCTGTAGACGATCCATAACCATCCTTTAGCCGACCTATGGATTAGGTCGGTCTTTCAACCACTTATGTGGGCTTAGAAGCTCTTCGAGTGTCCTTGCATTTGCATTTTCCTTCTTGAAGGTCAGCCTACTTTCAGACGTGGAAACTTTGGTGATCGAGCTCGGGCTGGTTCAATAGAGTTGGTCCATTCCATAAGCCGACTTTTGGACTTGCAGATTTTTCCCCAACAGTGAGCCCCCTGTTGCTTTACGAACGGAATTTGGAAAGTAAGCTCAGTCATCGTTAGGTTGGGTTATGAACGGGTCAGGTCAGTCCGTGTTGTCATTAATGCCTGGTATGGCGGTCAGCGCGTTAATCGAAGTGTCGTCCGCCTATAATCGTGATACATCGTCGCATGGATCAAGGTCACATGGGGCGTCAAGCCGTTGCTTCGGTGATAGCCTAATGAGCGACGAGTGGCGGTGCACTTGATGTCAGGAGCGAGCGACGCGTCGTGTCATGACACATGGCGAGCTGGGGTAGCTGGAGAGGCGTTTGTACGGTGTGGATTTAACGTGCATGTTAATCCATTGCCACATGGCACGGCTATTTAAAGAGAGCCCTAACGCCCTAGGGCTCTTCTCCTCTGTGCTCCATCTTCTTCTCCCTTTTCTACTTTCCCCATTCTTCTCGCTTGTGTTGTGGTGATCGTTTCCACCACACTTGGTCCGAAATCTCGCCATTTCTAACTCCAGTGAGCTCCTCTTTCTTCTTCCTTTCTAATTTTCTATTCAATGACCGGTTCTAGGAGCTCGTGGGAGGGGATTTCTGGTGGCGAAAGTGGGGGCAAGCATACTCCTCAGGGTGATGTCGAACCCACCTTCGCCACTGGTAGTAATGGCGGATGCCGCTTTCCGACATTCGTCGTCTAGGAGAGTAAAGGAGAGATCTCCAACGCAGAGGCCAGTACCCGTTGTCAGGTCATTGGACTTATCTTCTAGGCACGAAAGGGCGCATGGGATGCAAGGGCTGAATGTGTCTTCGGCGATCGACCAAGTCGCGGAGGCACACGACCCACCTAACGACAATAAAGCGGGGAGGAGGATCCAAGGGGGACTATGCCCTCTACTTTGACCCTGGATGAACTGGTCCGGATCAGGCTCAAGTACCACATTTATGAGTCTGTGATTTTTGGTCTTCCATCAGCAGACGAACTTTCAGACCAACCTCCCGAAGGTGCAGTGGCGATTTTTCAAGTTGCCCTCCAATGCGACTTGCGATTTCCACTCCAGGGGATCGTTCAGCGTCTTTTGACCTGTCTCAATTTAGCCCCGGGACAGCTGACCCTCGATGGGTGGAGGGACTTGTTCAGCTGCGTAGTCTTATGGCTGAGCTTAAGCAGCCCGAGTTATCGGTGGACAAGCTCCTTCACTTGTATCAGGTGAAGTCGAACACCCATCAGCCTGGCTGGTACTACTTCTCCGCCTGGCGGAACACTGGCGGGGCCTTAATAACCGACTCCCCTTCCTCCAATAAACATTGGAGGGATAAGTGGTTCTGGGTTTATGGATGCTGGGAGACGATCGACCTAGAATCGACGCAGTCCCTCATCCCTCGAGTTTTCTTCGAACCAGATTCGTATAACAACGTTAGGTTGTCCTTCGTCGATCGGTTTATACTGTTAACTGACCTTGTCCTCTTAACTTGTTTCAGTCATTCCCAAGAATCCACCTCTGCTTGACAGCAGGTCCTTGGCTCGGATTCGGGATTTGCGGGCCCTTGACGAAGGTCGACAATCTTGGAGGGTCCTTCTCCAACCCGAGCGACTTCTCCAAGTAAGCTTAAACTCGGTCCTCATAGGTACGACCTTCAGGTAAGCTTCGGAACTTTGAACACTTCCCTGAGTTGACAACTCCTAACGCGCTTGTTTTTGCGCAGAGATGCTTGGAGCCCGACCTTACATTCAACCACCCTCCAAAGTTTGCGCACCTCCTTGGGATGAGGCGGCGACCCCGAAGAAGAAGAAGAAGCTTCGAAGTCTAAGGGGAAGGTCGGCCCTCTTCACCTGGTTATCACCGTGGATGGGGGAGAGGGCAGGGAGGTGGAAACCTCCTCTGGAGCGGCAGGGACGGTTGCTCCTGAGAAGGCCATCCCTGATGATGCTCGAAGACACGCTGAGCCTCTGGTTGAGGCACGTCCTTCTGAGAGGGTCGAAGTTGGGGAAAGGCGAGGGAGCCAACTTCGTCAGACGGTGGAGATCCTTCATTGGGTCGTTCGCCATACGTCTAACGTGAAGTACGTCACTTTGTGTGACGCTCCGACAGAGACGACCCTCGCACACATAATGACCACCTTACTCGAGGTAGGCATCATATCCTGAAACGAGTTTCTTTTTCCCTATTTGCTCATACTTATCACTTCTTATTCTTCTGCAGTTTGCTCCATGCGTACTGAAGTTTCGCCTAGAGTTTGTTCGGATGCGCGAGCGGGTGGAGGGAGCCAAGAAGAGGGTAGATTGGCTAGATGCCAAGTTGAGGTCATGAAGGTGGCTTCTGAAGCATCGACTACTGCGATGACGACTCAACTGAAGGAGGCCTAACGCCTGCACAATAAATGTCACATCGAGTTACTCAAGGCTAAGGGGAAGCTCGACAAGCTGAAGGCGGAGACCAAGGGTGTCATTGCCAAGGCTCAGGAGGAGGATGTCCATCGGTTCGTGTCCTCTCAGGCATTCATGGATGAGAAAGATACCCTCTTTCGCCGAGGCGACACTGAGTGTACGAAGGACATGAGGGCTTCCTTCCCCGATCTCGATCTCTCTGCCTTTGACGAGGCGGAATCGAGTTCTGATAGGTTGGGCGATGATGCAGCTCCTGGTGCGGTGCCCGAGTCTTGAAGCTAATTTTGCAGAGCTGGAGTCCGAGCTTCAAGCACTTCAGGCACATCCAGCGTCATTTTTCTCTTTAAGCACTTCAAGCACACCCAGTGACGTCTTCCTCTTCAAGCACTTCAAGCACATCCAGCGTCGTCTCTTTAAGCTTTGGGTCATTATCCAATGTGCAAAACTTGATGTTATAGTCGATGTAATTAGACAGTCGTATTAATGAAAAGCGTTCCATTTTTGTCGACCTTCGTGCGTTTCAACTAACCCATTAAAGTGGTTTTTTTAACTCTGCTGTTGTTGATCGGACTAGTGTTGAGCTGTGCTCAGGCATCAACCTGGCGCTAGTTAAGGTCGTTATGGCTAGATGAATCTTGATCAGATCTTCTGCAGATCTCGATTGGATGTGGATCAGGTGTAGACCAGACGTAGATCGAACATAGATCGGTTATCTGATTGACGGTCAACTGTGAGTCACTGAAGACTTCAAGACGCTGAGCCCCCATGTTTGCTGCCAGTGTGAGTCCGATGATTAGGGCTTCATATATATAATAAAATAAATAATTTATGTAAAATTATATTTAAATTTATTAATTCTTAAATGTTTTGTTAAGATTAAAAAAATAAATAAATATGAATTGTTCCTAAATGTTTTTTGTTAATTAATTAATATGAAAGTAAATTATTAAAAAAGGATTAAATTCAAATTAATTTATGAATTTATTTAAATTAGTAATTTTGAATTAATTTTAAATTATTTTTAATGAGTATGTTAGTTATTAAATCGAATTATATATCTATATATATATATATATATATATATATATATATATATATAATCCAGGTTAAAATTAAACAAAATAAATAAATGAATAAATTCCAAATAAATTATAATACCTTACATATATGTATAATATTTTACAATACAAGCAGAATATATAATTAATTAAATTATAATACAAGCATGATATAATTAATTAATTAAAATATACATATACATATATATACATATATACATATACATACACATACATATAATATATACATGTATACATATATATATATATATATATATATATATATATTATATATATATATATATATATAAACCATGTATTTTAGTTCATCTTATAGGAGTCATGACACTTAAGAAGACGTGTAGTGTTCGTGATTTAATACACCATGCAAGTACACTTCTCTTAGATAATTCTTTACCAAATTCTCGTATTCCCGAAGAATCTGGAACAACTCTTGATGAGCAAAATGAGAATGAAGTCAATGAAGTAGGGCAAGCTTCTCCACCACCAGTACCTCCAGTTAACACAGCAAATGCCGTACATAACACGCAACTCTCATTATTCGAGCTAACATTGCAGGACCAAAATTTTCAGTCATGGGACGCCGCCTCTGGGTTGGTAGCGCAAATGGTGGCAATGCTAAAACAACAGCAAAATCAGTTCGTCATTCAGTGGGACATGTTAGTCACTTTGAACCAGATATCCCAACATCACCAGAACACATCTCTACTAAGGTTTGATCAGCCTCGTGAGGTAGATTTACTTGAAAGGTTTACGAAGTTGCGACGACCGGTATTCAATGGTGCATTTTACCCATCAATAGCAGAAGATTGGTTAAAGCAGATTGAGTAAGAATGTTTTGTTGCAATATGTTATAACACGGTAAATTATATGTTGATCTATACTAAATTGCATAAAATTATAATTGTACGTTAAATTTATTTATCAAGACAACTATATATAGCAGTTACGAAAATGATACGTTTATATATCATCACTTATTCATTGCTTTTGCGTAATGCATGGTTGATTTTAGGGGCCCTCCCTGGAAGAAATATCGATCGTGGTAGACGGTTACCAGATACGAGCTATACCCAAGTCTACCTAAAGGTGGAAGCCTACCCAACGAGTGGATGCGGGTTGATGACTTCTAACCCAAGTTAAAAATTAAATTAATATTTGTTTTTCCCTTCATCCAGGTCTTTATATCCTAATCATGAGGTAAGACATCAAATAAATATTATAGTTGGCATTATGAGGTTTTTAATCATGAACACCTAAGATTGAGATCTGCCTATGTTTCATTTTGGGATTAAGCCTTAAAAATAATATGAAAAATTTGATGAATAGCATGGATAAAACACATGCAACATGGTGAGGCCCACAAAGCACCAACTAATAGTGATATAGTTATTGGCTAACGTCGCTAGTCAAACTTGAGTGGATCCATCGAGGTGTGTGGGATCCCAAATTATGGAGCCCATTGTGATGTATTTTTCTCACATCCACATCGTTAATCTGTGTTGAAAGCTCATTTTAGAACATGATACAAAAAAATAAGAAGATTTGAATCTCATGTGGATCATAGTATAGGAAACAATAGTAATTGACCATTAAAAACTTCTTGTGGGCACAAAAGTTTTTGGATCAAGATAATATTTGTTTGGTTTTTTCGTCCAAGTCTTTGTTACCTTATCAACGTAAGCGAATTTTAAGGCTTACCATGATTTATGTATTGTATCTAATCCGTCCATCCATTTTACCATATAATTTTAAGTATTGACCCCGAAAATGAAGAATATCTAAATTTCAAATGAACCACACCACATGAAATAGTGTGAATTGAACTTCTACCGTTGAAAAATTCTTGGGGGCCATAGAAGTTTTGGCTCAAGCTTATATTTGATTTTTCCATTCATCCACATTTGTATGATCTTATGAACATGTTGGATGACAAATAAAAATCACTGTGGGGCCTACCAAGGTTTCAATGGTGGAAATCATTATTCTCACTTTTTCATATGTTATGATCCATTTGAGCTTTGGATTTGCTTCAATTTTGGTCTCGGCTCCTTAAATAAGCTAGAAAAATGGATGGACAACATAGATAAATCATATACATTTACCGTGGGCCCAACCGAGTTTACTCAGCATGATAAGAAATTCGATTTCCTTGTCAGTAGGTTGGATGGGAAATCGGATTGCGTTGGGAAATTGGATTGTGTACTAAGTTACTCAATATGCTCTTATCGTACTGAGTAAACTCAATTAGGCCCACCTTGAACACATGTAGTCTATTTATCTACGCTCACCATCCATTTTTCCATCTAATTTAATGGGTTAAGCCCAAAATTGAAGCATATACAAAGATGAAGTGGATCATACCTAGAGCTGTACACGAGTCGAGTCGAGTCGAGTATCGCCCTACTCGTACTCGACTCTTAACGACCGACCGCTGCTCGTAATTGGGCTCTACTCGGCCGAGTAGCATGACCCCCTGCTCGTACTCTACTCGCTTGAGTACGAGTCGAGTACGAGTAGTAAACGAGTCGAGTCGAGTCCGAGTTTTCGAGGCGAGTTCGAGTACGAGCACACGAGTTGAGTACCGAGTGCGAGTTTTCAAGTCGAGTCCGAGTACGAGCACACGAGTTGAGTACCGAGTGCCAGTTTTCGAAGCGAGTTCGAGTCCGAGTCTAAATTTGAGCCCAATTCGAGTAGGGCTTTCGAGTAACGAGTTCGAGCTTTGAGCCAAGTTCAAGTTATAAATTGAAATTAATTTGAATTTCAATTCGATTGTCAATTGGAATTCAAAGTTAAACGAAACAATAAAATATATAAAATGCACATAATTACATTACATTGTTACATAATTACATTAACGTATTTACATAATTACATTACATTGTTCAAAATGACAATTTATAACTAATAACCTCTATAAGATAAGTGTCTTCCTGTTCCTGTATTGTCATCTGATCCATCAGAACTGCTATTTATTTTTTCATATACAAATTGATTCACTTCCTCTGAGTCAGAAGGCGAAGAGATTTTTCCTTCGTGCTCTTCTACACTTTCAACTAGATTTTTCAAACTTGCTTTATGTGAAGAATTGTATGTAGTACCCAATGCCCTATAAAATTCACCGAGACGAGTTTCAATTTGTTACTCTTTTTCTTCTTCTTGTTTGTCGTACTCGACGAGTAACTTGACCCTTCTTCAACATTGTGTTGACTTTGACTCGAATATCGTTGAAGTCTAGAAGCATCTTCCATGCTGCGTTTTATGGCGATTTGAAATTGTTCTTCCTTCAAAGCTTTTAATCTGGCTTCCTCCTTTGCATCTTTTGTGGATGTCATTTGTATACCAGATCCAGAAGCAGAAGGTTTGGATGTAGTGGAAGGCTTTCTATTCGAATCTAACAGGGCTCGAAAAAGAATTTGGACATCCTTAGGGGCATTGGGGCATGGTTTTGCATCACCACCTCGACATGACAAGTGTAGGCGAAAGCGATTAGTCTTGTGCATAAACTTTACGCCACACAAACCACACTTAATCTTTGTTTTTCCAGACCGTGGCGGTGATTCAACTAGGGAAGCATAGTCCCAAATGTTTGACGATGGCTCAGATGACGACATATTATCTACATTCAATTTTTAATTAAAAAATCAGAATATTGATAAATAAATTGAACTTAATATAGCAACAAAAGAAAGCAATATAAATGTATCAAAATTCAAAAATAAAAGCAAATGAACAAGCATATGTAAATAAATATCAATGATTCAAAGTCTTCCAAACCACATTCCAAAAGGACCAACACTTTCGTGTTTGCAGTTGCAGTGAAATAATATTACAGATCATTCAACATTTAGCCAAAAAAATTTCAAAAACCGAAAATAATTACTGATCTGTAGGTAGAGACGCGTCATGAATCTCAATATCCTCATCTTCATCATCATCATTCATATCTTCTCCCCATATCGGGCGCAACCAATCTTGCGTACAAATCAACGCTTCAACTGTGTTTGGCGAAAGTGAGCTTCGATACTTGCTCACAACTCTGCTCCCTGTGCTGAATGCGTATTCTGATGCCACTGTTGAAACTGGTATTGATAATATGTCCCGTGCCATCACAGATAATGTAAGGTATTTTGATTCACTAACCCTCATCTTCCACCATTCCAACACATCAAATTCAGCTCGCACTACGATTGGCTCCTTGAGGTACATTTCTAACTCTGATTCCTTAGTATCAACTCTCATTCGTGCTTGTGCCAAATATGATATGTATTCATTCAGCACATCTGGATTACCAAGTACAGAAATATCCGCATCTCTACTTTCTTCAACACCCGCTGCCGCTGCAGGTAAAGTATTAACATACGATTTATACAGATCTTCAAGGGTTTCACGAACCTTAGACGTCTCTGCTGGCGCTCTTTCAGTAGGATAAAGCTTCATGAAAATAAAACTAACCAATCCCATATTACAACGGGGATCAAGAACAACTGCCAAGGATATCAGCAGATGACATTCGTCCCAGTATTTATCGAACTTCGTCTTCATACCAACTGTCATCTGGCGTATGAAATCTAGACCCGCACTGACATTTTTCCACAGAGCATCCTTAATCCTCCAGAGAGACGGAAGAAACAGATTCGCGGTTGGATACTGATTCCCAGAAAAAATCTTCGTGCAATCGTAGAAAACTTGGAGAAATGTGTGAACTTGTTGTGCTTTGGCCCAATCATCTGTGCTCGGCAACCAAGAATACGTTCTGTCACGTGCCGCATATTCAGGAAATGCAAGTTGTAATTCCATTGCCGCATCTAACATTTCATAGGTCGAGTTCCAACGTGTACAGACATCCAACTTCAACTTTTTTCTAGATGGCACATTCAAACCTTGGATGATGTCATTCCATACACTCAGTCTCGATGGCGACCCCCTTATATATTTCACACTTTCTCTTATGTTCTCTATAGTGTCATCGATTACTTTCAGCCCTTCTTGTACAATCAAATTTACAATATGGGCACAACATCTAACCTGAAATATTTTTCCTTCAAAAAATAAATTTCCTGTAGCCCTGAATTGGTTACGTAAGCATGAAATGACACTGTTATTTGCTGAAGCATTGTCTAAAGTTATTGCTGAAATTTTCTTCTCAATGCCCCAACCTTTTAGACAACTGTAGATGCAATCTGAAATAAGTAAACCAGTATGTGGAGGAGGAAGGTGTTTGAAGTTTAAAATTCTCTTACATAGTTTCCAATCCTTATCAACATAGTGAGCGGTTAATGAAATGTATCCTTTTCTTTGATTGGACGCCGTCCATAAATCAGAAGTCAAAGCTATTATGGTTATTGAAGCTAAAACTTCTTTCAGTTTCATCTTCTCCTTTGCGTACATCTTCATGCTTTCTCTCTGCACTGTGACGCGGGAGACATTCTCGGCCCGAGGGTTAAGGAATTAACAGAAAGCCCTAAATCCTTTACTTTCAATCATTCTGAAGGGTTTTTCTTCCAAAATCACTAATCTAGCAAACCACTCATTCAGCTTCTCCTTGTCAAACTTATGAGTGGACACTACGCCTTGGGAGTCGTCCCCTTCTGACTTCGTAAATGATAGCGTCTGTTGGCCAGGAGGAGGGAGTTTTGCTTTCTTAGGACACGTCTTCAAATGTCTAATTAGATGTGTCGTAGATCCTCCTGGAATCTTGCTGAATAACCCTTTACAGTTATTACACTTTATCTTCTGTACACCGTTAACTGTCACATCTTCGAAATCATCCCACACTGCTGATCTCTTCTTCTTCCCTTTGCATGCGGTTGACGTGTCTGTGTCTCCCTCTACTATTAGAGGAGATGTGGCCGATGCACCCATTCCAGGGGTATTTGGGCTTTCGTCTTGACTAGCCATCTATAAAATAAAGTTCTCGATATGTTATACGACTATACCTAGGGTCCTAGATGGCTAGACCGCTAGACGGGCATAATTACTTAACTGTCTAAATCAGTCAGCCATTCAAAGTTAGATGGATTGTAATGCTTCATTTTCCAATTTAAATGCTACGCCGAAATTCCGGCAGCATCTCCCCTTATCTCTCCAGAATATATTAATCTTGTATTTGATTCCCATGTCAATCGTCAACACAAAGTGTGGACATTTGACGACTGAAATAAATACATGAAATATATCCAGAGAGAAAAAGAAGAGACGAAACCAGAACAGGCATATGCATTTAAATTGGAATAAATGAAGACATTACAATCTATCTAACCCTGAACTGTCCAAAAAGGGACAATTTGAGCAATTTCTATGCATCCAAGAACACACTGAATCTATGTCTGACAACATAGAAATCCTCAAATGGGCAACTGATTATCTTATACTACAACTAGAACAATACAAATAATAATAAAAGATGACAATCAAACAATAAATGAATTAAAGGAATCGAAAGCACTAATATCAATTTAATCCAAAATTATCGTGGCTCAAAAAGTTTTAAGGATAGTTTGGATGGAAGTGAACAGAGGTAAATAGAGTAAATTGTGGATAAATAAAAGTAAATGTTATTTTAACTATTTTCAGGTATAAATAAATTCATGCAGATGGAAATAAAATGAAAGTAAATTAGCTTGTAAATGACGTCTTTTAGCATAATTTAGAAGTAAATAAATTGAAATGACTTTTATGAGTTTCAACACCTGGTCAAGGGTTGAGGTGGAACGCACACCATCTGTTTTGTGTAGGAAGCAACGTAGTGTTTATATGCCATCCAATCCATTAATCTGATCTGTATCACTAGGAATAAAGCATTAATTAAATATTACCATACTCTAAAACTCAGGTAGACCATAACACGTGAATTTATATTTTTTTGGTATAATGTTTCTTCTTTGGCCCACCTGAGAGTTTAACCATTCTTATTTTTTAACGTGAGGTGTGGATCACCGTATCAATGGTTTCGTTCGGGGATTGTTTTTTAACTGACATCTTGATACGGAAGCAGATTGGGGGACGCGGATTGGGTGAGAACCCCACCTGTCCTGAGATCAGCACAGGCAGGGGTTATGAGGGGCAACTTTTGTGTATGGATTTTATCCACACCGTCCTTCCATTTTGACGTATTATTTAAGTATGGAGGCCTAAAAATAAGGTAGATCCGAGGATCAAGTAGGCCACACAATGATGATTAAACTACCACCGTTGAAAACTTCTTGAAGCCGTTGAAGCTTTTGATCAAGTTGATTTGATATTTGTATTTTCCTAGATCCAGGTCTATGTTACATTATAATTAGGCTAGAAGGCAAATAAACATCAAGGTAAGAAACAGTGCTGTTTAACCATCCTACCATTGAAAGCTTCTCAGGGCGCACTTGTTTCCCTAGTGCTTATTTACCATCCAATTAAAAATGGTGGGACGAGCTGTGGACGGACAGGGGCACTGGACAGAAAATGGTGGGCCCAACACAAGAAAATCTGCGGACCGACAGGGGCACCGGACACAAAATGGTGGGCCCCCCAACACATAGATTATGTAATCCATCAAAATCAACTTCGGAAAGCAACATATTCAAAACAAAATTCTTACCTGATGGACGGACAGGGGCACCGGGCAGGGGTGGGACGAGCTGCGGACAGGGGCGTCGCCGCGTCGGGCAGGCCAGGGACGAGCAGCAGCAGAGACAGGGGCACCAGGTAGGGTAGGGACGAGCTGCGGGCAGGGCAGGGTAGGGCAGTGAGCCAGTGACCAGATGACTGACGAGCTGCGGAGTGCGGACAGGGACAAGCTCCAGAGAGAGAGAGAGAGAGAGAGAGAGAGAGAGAGAGAGAGAGAGAGAGAGAGAGAGAGAGAGAGAGAGAGAGAGAGAGAGAGAGAGAGAGGAAGAAGAAGATGGGCGTGCCAGACAGGGGAATGAAAGGAGAGAGAGAGAGGGAAATGGGAATGGCCGAACGGGCGCTGGCCGATGGGAGGGAGAGAAGGAAAGGGAAGGGTTTTTTTCGATTTGGGCGGGCGGGCGTGAAAGCTGAAAGCGACCGGGATTAGGGATTTAGAGTTATGTATATGGCCCTGGTCGAGTAACAAGTCGAGTAACGAGTCGAGTAACGATTCGAGTAACGATTCGAGTAACGAGTCGAGCAACGAGTCGAGTAACGAGTCGAGTACTCCTTTGCTCGTACTCTACTCGAACTCAAAACGAGTAGTAAAAAACTGCTCATACTCGGCTCTAACTCAGCCGAGTCGAGCATTCCGAGTCGAGTCGATCGAGTACCCGAGCTTTGCCTGCTCGTGTACAGCTCTAATCATACCACATACAGTTAGGATAATGATTTCCACCTATGAAACCTTTCTAGGCCCACTGTAATGTTTATTCGTCATCCAACCTATTTATAAGATTACACTGACATGGATGAATGGAAAACAAAAATATAAGCCTGATCCAAAACTTCTGTGGCCCTAAGAAATTTTCAATGGTGGAAGTTCAAGTCAATTGTTTCCTGAAGTGTGGTCCATTTGAAATTTATATATACTTCATTTTTGGACTCAAGCCTTAAAATTATATGGGAAAATGGATGGACGGAGCGGATATATTACATGAATGATGGTGGACTCCCTAGAGTTTACTAGCGTAGTGAGTTACTCACTAGGCAAACCGCCGGACGGAAAATAAATATTTTAGTGGATCCATGATATTTTAATAGAATTTAGTTAAGATTGTTTCTTATGGTGTGGCCCACTTGAGAACTAGATCAGTTTCATTTTTTGGATCATATCCTAAAATGAGCTTTCAATACAGATGGACGGTGTGGATGTAAGGAAAGTAAATAAATGTGGGCCCCACAGTTAGCGTCCTGTGAAAGCCTTTTGGGGAAGTTGCTGCGCAAGGATTCTGTGTGGGGCACGCTGAGATGTTTGTGAGAAATCTACTCCGTCCATCCGTTTTTTGAGCTTATTTTAGTACAATCCATAAAAAATAAGGTGTGTCTAAAACTTAAATGGGCCACACAAGAGGAAACAGCAGGGATTTAGTGACCACCGTCGAAATATTTACATGACAAAAAAAAGTTTCGTATCGATTTAAGTTCTTCGTGTTTGCATTTCATCTAAGTGAAAATTACCTTATAAACGGTTTGGATGGAATATAAACATCAACGTAGAGCCTAGGAACGCTTCAACGTTAGGCATTTCTTTTCCCACTGTTTCATCTCGTATGCCCAACTTAAGCTTTCGATCCTCCTCGTTTTTGTTTGCATGTCCTAAAATGAAATCGAAAAACGGATGGACGGGTTGGATTTCTCGCAAACATCACAGCGGGCCTCACCTAGAATCCTTGCGCTGTAACTCCCTGCGAAAGGCTTTCGCGGGAAATCCGCGTCCGGCATCCGAAACCGCCCCGCCAAACAGCCCCGTTCCGCACTCGCGCAAAATAAAAGAAAAACAAAAGAAAAACAGTAAGGGTTAGGGCTTCCCTTGCCAGAGCAGAGAGAGAGAGAGAGAGAGAGAGAGAGAGAGAAGGGAGAAGACGCTGAGAGAGGGAGAAGGAGACGCTGAGACAGGGAGAAGGAGACGTTGGGTCAGAGCAGGTAGGTGCACTTTCAATGCAGCTGCGTTTCCACCACCCTCTCCCAAATTCGAAATGGATAGCCGTTGCGTGTAACAAAGTAACCTGTGACTTGAAAAACACCTAATTACGTTTCTTGCAATCTTACCTGATAGAAAGTTACCGGTTGAGACTTTGTTACCTGTAACATTTCTCCCGCAAACACAAACTGTAAGAAAGTCACCTGTAACTTTCTTACATTTTACACAAGTTACAGGCATCCAAACGGTCCCTTATTCTTTTCGAAATTTCTGAAGACAGCCATGGACTTCCCACCCTTTCATGTGATATCGGTTGATATCGACCGATATTGTTGATATTCACCATTTCATACAAAGGGCTGGTCGCGATATCTGTGATACTATGCGATATATCATGATATCACTACATTACACGATAGGAGGAATTCCAGAGACTTCAGGGGCATATTGCTGCACTGTGATACACGATACATCAGCCGATATATTGGCCGATATCTGCAATACTGCAAACATTGCTAGGAATAACCCTTCCAAAACAAGATTTTGTGGCCTCATAAGAGACAATTTTTTTTCAGTGATTATTTATGAGGATGAATATTTAATAACCCATATTTAAATTCAAAGGATAGTATATGAAACATGATTATAAGACCATGGATTTTGTATGGTACAACAAGAACAGGACCTGTTCATACCAATCCAAGGATGCATTTTGGGGGTAGATACTGGCCACCATATGGTGCCGTGGTTCAGGGTACCATATCCTATCAAAACCTGAATTAATAAATCCACATGTTCAAAGTCTTTCTAATTTTTGTTCAAGAAGGTGCTTTAGATTTCCAGAGAAGTCAATCATTTGGAACACCACTTTTAATGAAGTGTTAGATGGGCTATTTAGATTTTTGGCCAAAGTTGCGTAATTGGCAAATAGTTGTGACAAAAAGTTATGGTTTGTCAACCCTCATGTGCATGAAAATCTAGGCACTTTTTAATAAATAATCCAAGACAACATGAATGGGTTGTTTCTACTTAAAAGGTGGAACTCGTCAATACTTTTATTTTTACACATGCGTGACATATTCAAATGTGCTACGCATGTGGTCCTCCAAGTTAAAGCACCTCACATGCCGCCATCAATCTTCAAACATCCAAAAATGTGGCACATGAATATATACCTGTCAAATGTTTGCATGCACATGTGTCAGTGGGCAAGTACCACCTTTTATATTGTTGCCCACTTGATGGTCCAATCCGTAGACCACTTGATGGCCCACTTTAGCAAACCATGAAATCAGAAATCTAACCTTCAAGGAGATGAATGGGTATTTTCAACAAAGGAGAAAATCTCACGCTTTAATAGTCTTTTCATTGCATACATTCATTGCCATGGAGTGCTATATGTATTATATTAAAAACTACTACTATTACTAGGATGACATTACACTACTTAAAAGACTCCCAACAATAGACTACATCCTAGCTAGAACTCTACATAAAAATACTTGTTAAAGGAAACTCCTAGAACAATATCGTACTACTAATTACCTGAACGGCAAGACACCCTGTCGCCAGGTACTTTTGAAAGTACTATTTACCCATGATCTCCAACACATATCAACTTCCACACATGTGCCACAATCCGTCAATTCCTGTTTTAGTCATTAGGAAAACAAGGAAAATACCAGTTAGTTGCGATGGTATGTCTAGGAAACAACTAAGTCCTAACAATGTGCCTGTCACCATGCCACTTGGCCTGACTGAATCCAAACCGCCCAGTGGAGTCGTGATGCACTGAACCATGACAACCGAGGGTCTTGGCTCTCTCAACTTGCCATGGCCCAATAATCAAGTTAGTCTTTTCATTAGTTGCGCCACACGTGGTGAGAAATGGGCTTTAAGAAAATGACAAGTGGTGTATATTCAGCTGCCCACTTGATGGGTGGTCTGATTAGTCTTTTCATCAAGCATCATACACTGTAGGAGTACCAAAAATTACACCCCACAAAAAGAGGGGGCTACATGCATTCACAGAGCAAGCTAATCACACTCACGAGCAAGCTACTTGCATCAACATTTTAAAATGAAGAAAATGCTCCTAAGGAGCGCCTCCAAATTACCTAAGAGCCCTTAGTTTGGTCCAAATCCCCTCCCATGTCCTAAAATCGAGGGATTAGGCTCCAAATAACTATTGCATCACTTCAAGCTGGATTTGAAAGGAATAGGAATTGCAATTTGAGGGCTACTTAGTCACTTTGAATGGCAGGTGGTGGCTACGATCTTGTTATTACCACTCCATTTAACTTAAAGGTCCAATATTCAATTTAGTTGTGCATCCCAATACACCCCAATCTCTTTGAATTGACATGTTGTGAAAAAGTCCCTTTTCTAATAATATTTGAATCTTTATTGAACCATAGATGGTGTTTTTTTGTCAATCCTTAGAGGACAGGTCAGCACTTGGAACCATTCGGCCAGCCTTACTGTTGGATCTTAATCGTCCAATCAATGGAGTTCTGCTAGTTGGATGTGAATTACCTCCCTTTTTAGTTGTTGCTGCCTTTTTTGCTTTTGCCAGTGGTGCCCACCATGTGTTCTGTGATATTAAGGTCGGCCTTGTATGTTTGGAGTCCTGTAAGCTACAATTTAGGAGTACTTCTATGGGGGTTTTCCCATAATCCTCACCGCCAGTTGTAAGTGGCAGAGATAAGGTAAATAAAGACCGATGGTTTTTCACCAAACACCGATTTTTTTTTTTCCAATATGTCTAAACCACCATAGATGGGATTTTTATTTTTATTTATTTATATTTTTTTTGCTTTTTGTTTTTGCTTTGGGTATATTTTAGGACTGATATTGTGTAAAGTTGAATTGGCTTATAGTTCTTTGTCGTGAATTGGAATATGGGAATTTAAGTCAACAAACTAATTATTTTCACAAATGAGTGCCTTCTTTCTTTGATCTAATTTATGGTCGTCCCCCCCCCCCCCCCCCCCCCCCCCCCCCCCCCCCCCCCCCAAACACACACACACACACACACACACATTTCTCAATCTCTCTCCCATCTGTCTCACTCTCAAACTCTCTATCACCCACTTATCTCTCTTGCTCAAAGTCTCTCTTAGTTGAACCTGCTATTGGTTCCTCGGAGAAGGAGAAGAAGAATCACTTGGATTGCGGGGGATGTATCTCTAAGATCACCCTAAAGAGAATCCCCGAGAGAGAAAAGGGAGCTCTTTGAATGGAAGAATAGAGGTAGTCTCAGAGGAGGGAAGCATTGCCACCAAGAAAGCTACAAGTCTGGGAGAAGATCTACTTTCAGCCACCGGATCTGGAGACCCATGATCTTGATAGGGGAGGTGATGTGAGAATCGAAGAGGGGAGAAGGTTGGGGTAAGACGAAAAAGGAAAAGGAAAGGTTGGTTATGCAGGAGAATCTAATTGCTCGGGGGGCAGAACGAGGAGGGATAGGTTATTGTTCTAAAGAAAAAGAAGGTTAGGTTTGAGCATCAGGGTCCCTCACTAAGAGATTTTCTGACACTATGTTGAGAGATTTTCGGGAACCTAGAGGGAGGAGTAGTTCCACTGTTTTCGGGCTGGGTAGGAAAGTTATGGGGGTTATGATTCTTCAGGATAGGAAGACGAAGTCATTCTAAGGAAGTGGAGGTGGAGGCGGAGCTGGAGCGGGAGCAAGCAATTGACAGGATTCATAGCTAGGTCTTCAAAGGGATGAAGATACTGGTGCCAAAGGCTCACTATGGCCCCAACATGGCAGTCGAAGCTAGGGTCCAAAAGGGAATATTTGAGCAGGGGAGAGTCAGGCCTACAGGATGGGGAGATGGGGGTGTAGGGGTAGGGAACGCTAGGGCTTAGGGAGTTAGTAGGAAGAACGTTGGGGTAAAAGGTAGGGGTGAGGAGCTGGTGGACAAGGGGAAACGAAAAGGGTTATGAGTAGTAAAGTCTTTTGTTGAAGCTGCAGTTGAAGATAAGAAAGGGGAGGAAGTAGTTTCGAAGGCCTTGAACAACATCCGGAGCTCTCAAGAAGTCGTGGATGAATGGGCTTGGAAGGAAGAGGTGGAGGGGGTCACGGTGGTGGTCAACCCAACAATGTTACAGAGAGCCCGAGAACAGTTGAAGCATACTCTCTTCATCGTCACAAGAGCCAGTGCTACATTGACAGAAGTACGGACCTACTTTGAAACATGTTGTCAGCTCTGGGAAGATGACTGTATAATCAAACTACTGGGAGAGGTGGAGTTGTGGGTATTTGTTCAAATGGATGATAACATCAGTTGGAAAATCTCTGCGGGGATGCTATTTAAAGACGGGCCAATCATGGAGGTCCATAGGTGGGAGGAGAAGTCTCTCTTCGGTGACATGAAATCATGGTACCTATTATGGGTTATATCGTTGGGAATCTAGGTTAATGACGTCTTCGAGGCCGTAGGATCGTGCTTGGGAGAGGTTACGACTATTGACTCCCTGACTGCAAATGGAGATGAAATTAGTGCAACTGGGGTTTGTGTAAGGAGACAAATGATAGCAGTGGATCCCAAGTCAATGGTGGTATGGATAGGAGGAGAGAAAATAGAAGTAGGGGTGATGAGAGAGTTGAGTTGGGGGTCCCTCGTAGATGGGGAGAAGAATGGAAGTGCAGTGATGGGTGTTTGGGGGCGGTTAGGAAGGTGGGAAGGTTCGTTGGAGACATGAGGGGTAGAGGAGGGGAGGTATGTGCGCTCTCTCTTGAGTACATGTAGAGAGAGGCAAAGTGGGTCACAAGGTCAGTAAGAAGGAATTGCAGAGGAAGGTGGACTGTCCACGTGCCCGTCTTTTTTTGGGTGTTACAGTGGTATCAAGCAATGGTGTCAAAATGCACATGCGATCGCATGCAACAGGCCTGTGTTGTTCGCATATGCGATCGCACAGGCTCGTTTCGTTTTTTTTTTTTTTTTTTTTTTTTTTGTGAAAAAATTATAAAAAAATTAGTGAAAAATTGAAAAAATTGAAAAAAATTCTAAAAAATTAGGAAAAACTACGAGAAATTAGTACAAGTGATTAGATTGGGTTCTTTTTGTAGTTTGAGTGTTTAAGAATTGAGACTATTAGGCCATCTATAAGTTAAGTTATATTATACTTAATTACTTATATTATATATAACAAAACAATCAACAAATTACACTAAGAGAGACTTAATTATTAAATTCTTCGAATATAGAAATTTTATTGGCTACTTGAACAACTTACAAAGTTACAAGTGACAACTTATTGACTAATAAATTTAAAATCTAAAAATAAACATATTAATAACATAGGCTACTGTACACATTGATCCCCTTGCCATTGCGGCACCTGACCACCACCATCATTATCGTCATCAGAGTCGTCTCCTTCTTCGACGTATACTTCTTATGTTTCTTTAGTTGACACTATAAAGGTTCAAAACTCGGATTTCTTTGAATGCTACCTTGTGAATCGGGTCGACTGGACGAAACAAATTATACCCAATGTGTTTTTTTTTTTTAATGTTATGGAGTAGAAGGACATGTTTTTACATAAAGACCTTGATTCTTCTAGCCTTAGTAATTGGCCACACATGGGGACTAAAATAAATGGGTCATCTTCTTTATAAGAAGGTGACTGACAACTATATAGGAGGTTGCGTTATCCGTGATAACTTGGACAACATATTCCTATCCCACTTCCTCAACTGTACTATCTAATAATTTAAACAAATAGTTGGCCATGTGAGAATGGGTTGATGCATCCATAGACTTAAAAAACATTGTCCTAATTGGACAATTCACTAGAAAGTTTATGATTGTCCGACCAAATATATCTTTCCATCCATCAGCCGTTAGAGTACAATCATGTTTTCCATGCCTCTTTATATTCAGCAATGAAGCTTCTAGCATAATCAACCTCGGTTTTGAGATGTTTCTCTCACTTTATGATATGAAGGAGGCTTAAGTCTATGTCCAATTTCACCTATTGCTTCCACAATAACCGTGAAGCTCTTTAACCTAATAGTGTTGAAAGTAACATCGGCTTGGTATAACCACATAGCAGTGTGCTGAATTGTGGTCTTTTTGTCCTTATTCTTGTATTGGTTTTCAAGTGTTGTTTGAGCGCGTCTTTTACCTTTACCCATTTGCTTAACCACATCCACGGGATGTGGTCTAACGTGGTCCATGCCCATGTGCTCTTTTGGTGGTCAGTGGTCTAGAGCATTTGGTCGATGTAGGGGAGGTAGGTTGATCCATATCAACAACAATATTTATATTTTCATAGGTTTCATTTTCCATAAACTCTTCTCAAAGTACGTCACTATCATGCTTTCTTCTGGCATGTTTGTTCATGTAGTTCATGACTTCCTTTCAGATTTATGGAGTAATGTTGGGATATGCTCTTGTATTTGATCTTGGCATGTGTGCAAGGTGTTATTTGTGTAGTGTAATGCCATCGACACTTACAAACCCACAAAAGTTCACACACCACATGAGTCTTTTTGGTAGCATTATGATAGGGCCCATGTTTCCAACTCGGCTCATTTGACTTGGGTTTCAAAGAAGAAGATTGGGAAGAAGATATGATGAGAGAGAGAGAGAGAGAGAGAGAGAGAGAGAGAGAGAGAGAGAGAGAGAGAGAGAGAGAGAGAGAGAGAGAGAGAGAGAGAGAGAGTCACACCTACACACTCGTAGGGGGGAGAGAGAGAGAGTCACACCTACACACTCGTAGGGGGGAGAGAACACTATAGTTATTACACTTGTAGACTTGTAGTTGTAGGGAAGAGAGAGAGAGTGACTCTTCTTGATTCTCGAATCGTGACCTTGTAACTTGTAGTTGTAGCTTTGCCACCCTTGATCTACACTTGTAAGTTGTGAGTTGTAACTTCTAACTTGTAAATATTGTCACTTGGCTCCTCTCTTGGAAAAAAGACTTCAAAGATATTATGAAGATATGAAATGAGACATACAATTACTAAACAACTAGAGATTAGAGAGAGTAAGCAAGAGAGAAAAGAATAAGTATGAATTATGAGTTATGAACCTAGGTTATGAGTTATGACTAATGAGTACGAAAGAATTAGACAAAAGAAGAATGAATGAGAGGGAGAGTAAGTAAGAGAGAGAGAGAGTTTAGAGACCAAAGAATGAATTAATGAATGAGATTCTGATTTATAGGAGAATGAGTGAGATAGATATTAAGATTTAAGAGTCTAAGACTAAGAGAGAATGAATTCATGAGAGAGAGAGAGAGAGAGAGAGAGAGAGAGAGAGAGAGAGAGAGAGAGAGAGAGAGAGAGAGAGAGAGAGAGACTTGGAAGAGTAAACTTAAAATTTGGTTTAAACTTCAATCATGAAAGAGAAAATGGGAAATGAATAGTAAATTGTAAAAGAGAGAGATTAGGAAGAGAAATTATGATTTGTAGAGAGATAAGAGTAATGGAGAAAGAGTGCGAGATGGCATAACATTGTATGCGATGACATATTTTCAGGATCGCTTATGCCACCATCATGGCATATGCTATCCACTCCATCCAAATCGCATATGCGCATATGCAATCGCATTTGACAACATTAATATCGGGTACAATAGGCAGGAACTAAATTCACACAGTTGAATGGGAGGGAGGCTCCGGTTATGGCGAGATTGGACATATTTATGTTATCCGTCAATTGGGTAGACAAATTTCCATTAGCGACGGCGCGCGGTCTCCCCATTCCTATATCTGACCATAGACCTTTTTTAATGGAAGTTGATGAGGATAGTAGGGGGCCCAAGCCCTTTAGATTTAAACTTACGTGGTTGGAAATGGAGGGGTGATGCAGGGACATGTGATGACCTAACCCTAGATGCATGTATAGTCAAGTTAAAGAATGTTCAAATAAATACACCAATTAACTAACCCTTTCCAATCAAAGGGATTAGGTAAATCTCAACACAAAGATGAGGTCATTCCGTCAGGATCATGCCCTTTAGCATAAGATCACGTAAACAGTAAAAAGGGAAGACTTATCCCAAATCTAGTATAACTCAGTCCACGGTCAAGTTTGGATCTGATTCTATTGACTAAACATCCCTCTTCTCCGTTCAAACTAGAAAGGAGATATCCAGAGAGGAATGAGAGGGGTGAAGAATGAAGGGTTCGAGATGAAGAAAGTACAGGTCCTTTTGTCGTCAAAGAAAAAGGAGGATGATTCTTATCTTTTCCTACACCTCGAAGATTTAAAAAGAAGGAAACCTAAAATCGGGGTGGAATTCTCAACACCCAAGGGCCAATCTTGAAACCCTAATATCTTGAATAAAGAAGAAGAAAAGATACGAATTTCTATTCATTCAATAATAATGAAAATAGGGTTTCTCACAATGTATATATAAGCTATGGAAAAAATAAAAGTGCATTAAAGCCCTTGAAAACAAGAACAATAAAAAAAAAGACGAAAAAACAAAGAAAGTGCAATAAAGCCCCTGAAATAAGAAAAAAGAATAAAAACGTCTAAAACTAAAATACCTGTGTGGTAAGGTGTGAAATCCGACCCATGGATCTATGGTTAGGGTGCGGTCATGCCGCTCGCGTCAGAAAATGGGTCCGATGGACCCAACATCTATCCACATCAACTCCTCCGCTCCGGTACTCAGTTGGCGACGCCTCCTCTGGTACACTCTAAAGGGTGCGTCATTGATGTCCACATCATGGGGTTTGCTGATCTTATAAAAAGTTGGTGGCAGTCTTTTCAAGTAACAGGTACAACTGGTTTCTGTTTGGCTTAGAAGCTCAAGTTTCTTAAGGAGAAGGTAAATGATTGGAAGGAGAGGCCCTAAGCTGCAGAATTGAAAAGGCCATAAAGCATTCTTTGGGAGTTAAATGAATTAGATATCAAGGAAGAAGGGGCTGCCCTTTCTATAGATGATCGAAATAAATGTTTGGTCTTATCGGTTGAATACTCCAAATATCTCAAAGAAGAAGAGATTATGTGGAGACAAAGGTTGAGGGCTTTATGGCTAAAAGAAGATTATAAGAACACTAGTTTCTTTCATGGTATTGCTAGTGCAAGGCCATGGAATAATAGGATAAGTAGTTTAGTGGTTGATGGTCGGAGGATAGAAGATAAGGAATGAGTATGTTCAGCTATAGTACAATTTTACTTCAAAATATTAACTAGCGAAGGGTGGAGGAGACCCTTGTTGGACAACCTGCTTTTCCAACAACTCTTTCGTGAGGAAAGCGGTTCTCTCAACAAATTATGATCGGTAGAATAAATTAGACTTGCCTTAAGACTCCTTGGGTAGAGATAAGGCCCTAGGTCCAGACAATTTCCCTATGGCATTTTATCAGGTTTTTTGGGAAGTGCTGAAGAAAGTTGTAGTGGAATTTGTTAAAGATTTTTGTGACAAAAGTCGGCTTACAAAAGGTATGGGGGCCTCCTTTATTGCTATTTTCCCCAAGAAGAACGAAGCAGAGGCGCTTATAGATTTTCGTCCTATAAGCTTGATAGGTAGTCCTTGTAAAATATTTTTTTGAAAGATATTTTTTCGCAAAATATTGGCGAAGATCATTGCATCCAGATTTAGATTGGTGTGGTAGATAGGTAGATCCTTGATAGTGTTTTGATTACACTCGAATGTATAGATTTGAGACACAAAGAAGGCAAGAAAGGAATGGTATGCAAACTAGGGGTGTACATCGAGTCGAATCGGCCACTGGCTGACCTCAGCTTGAACTCGGCTCGGCTCGGTCCTCGAGCCTGACTGGCCAGCTTGGCTCTGTTTGGTCAACAACTCGGGCCAGCTCGGGCCGAGTTCGAGCCAAGATCGAGCCGAGTTCGCCATTGAGGCATTTCCACAAACACCTGAACTGCAACTTCAAAATCCCACTGTTTTACAAACAAAGGCAATGGTTTTACAGGTATTTTATCAAACACCTTCTAAGCAACATAAAAACCAAGAAAAACAAAGAGAAAAAGGGTATTTGTTTCATGTACATACCTTCCTTGCCACCTGCCACATTTCGTTGAGTCATTTTATCAAACAGTTGGTGAGCAACATCAATGGCAAAGTAACCGAGTGACCGAACCGGTTTAATCCGAGTTCGATTCGAGCTGGATTCGATCCGAGTCGAGTTGGGGCCTGCTCGAACTCGGCTCGAACTCATTTTCGAGCTAAAAAAATCAGCTCAAACTCAGCTTCGAACTGAGTTGAATCGAGCTTTTTCGAGTCAAGTCGAGTGAGCTAACCGAGCTAGCTCGGTTCGTGTACACCCCGAATGCAAACTGGATATTGAGAAGGCTTACGATCACATCGACTGGGGTTTCCTCGAGTGTATGTTGAAATGAATAGGATGTGGAAGAAAATGGATTAGTTGTATGCAAGAATATGTGTCATCGGCATGCTTTTTATTGCTGGTAAATGGCTCTCCAAAAGGGTTCTTTAAAGCTTCTCGAGGATTAAGGCAAGGGGATCCGTTATTAGCTTTTTTGCTTGTGGTGGTAGAAAAGCTTTGAGTAGAATGCTTGCCAAAGGTTAAGAAGCAAGTCTCATCTGTGGCTTTTAGCGTATATAAAACAGAACCCAATTATCTCATTTACAATTTGCGGATGATTCATTGTTATTTTGTGAGGCAGAGGTTTTTATGGTGGATTACTTAAGAAATATTTTGTGAAGAGGTATTGGGACTAAAGATAAACATTAGGAAAAGTGAGATGTTGGGCATTAGGTTATCCAAAGAAGAAGCTTCTATCTTTGCAGGCATCTTTGGATGTGGAGTTGGCTCCTTCCCTTCCACTTACTTGGGACTTTGCTCTGGGAAACCAATGAAACGCTTATGGAGGAAGGTGATTGAGAGGTTCAAGATGAAGCTATCTTAGTGGAAAAGTCGACACTTTTCACTGGTGGGATGTATCACTCTTATCAAAGGGGCCCTTTCCAATCTTCCCCTTATTTTATTTCCTTGTACAAATGCTCGAAGTCAGTTTTGGATAGATTAGAAAAACTGCATCATGATTTCTTGTGGCAAGGGGCAGAAGAGAAGCATAAATTTCATCTGCTTAAGTGGGAAGATGTCTGCAAGCCAATAGTTGATGGGGGTGCATGCTCTCTCTCTTAGGAAAGTGGCAATGGAGATTCAAGGTCTAAGAGGGGAAGCTGTGGAGGGAACTCATTGCATCCAAGTATGACGTCCAAGAGAGGGGTTGGGAGATTAAGTCATCCTCCTACTATCGAGCTTTGAGTATCTGGAAGGCTATCAACTTAGTAGCTCCTATGCTCAAACTAGGCTTGGTATTCTCACTTGGAGATGGGGATAGAATCCATTTTTGGGAGGATCCATACTGTGGGAATAGAACATTGAAATTGGAATTCTTGTTATTGGAAAGACTCACTTTTAGGAAGAACATGCTAGTGGCAAGTTGTTTCTCCTTCACCAGTGTTGGTGGTGTGGTGGTGTCCCCCATGTTGTAGAGAGTTAGGTGATGAGGAAGCGGAGGAATATGCTAGCTAATTGGAGAAGCTCCCCAACATTCACCTCAATTTGGCTTCGAAGGATTCCTTGGCATGGAGCATGTTATCGTCTGGTAAAATTTCAGTCAACTCTTTCTATGTGATGCTATGGAATTTGTCTAGTACAAGTAGACAGGTCTTCTTCCATGATTTTTGGTTCTACGGGGCTTCCCCCTAAGGTGGCATCTTTTGTTTGGTTGGTTGGGCAGAAACGTATGTTAAATAAAGATAATCTTTAGAAAAGATCAATGATTTTCCCCAACACGTGTCTCCTATGCAAGGGTGGTGCTGAGTCTATAGATCATCTATTCATTCATTGCTCATTTGTGCGGCGATTGTGGTCCACTTTCTTACAGATCTTCGGCATGGTATGGGTGATTCCATTGTTAGTGGATGGCCTGCTTTGGATGTGGCACGTAATTCTATTTTCCAAGGAGAAGTTAGTGTTCTGGCATCTTCTTTTGCTTGCCATGCTTTGGAATATGTAGGGGGAACACAATAGGCGGTGCTTTCTTGAGAAACAAGGTCCGTGGGAGGAGATAGTGTGGAAAGTTAAGAGGGATGTCATAGAATGGGCTTCAGGGATTCAAAACGTAAATGCTCATGATGTTTCTTCTTTGTTTGGGACGTAGTACCATACTACTGTTTGGGATGTAACACCTTGTATATTTTTTGTTGCTTTGATATTTTTCAAGCAATCTTTCAATAAATCAGATGAGATCCTAGATCTACTATCCTTCAAAAGAAAAAAGAGAGGATCTTTTTGCATATTCCAGCAACAGTTTTGTACTAAGCCTTAGGTGCGGATTTTTGTTACATAGGATCACAATTTCAAGAAAATAAGGTAATTTGAATTCAGTACAGCATTTTCTTCAATATGTCCATATCACTTGGCTTGTGAAATAGCATTTTTACTTGAAATTGGCTGTGAAGGCTCAATGGCATTTTTTATACTTTAATTTTTGAGTAAATGGATTATCAATTACCATGTTTTTGATTGATAAGCAGAATTTACTAAGAGCAATTCGAAAAGGTATAAAATACAGCTACGATGGGTTAAGCAGACAAACACGCATGTCCTAAAAGAATACCTGACCTTTCATAGAAATCTTCCATCTTATAGCCCGGGACTCCTTTAATGTTTTTTCCCAACAACTAACTCTACTCCTTACCCTATATGGCTATATCTATCACCTGACAAGGATTTTCACCAATTTGTCAATACATGTGTTGTTTGACTCCTTGCAAATGGGCCAAAGTGCAGCAATAAAACTCAGTTGCCAAAGAATGTTTCCCTTTTGGCCTGGCCTTCTTGAAATTAGTATTCAGCACAGGCCTCGACTATGCCTACTGAACTGATTCAAGCACCACCTCCACACCTCAGCAGCAAAGGGGTAGTGAATGAAGAAGTGGTCCACACATTCCCCATTCTGCAAGCACAGGTAACATGCAACCATGATTAAATGTATATATACCCAAGGTGGTTGATTGTTAGCAGCTTGTCGCAAATCATTACCCACTTAAATACTATTACTCATGGGGGCAGATGGAATTTCATGGACATGCCATTGGACAGATAATATATTTCCATTAGTGAGCATGTTTTTCTTTGATATCTATATATTGCTTCATTTATGAAAATTTGGTGTATCTGATATTGAAATTCATATTGAAATGGAAATCGCTCTCTCCAAATATAGTGAATGCTTGAAAGTTTCTCACTTGATATTGTTACTTGCATCATTACTGGGAAGAAAAATGTCTGAAGTTTAACTTGTTACATTAACCAAACTTGCATTCTTCTTTACTTATTGCATTAACCAAACTTCTTCTTCTTCTTCTTCTTCTTCTTCTTCTTCTCTCTCTCTCTCTCTCTCTCTCTCTCTCTCTCTTTATTTTTTATTTTTATTTTATAAATATCAAGCAGGTTGGAGCTATAGTTATAACCTGTTATAAAGTAAATGGCAGATGAAAGCTATCTGAAAACATGGGTCTCAGACAAATTGATCTCACTGATGGGTTACTCGCAGCCTGCAGTTGTCAAGTTTGTTATTGGGTTATGTTAGTATTGAGATCTCTTATTCATTAGAACTTGGTACTAAAAGTACCATTATCAAATAATACAACGGAATGGTTATTGTGAAAATGTTGCCACTTTGCAGCCAAGACATCATCTTCGCCTGCTGATGTCGTAGGCAAGCTTGTAGAGTATGGATTTTCTTCATCTGCGGAAACACGCTTGTTTGCTGAAGAGATTTTTGCTCGAGTGCCGCGTAAAGCTTCTGGTTTAAATGTAAGTTCATCATCATTATCATCTTAGCTTTTCTTCCAACAGTTTGGGTTGGCTTTTAAATTGACTGGCACAAGTTTTACTATCGGCTGCCTCCAAACATCAACCTTTCTCAAGTACTTGGAGTTGACACAACAAAGGCTCATGTTCACACCACTCACAAGTTGACACGTTCTCACCTATTATTGATTCCCAGCCCAGCTATTGCATCATGCCCCAAAGGCGAGCATGCAAAGTCAGGTCTTGGAGGGGCAGTTGCCAGGCAAACTGCTAAGCATGAAGCACCCGCACACATAAAATCTTCTTTTTTAGTAGTTGGCTGCAGAAAATAGCAGTGGCCCACTGAAATCTGATAGCTAACATGGCTCGCATGCCAACTCAGTTTGGTCCCACAGTTGATCTTAGGACAATTATCGAGCTGACCATGGAGGGCAATTTGCCAACCGATGATGTCTAGAGCATGCAGTGCATATGGGTCCCCAAAAGACAAGCAGCCATTCACACATGAATGTACCATGATCAAACCAAAATTGAGAGGGACATGCTCAAGTAAATGGCTGTCAGGAAAAACAGGGAGACCGTTGGACATGTTTACCAAACATCACTCACATGCCAACACAATCATGCCCAACACTACACTTTAACCTAACTATTTCATATTATCAGGAAAGGGATATTTGCAAGTATTTGAGGGCTCTAAAATGCAATGCCAAATAAGCTCACTAGGGACATTGGAGGGATTTAGCTTGTGCTCATTCCAATTACCAGACTGATGCAGGCCCATGGCCCATCTAAGCCTATGGCATACTTGGGGCCTAGTAATGACATAGGCCCACAGCCCACCGTAGGACCCAACATGTGCTGATTTTTGGACTGTTTATTTATAAATTTGGGGGCCTAAATCAAGGATTGTAATTTACTATTTTTGGGAGATACGGGGGCTGATTTAAAGATATGATTGAAGATATGAAGGAGATGTGATTTATGTGATTGGGGATATGGGGCTGATTACTTTCTATGCTTGCATTTTATTGTTAGGCTTTTACCCTATTAAGGAAGATTAGATTTGTTTGAAATTAATTGAGATTGATTTGAAATCAATCTCATAATTGGGGTGATCTCAATTAAAGATTCATTTAGGATCTATAAAAGGGGGTAGTGGTGTATGAATTATTCATTTGAATATTTTTCTAAGTATGAGTTTTCTTAAAGTTTGTGAGAGAAGAAGGTTGGTATCAATAAAGTTCTCTTCCTCTCTACTCCATTGTTCTCGTGGGTATACTTTTTTTTTTTTTTTTTGCAATTTGGGTATCGAGATCTCATTGACTCGATAACTTGGTTGCACCACAAACTCGAAGAGCTTGATATGTTATCGTTGTCACCATCTCCTTGTATTAGGATTGGGTGACTTTATAGGATACTATTCCTATAGGGTCGACTTGACCATAACTTGAGGGTAGGGTCGAGCAATGTGGGGCCCACCTTAATTTTTAGGCAAGGGCCCAAAATCACATGGATCCATGACTTAAGTGGGTCATATAGACTAGAAAAGTTGAGATGTGACTTCTTATGGCAGGGGCCTGAAGAAAAGCATAAATTTTGTTTGCTTAAGTGGGAAAATGCTTGCAAACCATTAGTCAAAGGAGGTGCATATATCAAAGTTTTGGAATATATGAATCAGTGTTTTAAATAGAGGTAGCGTGATGCGTAGCGCTCAACCCTCTATAACGTGTAGTGTAAGCTACACGATACTTTTATTTTTTAATTTAAAAATAGGACAAATATAATAAATATTGGAAAAAAAGGGAAAAAAATATAAAAATGCCTAAAAGATGATTCATTTTATCAATTATAAGCATGTTCAAAAAAGTTATTACTTATCATTTATCAAAAGCCAATCCACATATATAAGCCAAATCAAATAATTATCACATTAACAACTTTCTAAGCAAACCACTTTAATTAATAATGTCTAATTGAAACCACAAGTCACAATTATGAAAAGAAATAAAAATCACATAGGTTAAAAGTATCAAGTATAATACAAGTGTCACATTCCTCAACATTAAAAACAAAGAAAATGTGAAAATAATAATAATAAAAATACATTGTAGCTTACGCTACGGACGCTACGCGCTACGTAGTTGTAGCGTACGCTACAACCCCTGTAGCGTACGCTATGGGGGATTTACGCTATTTGGGACGCTACGTAGCGCTACGGCCACGCTACGCTACGTAGCGTACGCTACCGCTACGCTACGGGCTCTATTTGAAACACTGATATGAATTTGGTCTCTTCAGTAAGTGGCGGTGGAGATTTGCGTCTGAAGAGGGGAAGCTGTGGAGAGAAGTTATGGCTTCCAAATATGGTGTCCAAACAGGCGAGTGGGAAGTGAAGCATTCTTTGTACTATCGGGCATATGGGATTTGGAAGGTCAGAATTACCGTTGCTCCTATGGTCAAACTTGGTATGGTTTTTGTTCTTGGAGATGGGAATTGAATTTGTTTTTGTGAAGATCTGTGGTGTGGGCCTACTTCATTGGCATTGGAATTCCCATTTCTTACTAGCTTGGCTCCCTTGAAGAATACATCCGTGGCTCGTTGCTTCTTCATTGGTGGTGGGAGTGGGGTTTGGTTTCCTCCATGTTGTAGGGATTTATCTGACGAGGAGGCGGAAGATTATGCTATCTTATTGGGGTGACTTCACAATATTGCCCCCTCGACGTCCAAGGATTCCTTGCTTTGGGCTGCTTCATCTTCATGCAAGTTCTCGGTCGAATCTATGTATTCAATGCTTTGGCTATCGTCAGCCCCAAGTAGGCAACAATTCTTCCACGAATTTTGGTTCTATGGTGCTCCTCCTAAGGTGGCAACTTTTGTTTGATTGGTTAGTAGGAAGTGCATTGTAACTTTTAGAAATGAAAGGGTAGAGCTATAGATGTTATAAGGAAGGTGATCCTCAATGTAAAGGAGTGGGCGGAAGTGTTGAATTCATAGTTTGTGCTGGGAGTTTTGATAGGGTGTTTGCTTGTACATTTTTGTGTGTGTTCGTGTGTGTGTATTGTATTGTGTTTGGCTTCGGCCTTTGTTTATGAAATATCATCATCATTTCAAGAAAAAAAAAACCCAAAGATAATCTTCAGACAAGGTCCGTGATTCTCCCCAATATATGTCTTCTATGTATGTGCTATGTAGAGTCGATAGGTCACTTATTTCTAGGTTGCTTCTTTGGCTGTCGGGTGTGGTCTTCCTTCCTTTATACCTTTGGAACAGATTGGGTGATGCTACAATCAGTGGTTGAGATGCTTTGGATGTGGGCGCGGCATGGAGTCAAGCTAGAAAAGGGTAAGCTAGCTTCTTGGAGGTCGGTGTTGCTTGCAGTGCTTTGGAACATTTGGGGAGAGTGTAACAGGCGATGTTTCCTTAGTAAAAGGGGCCTTTGGGAAGAGGTAGTGCGGAAATGTAAGAGGGACGTCATAGCTTGGGCATCTGGGGTGAAATATGTTAATGTATCTGATGTTTCAACTATTTTTGGGTTGTAACTTTGTGTTTCTTTTTGGGTTTCATTTTTCTTTGCCTTTTTTTTTTTGCTGTCTTCTTTAGGCAGGCAGCTTCGAAATAAAATTTGACTTGTTATTCTTACAAAAAAAGTGGGTCAGAACAACAGGAAACAGTTGGGAGAGGGGCGCTCGCCGTTGGTTATGGGCCCCACCATGTTTTGTATATGGAGTTCAATCTATTCGTTTGCTCCATCTTGCTTGGATGAGGGTGCATGCCAAAAATAAGGCCATGCAATCAAGGGAGGGTGTCCCCCTCCTAACTTTTCCCTTATTGTAGCCCACATAAGTCATGAATCCGCATGATTTTTGGGCCCCTGGCCTAAAAAGACTGGGCACGCTTAATGGTTGGGTTGGATTTCATACATGCGTGGCAGTGGCCCTCATACTGCTGGACCCTACCACAACCCTATGAGAACATTTTCCATATATATATTTGTGGCATATATATAGATGCTTACATCCAACTGGTTGGACTGTTTATTTTTATCCTATCCTGTTCATGTGACATTCAACCCGTCCAAAAGGTTAACCCCACCATGAGGATCACCTTAAGCACAAGTCAGCCTAATCCGCCCATTAGGTGGTCCACACCAATATTTCTTTTTTATATCAATGGTTATCAATTGTTTTCTATGGTGTCAACCACCTAACGAGTGTGATGGGCTGATTTTTGAGGTAGGAATTCATTATGGAGTGGCAAACACATTGGATGGGTTGGATTTCTCAAATGCGTAAATGGTCGGAACCTATGATTTCTCATCCAACAAGTTGGATGATAGGATCTCTCGTGCGTGCACACACACACACACACACATATTGTGAGTATGAGACTGATATGGCACACGTGTTGGTAAAATGGAAAAGGAGAACTGTTGAGGACAATAACAGAGGACAGAAGAAGAAGAGAAGAAAAGAAAATGGGGATTTTGTAGATAGACTGATATGAATAAGTAGAGGGTGAAAAGATGAATTGAATTGTAAAAAAGAACAATGAGAGAAGAATTTGAAAAACAAAAAGAGATCGATAAGTAAAATTCTTCTGAGAAGAAGAACAATGGGAAAGAAATAGTGATGGTGTACCTGAAGGAAATGAGAAGATGTCTATGGTAAAAAAAATCATAATGATGCTGCTCTGAACCAAGTATATTGTTAAGAAATAAAACAAGATCTTATGGGGGGAAATAATCTATGTCGTGTTCATGAGAGGTACCTCCATCTATGCACAATTACAAGGACGTTACTTGAATCTCAATAGAAGCAAAGGATGGATGCCTCTTTCAATATCTAAAATGACATTGTTATATCTATAACAAACAATGCTTGAAAACTCACAGGAAACCATACTTGCAATTGCTAAGTGTTATTTGGCCAAGCCAATGAAAAAATTGAGTCTATAGAAATTTGATTGAACCAATAATTGTCTTCAAAATTTTATAATACCATATTTGAACCTTGGTACTTGGAGATCAGTAAAATGGAGTGAATTTGGTTAATTTCAAAGCAGATAGATAGTTTCTTTTTAGCATTTGCTGCAAATTCTGTTTAGAAATACTGTGGTAGAACTCCTAAAAGCTGTTGTCTTTGATGTTTTCGTCTGCAAAAGTTGCAAGCTGCTTAGACCAGTAAAATGGTGTAAATTTGGTTAATTTCAGAGCAGATAGAGAGTTTCTTTTTAGCAAATGCTACAAAGTCTGTAAAGAATTACTGTAGCAGAACTCCTAAAAGATGTTGTCTTTTATGTTCTCGTCTGCAAAATTGCAAGTTGCTTAGACCAGTAAAATCGAGTAAATTTGGTTAATTGCATAGCAGATAGAGAGTTCCTTTTTAGCAGTTATGAAGTCTGTTTAAAGATACTGTAGCAGAACTCCTAAAAGTTGTCATCTTCTGCTTACATTTTATCAGTTATTTACGATTACCACATAAAGAATAAGGCACCACAAATGTAAAGGTAGAAATTCTGCATTATTCTGTAGTAAAATTGGTTTTCCATTTGTGGCAGTTATCTGTTGGTCCATATGATTTTTGGATCCTCTTGGCAGTGGTTGTGACATTTTATGTAAAATTTACCTTTCTATGTATTTCTCCTGTTTTACATGTTATCGCCAATATTCTTTTAGTCAACTCTTCAATGCGATGGATCTTAAATTTCATCAATATTGCTATTCAGAAAATGATTATCCGCGCTTGTAAAGTGGTGCAATGTTCAGTTGTTTGCTTGTGCTTCTTTGTTTGAAATGTTTGGTTGTTTGAAGAGGTGGGAGTCGGCGTACTGGACAAGCAAATTTAACTTTTTATCCTTTTGCCAGAGTTATCAGAAGGAGGAAAAAGAAGCAGCAATGTTGGTGAAGAAGCAAAAGAGTTATGCTATCTTAGATGCTGATGATGACGATGAGGATGGCGGTGGCAGAGTTTCTCCTGTTGTTGTGCAATCAAAGAAAGCAGTATCCCGTCAAAAGCACTTTCGGAAGAAGAATGAAAACCAAGAAAGCGAAGATGAAGAGGCATAATGTTATATTCTTATTGATAGAATTCACTTTTTGTTTCATATGGTAAGCTGCCATATCAACGCTCCTCCAAGTGGTTCCTTACTTTTGTTTTGACTGAATGATATGTTGCAGGTGATTGCACAAGGAGAAAAAGAAAGACGAGTTCGAAGACGGACATCTGTAGAAGATAATGATGATGATGTGGAGGTATGTTGTTTCTTTGGGGGTTTGGGTGAATGATAAGATTTACCTTCGTCATTTGCATAAGAATATCTTCCAATGCAATCTGTAGAGCATATGATATTCCTTTGGAAAATCTTTTGTGAAACTACCTTTTTCTTGATGAAGAAATTTGTAGAGCATCGCGTATTCGCATTTGGGATGAGAAAACATGGCCTGATATACATAAATGTTGTAGGTACGGTTACCAAAGCCTGTTTGCTTTTAAGTTTAATGTTTAAAAGAGACGAGTGTTTAGGAAAAGCAACTTGCTTTCTGTTAAAGATTTAGACATATATATTTTTGACCTGTTTACGCTTTTTTCGGCACCCCTTTCTGCTGGCTAGTGCTGGCGGCAGTGTTCAATTTAACTGCACAGGCTAAAACTAGCAAATCGATGTTTTTTTTTTTTTTTGACTACACACGGTGTCCCCGCCCCATTTTGAGGCGAGACTATTCCCTGCGGATGCACGCAATCACCCCCAACCACGTTTTTTTATCAGGTAATGCCGGGGAGGGTAGGGAAAATTGATGTTTATAAGCTAAATGTTTACCATCAGCTAAGGTCGAGGGAAATTTTTAGGGATGGGGACTGGCAAAATTGATGTTTATAAGCTAAATGTTTACTATCTGTTAAGGTTGAGGGAAATTTGTAGGGATGAGGAATGGATTTTGGTAAACATGTTATAAAACCTTGGTACTAGTGTACTACCTGTGGGAAAGGCATGATGTATCCAACTGATGCAGCCACTTTAGAACCATCCTCAGCTACCAAATCCTTGTTGGAACCAGACTCACATTTAACATAAAAATGACTAGGTGAAAAAAGGACAAAAAAGAAAAAAAAAAAAAGGAAAAAGGAAAAAGAAAATGTATAGTCAATGATAATGACAAGTTCTTAATTTCTTCAAGTGCATCTATGGGCATCCATATTTTCTGAAAATTGATCACAAAATCCTAACATGGAGAATATTGACCAGTTGCAACCGCCCCATATTCCTTTATCCCTTGCAAGAATTTGATGTCCATTTGTAGTTAATAAATGAGACACTTGTATTCCTTTCTAGTATATGCAGAAAAGAGAGCAAATATCTCATAACTGAATACATAATTACACAATGGCAATGTGAAAATGAGAGAATGTGATTTAGATGGGAACTGCAATAGAACCTCTAATTATGAATCAAAGTGGTATAGTTAGATCTTTTGCAATGCTTCTATCCCAACTTCGAAGGGCTCTGTGTTCCTTTATTGTTCAACACATGTAGTTGGCTTCTCTAAGTTTTCTCACATAATAAAAGCCTCAGAGATTTGCCTCCAAGGCTCACTTTCATTTATTTAGGTGCCTTCTGCAGTTCAAATTTGCTTTTGGTCTCTTTCTATTTCTTTCTTTGCTTCTGTTTCAAGGTACCCTTTCTTCAATCCTTCTATTTGAGGTTGAAGGGAATTGCATAATTTTCGCTTATTCTTTGAGATATTCGAAATGGCTTTGCACTCAATGTCTCAAAGATTCACCTCCTATTCTTGGCACCTCTGATCATGGGCCTTCGTCATTTGCCTGCAGCTTGAGAGTCTAGTTGGTTAATGCATTCCCCCCAGTATAGGGGGAATTGGGATCAAGTCCCGTTGCTGTGATGATGGAAAAGATGATATAACATCTTTATCGTTTCATTTCCTTGCCCTCTCACTGAAAAAAAAATGGCTCACTTCTGTCTCTTGTCTGCGACAGTCTATGGAGCTTCATTGATGCTGATGGATTTTTCAATGATGTAATTGATGCAGTTTCTTGGAATTTCTGCTAATGGGATGCCTACTGTTTGACTTTACACATTGTAGATGTTTATAACATTTGTCTTTGGGAGCATTGTGGTAAAAAGAGATTGGTGCATCAGTTCTTAGCATCGCTTGTGCGATATGTTTTCTTATATTGGTTCATGTACCAAGTGCCCTTCTATATTCTCTTCTTATCTTGATTCATGAAGGTATAATTATTGTTTTAATTCTAAAATATGTTTTTTTTTTTCTTTTTCTTTTCATGCAGTCCGAGGAAGCTAGGATACGCGACCAGGAAGAACGAGCACAGTTAGAGAGGAATATTAGAGAAAGAGATGCGGCTGGAACACGGAAGGTATGTAGAAGAATCTGAATCATCTGATATTCTGATGGCGTGTTGCTGAAAACACTCACGAAATCCATGAAACATCGGGATAACAATTAATTAGAATCTTGACCATCCTATGTAACCTCATTGAGCATAATTTACACTGGAAGATAGTGGCATTTTGGCCATTTTGAAACAAACTATTTTAAAATGTGGGAGGGAATAAAATGGAAACTGATGTCTCCTCTTTCTTTTAAATGTTTTCCCTTCATCTAAAACTCTACTGCAATCCACCCTTTTTCTTTGAAAGGTGAATAAATTTATTAATAAGACATCTGATGTAGGACATGAAATTCAAGTATAATGTGCAAGATTCTCAGGCTTTAGATCACACTAGTTCAGAAATAATTACACAAAATTCCATATCCCACACAAAAGTTCAAACACTCAATCAAGGGGAATCTTATGTGGATCCAGGCCTACACATGATGGGGCCGGATCAATCAAAATTATGGACCAAACAAGAATCAAAGGAGGGTAATTCATCCACACATGCACAAAAATAATTCCCCTAATCCAAGGGATTCAGAAATTTCAATTCGGGAAATCTTAAGGTTGAAGAAAGGGCACAGAATTGGGGATTTGAGTAATTTAGGGTTAGGTTTAGGGATTTTGGGTGAAAGAGGAGTGAAAGAGAGGAGGGACGAACTAGAGAAGTACCGCACGTGTGGACAACAGCAATGGCCTAGGCGCACGTGCGTGTGATCCTGGCCGCACGTGTGTGGGGCCCACTATTCAGAAAAACGCTACCTTGGCCTTGGTCGGCCAGGGATGGGACTCCAAAACCCCTAAATCTCAGCTCGATCCGAATTGATGGGGATATCACGGGCACATGCACGTACACGAGGAGGGCCCCACCATCGATCTGGATCGATGATGACGTCTAGGGAGGGCCTTCTAGTTAGAGGACTGCGTTTTGGTTCGTTGGAGTGGACCCGATAGTCATGTGAATTCCACCATGGGTTCTCATGATCGTGGCCAACTATTCTAATTAATCTAGTACTTTGGGTTTTGCTTATTATTGTTATTAGGAGTATCATGGACGGTTTATATTACTTTGATTAGTTGTTATTTTTGATTACTTCATCGCCAAGTAATAGGTTGCACACATGACACAGAGTTTTAGGGTATAGGGTTTTATTATAAATAGACATTTCTTGTAGTTTTTTTTTTTATTCAATGAAGATTAATAAAATTGTTGTGTTTTTCAGCTCATCTAAATTTCTGAGTTGTGGAGATTCAATTGGGTGTGAAACCTCCCTTCCTCGAAGGGCTGACTACCGTGGTACAACGCCACATCTATTCTGATTCGCTCACCTTCTTCCATCCATATTTCTCTTCTCCTACAATCATATATGCTTCAAATCCATCCTCTATTACAGCCGTTTTTCTCTCTATAGCAGATTTTCAGAATCTGGCCCTGCAGGAGGGCTGAAACTTCAGCGGAGCATCACGCACAAACCGTGCATCGGATCGAGCTGAGATTTAGGGGTTTTGGTCCCTGGCCAACCAGGGCCAAGGTGGCCTTTTTCTGAATAGTGGGCCCCACACGTGCGGCTGGGATCATACGCACGTGTGTTTGGGTCATTGTTGCTGTCCATACGTGCGGTACTTCTCTGGTTCGTCTCTCTCCTCTCTTTCACTCCTCTTTCCCTAAACCTAACCCCAAATTACTCGAATCCCCAATTTCGTCCCCTTTCTTCAACCTTAGGGTTCCCCGAATTGAAAGACATCACAAAGGCGAAAAAAAAAAATAGTTGCCACCGACCCAACCATTACAAACCAATCACTATGGTCGGATGCTTTGACAATACAATTGGCTTAAGAAATTACATCTAACATCGCCCTCCTCCAAAACAACTACCTCATCTGCCCTTATCACAGAAGTACGATTATTCCATTTCAGTTTTCCTACATAAAGCTCAAATGATCGCTAATAAAACTAATCTGCACACCACCCTCCCTGTACCCCCACCTCCTCCCCCATGCCATGGGAGGAGAAGCCCTTCAATAGACCATGGCATCACCCAAGAAATCTTGAAAAGGGTGAGAAACCTCTCCCATACCTTTCGAGCAAATGTGCAATGGATGAACAAGTGGTTCACCGGCTTCATGTCCTTCAAAAACACATGATGCAAAAATTGGGGAATGCCATTGATCTCTTTTGTAAGTTGTCCCTCATAAGCACTCTATTCCTCCCTAATGTTTACTGCATTGATATTGCTTATGTGCCCTTGGGACACAGATACGTATCTGTTATCGCATGAGATATATCGTTTGTATCGGGTAATGTATCACACTTTTTGGGAAACATGGGGAAACACTTGGGAAATTGGTCGAATTTTTCAATGAAACTTCAAGGATTGTTAAAAAAGACATTAATACACACTTTTAAACCATAACATTAAAAAAAAAAAAAAAAACAAGTGCACATATTAGGTTTCCTTTGAATATGGACCTAAGCTATGGGCTATCTGACTGGATTAATGCAACTATATTCAAAGTGAGTTCATAACATTTATAAATGTAAGAAGACATTTCTTAATAGAAACACAATTAATACATTCCAAAGCAAAACTAGTAGTAGAAATTTAAAAATATACATGTGAATGATGTGTTTGGCTGTGGCTCATACTAACATAGAGTTGTGTAGTGACTTGAAACTATCATCTCCATCTCAACGGGGTTGAGAATAGTATTGCTGCTCCACAAATCGACACTACTGTTCCTGGGTCAATAGAATGGTACCAATGAAGATACTCTCTGACATTAGGCCGATATTCATACTTTCCAAACTGAACCAATATGCCAATCTGTGGATACTCCGTAATTGTCAGTCTGTGGCTGATATGGATTTGGGATGAGCACACATGTAGCTCTCGAGTATCCATATTGTTGCCAATATCCTGATTGTGGATATCCCTGCATGTACTCGGAAGTAACTCCTGACTGTAGTTGAAAAACGATGTGCCGTAATTGCTGGAGTCGCTTGCCACATATCCACCAAGTCTGTATATGTATCCATATTGTGACAGAGAACTCGAGCTACCTTCATATGTATGTGATCCATATCTATGATGCAGAATTGAACTCGAGCTACCCTTTCGTGTCTGTGATCTAGATTTAGAGCCACCCCTAATGCAATGACATTTTCACACTGGGCTTGAGTGGGGTGGCTTGTGGGATGCAGGGGCACACTCGAGGTGGGCGACCCGTGTGAGGTGGGTGGCTCGTGTGAGGCAGAACCCTTGTGATGTGGGATCCATGAGGTTGGTTTGACCGAGGACATAACCCATGGGACGTGGGGCTTGGACTATGAGATAAAGGGATTGATTCGCCATGCTCTATCAGCCGAGCTTTTAGAGCAAGCGGTTAGTTGTCCTGCATCAAAGTGGTATCAGAGCAGGAGGTCTCGTGTTCGAGACTCTTCACCAGGGGTGATTAATGTTGGGGCATTTTCACACTGGACTCGAGTGGCGTGCCTTTGGGATGCAAGGGCATACTCAGGGTGGGCGACCCGTGTGAGGCGGGCCCCACCTGTGTGAGATGGGTGACTCGTGTGAGGCGGAACCCATGTGATGTAGGGCCTACAAGGGGGGGTTCGGTCGAGGACCTAACCCATGGCATGTGGGGCCTGGGCTATGAGATAAAAGGGATTGATTTGCCATGCTCTATCAGTTCGAGCTTTTAAAGCAAGTGGGTGGTTGTCCTGTATCATTTCTCATCAAAATTTGATAGCTTGTATGTCTTATTGTAGATAAGATGGGGCCGCAGTTGTCCTGGATGAGAACCATGGTTAGTGTCTTGCGTGGCATGATAAAACCCCCCTCCATAGTGAAAGGGCTAAGAGGCCCTTGAGATTGACTCCTAGATCGAGCCTTGCTATCGCCGCCACCATCATCGCTACTTTGCTAAAGTCACCGTCATTGCCATCATCATCGTCATTAGACTCATCACCAGCATAACTCTTCGTCTCGCCCTTAGTGTTGGATAAAGTCTCATCACCACGTGTCCCGCATGATAGTGACCGTCACGGGTTGCCCTTTGGACTTCTTGTCAATGGGTTAATAGCTTCACTCGGAGATCTAGCCTACTCTACATGAGCGTCAACATCAACCCCCTATCACTAGGGCTGAAAGTTGGGCGGGTTGAACCCGACCGACCCGTGACCGACCCGACATTGGGTTGGGCTTGGGCAAGATGTATCGAGTCCGATCTCAGGCTTGGGCTATACAAACACCAACCCGATAAATCTTGGGTCGGGCTCGGGTTGAGGTCTTGGGTTGGCCGACCCAACCCGAACCCGATCAATATATAAGTTACCTATAAATTATAATTGAGTGTGGATAGTATGTGTTGAAGACATAGGAAATTCCGATGTTGTCGGGTCTCATTGGTCCACATCATATCCAATGACTCAAGCTAACAAGAAATGTTGGATTTCTCTCTCCCAAGTAGATTGTTGTCCTATATTTTAGCTTGTTTGTTTAGAATAAATGAAGTTCTTTACGATAAATAACTACATATATAATTAATAAAATTATAAATATAAAAAATAAGACATGTATTAAAATATAATAAACTAATGCAATCATTAAAATATTAGCATATATCCACCCGACCAACCTGGCCAACCCGACCGAACCCGCTTGGGTTGGGCTTGGGTTGAGAATTCCCAACCCGAGGTTGGGTTGGGTTGGGTTGGGTTAGGGTACAAGAACCTTGGGTTGGGCTAGGGTTGAGCACCAACCCGCCCCAACCCGCCCGACTTTCAGCCCTACCTATGACGCTGCCTTCGCCGCTACGTGTGTCTCCAACTGCTCATTTGAAGTGTCAAAATCATTTGACCTAACCCACTTGTAAAGTGGGTCCTCTTATCTTCTTCAACGTATGCATGCTGACCTCTCGTCATTAGGTCCAATGGGTCGTCTATGCTTTTCTTCCTTCTATTGTGGAGCAGCCTCCTTTGTAACTTCATGTTGTACTGGCAGTACACTAACTTCTGAAGCATCTCGTACTCTAATCTGTTGCGCTTGTTTGTGTGAATGAGAGGGAATGTGCTCCAATTTCTTTCATAGAGCGAGAAGGACACCGTCTCTGTGAGCACACTGATAACCACCCACTGCAAAGTCTCTTAATCACTCCCATATATGGCCCACCATTCGCTTGCGAAATAGATAATTTTTTCCTTAGTTGCACATTTACTACTAAAATATGAAAACTAATTTTAAGTTGTAAAAGGTAACTAATCTAGCAACTCACATGCCATCATCTAACCCTTCACCCTCACTGTGGCCTCGCACCCAAACATTCCAACAAAATCATAGAATCTAACAATTTGTTGATGACATTTAGCAAAGGGAGTGTATGAAGGTTTTAATGAAGTTAGAGAGGAGGTAAGTGCATAAGATATTTTCCTCATTACCAAAGCTGCCTTTCCTCAGACAGTAGGGGAATAACTTATCATACACCTCATGCACAATCCTCTTCAAAGGGTTGTCTTTTTAGAGTCTCCGGTTGTAGTGGTACTTGGGATTCAAGAAGTATACTGAAACCCAATATGATAAAAGTATTCACATATCAATACAATAAAATAGCCATACATGCTATGCAAAGAACTAGTGAAGTACTGAAGTGTACAGACGATAAAAAATAAATTTATGTAACTACTTTTCAGGTTTGATGAAGTGGGTGTAGAAGGGTCCTTTCCCAAGGATCATTGATTATTGCACGCACCCTTTTATATGCTTTGGGGTCTTTAGTCTAGATGACATCTTTCATTAACTGTATGGACGCATATAAGGATCCCATCGACAAATATGCCTCATTATCAACCGTCCTCAGCACGGGCTCTTGAATACCCAACACATTACGCATGTGTTCCTAGGATGCGCTGCTCTATACAAGCTCCTCAATTCTCCAAGCTACTTTATTCCCACTTTGATTCCAGTTTGCATACTCCCTAGAGCTCAAAAGCTCTCGTAGCCGGTAGCCCTTGCTTGTGTTTTAGGAGGCTATGTAGGGCAATATAATTTATGGCGAATCGTGTCGCCCGGGCGCACTATATCTCCATCACACCTCACGTGCATCTAAGATAGTAACCTGATGTGGTTGTATATAAAGGTTGCGATGCATCGTGCATCAATAATAACGACTTTCACTGAAGGCCTCTCTGATCTCATCCAACATGAGATCTATGCAATGAGTTGTGTAAGGGGTCTAGTACATATGGTACTTCTTCATTATCTCCTTTCCACCTTCACAAATGCACTCCCATTGTTTGTAAAAAACTGCCCAATGTTTTTTCTCCCAATGTCTTTCATGGCATTATGCATTAGCTCATAGATGTAATTTATTTATTTTTATCTTATTACTGGCATCTATGGACTTTACGAACACTGTCCGCCCCTTACAATAGACCATAAAATTTAGGACCAACGTTCTCGTCAGTTCAGTTCACCCGTCACACATCACAGATTCACGGTGTAGCTGTACATCTCCCATGACTAACGATACCCATCTGCATAATGCTGCATCTCAGCATATTCATCATCTAAATATTTCCCCATTGTTTCACATGGGTGACACCACACCCGCACCCCCATGCTGCACGGCGTGGGTGACACCACACCCTCAACCCCATGTTGCACTTCACTTATCATATTTTTGAAGTGCGGTGTCGTTGCGTATTCGCGGGGATGTGATCATAAATAAAAAGACTTTGTTATGAACTTCCCCACCTTTTCCCTCACATCCCCTCCACTAATAATTTCCTTCAGTTTCTTGTGTCCCCCACACTTCAACCCCCTCTGAGAACTCCCCCTTGCTCCATTACCTCTTGCCTCACTCCGCTTTGCTCCACTCCTCCTACCAAACTCATGCGTAGACCCCTCAAATCTTGGCCGATCGCCTCCCACCACCTCTACTGATCCATGTCCCACTATTCAACAACACGTTTATAATCAAAATTCTCCTCATCCAAATCTATTACATCCTCACTTGTGTACGATGCCCGCCCTAACTCCTCCCCAATCTTCCTCTCCCATGCAGTACAATCGTCTATAATCTTCATATTGTTTTTTCTACAAATCCGTCATTTGTGCTCTCACATCTTTTGGGCATTTAGGGAAGTTAACAACATTTTGATACCCTCACACTAAACATTCCTTCAAGCGGGTTAGCCCTCCACTCTTCGATACATGGTTACACAAATTGCAAACACTCCCAAATCAATTATTGGGAAGAGGGGTCATGTACTCCCATCCAATGTCAAGCTGTCTCCCTTTTCCTCTTGACATGCTTTACCTGCAAAAGAACATTATGTTCACAAAGACAGTGTACTACATCCATAAAATTTAACATTTATTAATTGTTTTTAAAATAAATTTGTAATTATGTTTTTTGAATTTTTGAATTTTTTCCAATTTTCCCTAAATCGGACCTCTTATCCTCAAATCCTAAAGTTAGAGTGTATGTGATGATGATCTCATCAAACACTCCTACATACTCTAAAATTGGGCCCAATTGACTGCTGATAAAAGTCGAATTTCGAAAATTCTAAAAAATATTTTTAAAACTATTTTTTAATTAGAAATATATATATATATATATATTTGAAATTTCTCTAAAACTACATGAATCAGTAGATTAGGTCTCATACATGTTTGATTTCATGTTTAGACCTTGGTATTCAAAATCGGTAACGTATCGGCCATAACGGCCGATACGTAATGGTAACGGTTGATACCGTTACGCGATACGGCCCCGAAACGGGGCACCTCCATTTTTTGGGTTTGTAACGGCCGTTACGGGGCATAACGGCCGTTACGGTACCGTAACGATTGTTACGGGCCATAACCCTAAAGAAAATAGTAAAAAATGGAAAAAAAAAATGTACCTTTTTTTTTTCTTTCTTTTCTTGTTGTTGGGCTGCTGCGGCGCTGTTGAGGCAGCGGCAGCAGCCCTTCTTCTTCTTTCTCTGTGTTCCTCTCTCTCTCTCCCTCTTTTCAGTTCCCTCTCTTCTTTCCCTCTTCTCTCTTTGGTTTCCCTCTCCCCTTTTCAATTTCTGTCTTGGAAAAACAAATGGACTGCGTGCGTTGGAAAAACAGATGGACTGCGTGCGTTGGAAAAACAGATGGACTGCGTGCACCTTAAATGCTATGCGGTGCACGCAACATTGTTTTGTTATGTGGGGCCCACCTTGATTTATGTGTAGCATATCCATGCCGTCCATCAATTTTTCAGGTTTATTTTAGGGTAGATCCTGTTACTTTTAAGTAAAGGGATCCAAATCTCAATTGGACCACACAGTTGGGATTGAATGCCTACTATTAAAATCTTCCTAGGGCCCACTATAATGTTTATTTTCCATCGAACCTGTTGATAAGGTCAGATCTTTATGAAGGGAGAATACAAATAACAGCTTGATCCCCCCAAAAAAAGTCTTATGAAATTTGTAATGGTGGGAATTAAATCGTTATTTTGTGGTCCACCTAAGATTTGGATTAGCATCATTTTTTGGACCATGCCCTAAAATAAGTTGGCAAAAAGGATGGACCATATGGATATACAACAAATGCATTGAGGTGGGCCCCACTTTTAAAGGGATACCCATTAGTGGTCCACCGAAGATTTAGATTTACCTGAATTTTTGGACCATGCCTTAAAATGAGTTGGCAAAACAGATTGATGGCATGGATATACAAATACATCGAGGTGGCCTGCCTGACCCACTAGTGGTCCACCTGAGATCTGGATATACCTTATTTTTTTCCAATGCCCGTAAATGAGTTGCCAAAACGGATGGATGTCATGGATATATAATACATAATCGAGTGGACCCTAGTACATGGCCCTAAAAATTTATACACGAGGTATATATCAACTCAAAATTAACCAATTAAATTTTGGGACCATTTTTGCTAAGTCACAATCAGTGTTCGAAATATCGGTATCGCACAATGTATCGTACCCTTGGGATACAGATATGTATCGGTTATTGCACGGGATATATCGTTTGTATCGCATAGTTTATCGCACTTTTTGGGAAACATGGGGAAACATTGGGAAAATGGTTGAATTTTTTAATGAAACTTTGGAGATTGTTAAAAAGGCCCTTAATACACACTTTTAAATCATAATATCTCAAAAAAAAGATGCACATAATAAATTTCCTTTGTATAGGTTCCTAAGTTATGCGATGTTTAACTGAACTAACACAACTATTTTTAAATTGAATGCATGATATTTATAAATATATCATAGTCATGTATGAAAACAGTGGACCACATTACAGGAAAATACAAAGCTCAAGTGGACCATTACATAGGAAACAATGTGGAATAATGATTTCCACCGTTGAAACCTTCCTAGTGTCTAAAGTAATTTTTATTTGTCATCCAACCTGTTCGTAAGATCACAAAGACATGGATGAAGAGAAACCACAAACTTCAGCTTGATCCAAAACTTCTTTGGCCTCCAAAAAATTTTTAATGATAAAGGTTCAATCAAACCGTTTCCTGTGGTGTGGTCCACTTGAGATTTTAATTTGCTTCGTTTTTGGGATCAAGCCCTAAAATTATCTTTTAACATGGATTAACGGAGTGGATAAAAATAAATAAATAAGTGGACCCCACACAGTTTACTCAGTACCCTAACGGTATTGAGTTACTCAGTACGCAATCCGGGAACGGATTCGCTACTCCCCCTGACACCAGTGAATAGCTGGTGGTCGGTGCTATGTGGGCCACACCATGATGTATGTGTTTCATCCATGCCATACATCTGTTTTTACAGATCATTTTACGGTATAAATCCAAAAATGAGATATATCCAAATCTCAAGTGGACCACATTACAGGAAACAGTGTTGAATGAGGGTAGGCCATTTAAAACATTTTGGGGCCATAAAAGTTTTGGATCAAGATGATATTTGTTTTTTCTCTTCATCTGGGCCTGTATGACCTAATCAACAGATTGGATTTCAAATAAACAGTATAGTGGGCCATAGGAGGATTTTAATGGTATATCCAATCACTATTGTTTTCATGTGGTGTGGTCCACCTGAGATTTATATCCCTCTCATTTTTGGGTTCAAGCAATAAAATGATCTTTAAATATGGATGAACGGAATGGATGAAACACATACATCATGGTGGGGCCCACAGAGCACCGACCACCAGCCACGGAGCGGTGTCAGGGGGAGTAGCCAATCCGTTCCCACGCAATCCGCTTCCAGCGCGGATTATGAAGTCACGTCACCAAGTTACGTGGGTCCCACCATGATGTATTTTTTCTACCCACACTGTCCATCCATTTGAACAGATCATTTAAGGGCGTGAGCCAAAAAATAAGTCAGATCCAAAGCTCGAGTGGACCCCACCACAGAAAACAGTGGAGAGAGTGACGTTTACCATTAAATTTAGATGACTGATAAACATCATTGTAGGGCTCATATGATCTTATTAAATTCATATTTTCCTTTCATCCACGTCCATATGATCTTATTAACGGTTTGGATGACTGATAAACATCACTGCAGGGGCCAAAAAGGTTTCAACGGTGGAAATCAGTGTCACCACTGTTTCCTGTGGTATGATCCACTTACCGTTCTAAGTTTTGGGATCAACCCCTTAATTTAGATGGGAAAATAGATGGACGGTGTGGATGGACCACATACATTAAAGGTGGGCCCCAACTGAGTTTACTGAGTACGATAGGAGGGTGCTCAGTAAACCACACCGCTCCATTCCCCCATTTCGAGGCATGCGCACCTACGCACGTGCCCACTTTTGCAAACGTGTCATTGGTGTCGAATCCGAACGGTCCATAAGATGCGGAATCCCATGTAACCTTAGAGAGTGAATTTTCACCCTGATCTAAGATTCTGGTGGGCCATAGAAAAGAGAAATTCAAATCAAAGGAATAATCTGTTTGCATTTTTCATGGCCCACCGAAGTTTTGGATCAAAGTAAAAATTCGTACTAGGGGGTTTCATGAGGTTCTGCTTCATGTAGACCGTTCAGATTTTCGAGACTCATCAGATATGATGAGTTCTCAAAAAAGTTCGTATGTAGTGCGTACGAATTGGTTCGGACGTGAGCGTTTCCATCCCCATTTCACCCCTCCCGCCCCCATCTTCTTCATTTTCCCTCTCTGTCACGAGCGCTCTCCCTCTCCAGCCTGATTTCTTGCCAAATCTTCGAGAAATCCGAGAAATTCGGCCTGATTTCTCGCCGCATCTCCGAGAATCCGCACAGGCACGCTCCAATCAGCGAAGAAAGAGAAAAAAATGAAGAAAATAGCGAGAAAAATTCGAAGAAAGAGGGATACAGATACTTACATGTCAAATGGCCCACCTTCGATCACGCTACAGCCTACGGCGACAGGTACTCTCCGATCTCTCTCTCTCTCTCTCTCTCTCTCTCTCTCTCTCTCTCTTTCAACCCACGACATCGGCTTTTTATTGTTGTGGGTTGTTGGGTACAGTGGGACTCGTGAATCCCCTGCAAACGCACCCGTGAGTGTCTGTGACTCTTTTTGTCGATTTCCGACAATAATGGAGGCGGAAATACCGCGATATGGTGGGTTGTATTGGCGATATCGGTGATATCGACGATGTATCGCATGATATCGACGATATATCGCACGATATCGACGATAATATCGCACGATATCTGGATTTTTGGATTTTTGGTATCTTCCGCGTGTTATCGGCGCAGTTTCGTCTCGCACTGGTGCGATACCGATAATATCGGCCGATATATCGGCCGATAGTATCGATATTTCGAACACTGGTCACAATCCCAAAATTAAATAACTCCTACAATTTTCACCATTAGTTTGCAGACACTTGTTTTTTGACATAGGACCATTTGATATTTTTCATTTTTCACTGTCCAATAAATGTCTACCAATCCATTAGTGGGATAAGTGCCAATAGATTGCATTAATTTGAGGCTAGTTTGGGGCATCAAATGGTCCCCAAATCAGCCCTGAATCGACAACACTATTTACCTCAATTTAATTTTAGTTTTTTTTAAAGATCTATGGGTGAAAATGATATCAAATTGTTAGGTATCTGAATTACATAATAGGATACGAAAGTTCCTAAACTCTAGATATTGAAATGAAATGTATGTGAGTCACGAAGTATACAATGCACTAGCATTATAAATAAAAGGAAAACTTGAAAATATAAGATGTTTTGGTATTACATTCATTATAGTAAATTTATATATATATATATATATATATATATATTATATAGTTAGAAAACTAAATATAAATGGTTTGCAGTTAATTCCAGGTTGTCAGGTTCATAAATCCATCAGACAACCCGAAATAGCATTCTCACCAAAGAGTGGACCGTTACACCACCATAAACATGTTTCAAATTATAAATGAATGCATATTTGGAATATTCTGGATTTAATGGATATTTTTCCATAATTTTTTGACCAAAAAATATTTTGCACCGTTACACACCCTGTATCGGCCGTTACGGCATCGGGAACGGTGAGCACCGTTACGCCCACCGATACCGTAACGGAACACCTACTTTAGACAGTACGATTGCAACCAATTTGGGAGAAATTGCGAAAATTTTCCCAATTTTCCCTAAATCGGATCACCTACCTTCAAATCTCGAAATCAAAGGTTCAAATCCTTGATTTTCCATGCAAAACATGAAGAATCAAGCACTTCGAACATTTTGACACTGATTTGGTTTGATTTAAACAAAAAACAGAAAGGATTAACATGCAAAAAAAATACTCACCAAATTAGAATCGACCCCAAATCCGCTTAGATCTTGATTTTGGTTTGTAATCTCTGTTTTTCTCCCAAAAGATTGAAAAAGATGGACCAAAATCCACCCTAGAGGTGTTTAGAACACACAAGAATGAAGGAAAATGAAGATCTAAGAGTTTTAGTCAAAACACTGGTGCGGTTCCTGTCGGTATCGATGATAGTTGTTGATATCTATATCGTCGATACGAAGGAAAATTTCAAAAGAAAAGTCGCGATTTCTCATTATACCATCAATCTCATGCGAGATCGAACGATACAATGCAATACACTAGAATTTTGATACTCCGATTAGGTTTCATATCGTTGATTGCAATACCAATAATATCGGATATCGGTTGATATATTGGCCGATATTATCGATATTGCAATCATTGAATCATTCTGTCAGGTTTTGCCTACGAGGAGAAGACCAAATGGCCGTGTTGCCAGTAATGGAAAAGCATCTTGCAACAAAGATATCTCGATTTGTGGCTAGCTTAGCCATCACTAGGAACTCCTGGAGGGGTTTCTCGCCGAACCACAAGACTTCCCAAAATTGGATCCTTTGGCCATCACTACAAGAGAACTCGACCCTTGAACTTGTTCGCCACTCTTCAGACCATCCTCCACAACCCAGAAGCTCTAGAGAGGGACTATTCCTTCACCCACCAACCCTCCTCTTGGACGCCTTATTTGCCAACTATCACGTCTCTCCACATCCTTTCTTCTTCAATGCCAAACCTCCATAACCATTTACCTAGCAAAGCCTGGTTCAACTGCTCTAATTTTTCTTATCCCCGCTCCTCCTTCCTTGTACGACTTACACATATCCCCACCCAATGTTTTAAATATCAATGATATCGGCTGATATATCCCACGATATATCTTGTATCCTACCTGTGCGATACGAAATGCACAAGTTGTGCCGATATATCCCACATGCTCAATTCAGTGAGCATATTCAATTTCTGATCCCTTTTTTTTTTTTGTTGAAATTATGTTAAATCAGTTTCAAATGGTTACAAACCCATTGTTTCTTCATGTTTTGCATGAAAAATCATAGAGTTGGAGCTTTGATTTCGATATCCATTGGTTCTTCATGTTCTCCATGTTTTTTCGAAATTTCCTTCAACCAGCTATCAATTGAGACTAATTTCAAAATTTGAATCTAAGTGGTCCGATTTGGGAGAAATTGGGGAAAATTCAAAATTTCCCCATTTTCTCTCAAATTGCTTGCAATGTTGCACTCCAAACATGAAATCAAACATGTATGAGGGTTGATCTACTGATTTGTTAAGTCATTGTCAAATTTCTAAAAATTAAAATAATTTTTAATGAAAAAATATTATATATATATATATATATATATATATATATATATATATATATATATATATATATATATATATATATTCGAACTTCAACCAACTATTAATTGGGACTAATTTTGAAGTATTTAGGAGTGTTGGATGAAATGATCATCACATACACTCTTAATGTTATCTATTTAATTTGAATATAGTTGCTTTAGTTCAGTTAGACAACGCATAGCTTAAGACCCTATACAAAGGAAACATATTACGTGCACTTCTTTTTTGAGATGTTATGATTTAGTCTTTTTTTAAAACAATCCATGAAGCAATGTTTTAAATATTGACGATATCGGCTGATATATCCCACAATATATCTTGTATCTCACTTGTGTGATACGAAACGCACTGGTAGTGCTGATATATCCCAAATGTTCGATCTAGTGAGCATTTTCAGTTTCCGATCTCTCTCTCTTTTTTTTTTTTTTGTTTTTTTTTGTTGAAATTATGTTAAATCAGTGTCAAATGGTTACAAATCCATTGGTTCTTCGTGTTTTGCACGAAAAATCATGGAGTTGGACCTTTGATTTCGATATCCATTGGTTCTTAATGTTTTTCATGTTTTTTAATTTTTAATTTTAATTTTCAATTTTTTAATTAAAATTTTTTTCCCCTTCAATCAACTGTCAATTGAGACTAATTTGGAAGTATTTGATGAAATGATTATCACATACACTCTAATTTTGAAATTTGAGTGTAGATGGTCCAATTTGAGGAAAATTGGGAAAAATTTGAAATATCCCCAGTTTCTTCCAAATTGCTTGCAATGTTGCAATCCAAACATGAAATCAAGCGTGTATGAGGGCTGATCTACTGATTTGTTAAGGCTTTGTCGATTTTCAAAAAATAAAAATAATTTTTAATTAAAAATTAAATTAAATTTATTTTAAAAAAAGTATATATTTTCAAAATTTCCCTTCAACCAGCGGTCAATTGAGACTAATTTCGAAGTATTTAGGAGTGTTTGATGAAATAATCATCACATGCACTCTAAATATTATGCATTCAATTTGAATATAGTTGCATTATTTTAGTAAGACAATGCATTGCTTAGGACCCTATACAAAGGAAACCTATTATGTGCACTTCTTTTTTGAGATGTTATGATTTAAAAATGTGCATTGAGGTCTTTTTTTTTTTAAACAATCCCTGAAGTTTCATTGAAAAATTCAATCATTATCCCAATGTTTCCCAAAAGTGTGATAAATTACTCGATGCAAATGATATATCTCGTGCGATAACCAGTACGTATCTGTATCCCAAGGGTGTAATATGTAACACGACACTGATATTTCGAACACTGCCCTAAAGTTTCATTGAAAAAATCAACTATTTCCCCAATATTTCCCCATGTTTCATTGAAAAATTCAATCATTATCCCAATGTTTCCCAAAAAGTGCAATAAATTACTCGATGCAAACAAAATATCTAGGTGATAACCAGTACGTATCTGTATCCCAAGGGTGCGATATGTAATACGACACCGATATTTTGAACACTGCCCTAAAGTTTCATTGGAAAAATCAACCATTTCCCCAATGTTTCCCCATGTTTCTCAAAAAGTACGATAAATTACCTGATACAAATGATATATCCCATGCGATAACCGATACGTATCTATATCCTAAGGATGCGATATGTAATTCGATACCAATATATCAAACACTGATCCCACCTTAGAAGATGACATTTCTTCTTTACTTCGGCACCTTCCCACTGGAAGCCACGTCTTAGCCTATCCAACCTTTCTAACTCGCAGTTGGACACTTAAAGAGGGACATGAAATAAATTGGAAGATTCGACAGATCTACTTTAATCAACGTAAGCCTCCCCCCAAAGGAAAGGTGTTGACTCTTCCACCTTTCAATACTTTCCTCTCAATCCTGAGAATATTGACCTTTAACCTGAAAACCTCCTCAAAGCACCTCACCATTTTCCTTAGATTGTCCAATGTCTACATCACAAAAGAGGATCGAGTTGTCAGCGAAATGAAGATGCGATATTTGGAAATCGATGTTCTCCACCGTAAAACCAATAGCAACCCAATCAATTGACCTCTTTCCAACATCTTGCTCAATGCTTCTGTTGCCATTGTGAACAAAAAACAAGAAGAGTGGGTCCCCTTGCCTAAGGCTTCTTAATGCTTGAAAGAAGTCTTTAGGGGAACTATTGACAAGCATAGAAAATCTGGCTGAACACATACATTCATGGATCCAACTTCTCCATTTTTGATCAGCCCCATTGTTCCCATCATATAATCCAATAAACCACAATTCACATGGTCATACGCTCTCTCCATGTCTAACTTCTAAATGATCCCCTTCTTCTCCTTGTGTCGTGAGTCTGCACACTTATGAGCAATTAGAGCATTGTAAAATATTTGCCTCCCCATCACGACACATCGTAGGGATCTGATATATCATTCCCCAACACCGCCTTTACATGAGAAGCTAAGACTTTGGCAAGAATCTTCTACGGTTACCTTAGTAAGTTGATGGGCCTGGAATCCTTGCAAGCACTCAACTCTCTCAACTTTTGGGACAATGGCAATTAATGATACCCCAAACGCTGATGAAATCTGACCTTTTCCCCCCAAATTCAGAGAGGAATCAAAGCAAGTCACCTTGCATAACGTCCCAAAAGACCTGGAAGAATGCTATCGAAAGCCCATTTAGACCTGGAGCTTTATCACCACCCAATGAATCCACCATAGCTCTAATCCCTTCTAAGGAAAATTGCCTTTCAACACCAACAACATCCTCTGATGAAAGTCGGCTAAATTGAAGATTGTCCAAGCGAGGCCGCACCCAACCTTCATATGAAAGTAGCCCCCTATAGAATTCATAATAGCATCGCAAACCTCACTCCTTTCTTCAACCCTTCTCCCTTCCACTGTCACTGTTGATTGTGTTACTCCTAGACCCAACACTTGCGATCATGTGGAAGAATTTTGTGTTTTTGTCTTCTTCTTTAAGCTATGTCGTACGCGATTGCTGCCTCCATTTTATCTCATCTTCCTTAAGGCGCTTCATGTACTCGAGAGAGATTGGCTCGAATGGCCTTCTCTTCCTCCGTGGCTTCCATGCACTTCTCCTTTAAGTCTATAGCTTGGATGTCCCGAAGAATAGTCTCCACTTCAGCTTCTCTCTCCCATAACGCCTCTCTTTTCCATCCATCAATCTTCCCTCTCAATAGCTTAAGCTTTTGGAATAATCTAAACTTGGCAAAGTCCCCTGCCTCCAAAGAGTTCTACCGCTCTCTCACTAATTCCAAGAAGTCAACTAGAATTGGAATGGCATGAGGCCCTAGTTCTCCTCAACCACCTCCAACAAAATTGGACAATGGTTAGAAACTGGACTCGGGAGCCCTTTTTGCCACACTAAAGGATACTTCTCCACCCACTTGGGAGCAGGGTGTTCGAAAACGGTTACGTTTCGGCCGTAACGGCCGATACGTAACGGTAACGGCCATGACCGTTACGCGTTACGGGGTCATAACGGCCACCCTCTCTTTTTTGTGCCTGTTAAAAAAAAAAAAAAAGGCATTTACGGGGCCGTAAAGGCCATTACGGGCCATAACAGCCATTACGGTACCATAACAACTGTTACGGGCCTAAAGAAAATAGGAAAAAATGAAAAAAAGAAAAAGAAAAAAAACATACCTTTTTTTTTTTCTTTATTTCCTTCTTCTTCTTCTTCTCAGGCTGCGGCTGCGGCTGCAGCCCTGCTGTAGCTGCCCCTCTTGTTTTTTCCTTCTCCTTCTCCTTCTTCTTCTTCTCGGGCTGTGGCTGCGGCCCTGCTGTAGCTGCCCCTCTCATTTTCTTCTTCTCTCCACGCACCTTATTTGTTTAGCCCCTTTTCTTTCCCTCTCGTTTTCTTCTTCTCTCCACGCGCCTTATTTGTTTAAGTGGTCTGCGGCGCACGCCGCTTAGTGCACTTGCACTGTTTTAGTGCATGTGACCCACCATGATCTATGTATTGTATCATATATCCATGCCACCCATCAGTTTTTCCTGATCATTTCAAGGTATGGTCACTAGAATGAAGCAGATCCAGATCTCAAGTGGACCGCATAGTAGGATTGAATGCCCACTGTGCACTTGCATTGTTTCAGTGCATGTGGCCCACCTTGATTTATGTGTAATAATAATAAAAGTTTTAATTGTGGAAATTCAATCCCTACTGTGTGGTCCACCAAAGATTTGGATTTGCCTCATTTTTTGGACCATGCCCTAAAATGAGTTGGCAAAAAGGATGGACAACATGGATATACAACAAATGCATCAAGGATTCAAGGTGGGTCCTATGTTCAGGGCGTCATTCACTAGCGGTCCACCTAAGGTTTAAATCTGCCTGTTTTTTTTTGGATCATGCTTTAAAGTGAGTTGGCAAAATAGATTGATGACACGGATATACAAATACATTAAGGTCGACCCCAATTTCAAGGCCTCACCCACTAGTGGTCCACCTTAGATATGGATCTACCTCATTTTTGGACCATGCCTTAAAATGATTTGATAAAACGGATGGATGTCATTGATATACAATACATACATCGTGGTGCGCCCTATGTAAATGGCCGTAAAAATTGTCCATGAGGCATACATTAACTCAAAATTAATAAATTAAATTATGGCACTATTGTTGCCATTTTACAATTTCAAAATTAAATTATTTAAATGATTTTCACCGTTAATTTGCAAACAATTGTTATTCTGAAATAGGATCATTTGATATTTTTCAGTCTTCACTGTTCAATAAATATCCACCAATCCATTAGTGAGATAAGTGCCAATAGATTGCATGACTTTAACGTTGATTTGGGGCATCAAATGGTCCACCAAATCAGCTCTAAATCGACAACACTGTTTACTTGAATATAATTTCAAATTTTTTCTTAAGATTTATTGGGAAAAATTATATTAATTTGTTAGATATATGAATTATATAATTGGACATAAAAGTCCCTAGATTGTATGCTGAAATAAAATGTACACAAGTCACAAGGTATGTAATACACCAATACCTACAAATATGAGATATTTTGGTATTAGATTCATTCTAATTAATTCATATTGATATTATATAGTTAGATAATTAAATATAAAAGATCTATAGCCAATACTAGGTTATCAGGTTCATAAATTCATTAGGCAGTTCGATACAACTCTCATCAAAGAGTGGATCGTTACACCACTATAAACATGTTCCAAATTATAAATGTATGCGTATCTGGAATATTTAGAATATTCCAGATTTAATGGATATTTTTCCATAATTTTTTGACGAAAAAAAATTGCACTGTTATGGGACCCGTATCGGCCGATACGGGGTGTATCCGTATAGGTAACGGTGGACACTGTTATGCCCGCCGATACTGATACGGAATACCTTGCTTGGGAGAGACAAGAAAGTGGTCCAACTTAGACATGACTGCATTTTCTTGCCATTCGTCTAGGTGAACTTTATGTGGCTCATCGGAAGGTCCATGTCATTCCTAACCATCCACTCTGAGAAATCGTGCGTGCTTCGTGTGATTTGGCCACCTCTCGACTTCTGATCACATTGAACTCACCCCCAAAACACCACGGGTATTGCCACCTACAATGAATTGCATCCAACTCCTAGAAAGACAACCACAACATTGCTAGGTTTGGAACGACAAGGAATACCCATCCGAATCTTGACGACCTCTCCCTGAGCAACATTGAAACTGAGAATGACCCACTGCAGCAGTCCACTGAAAAGAGTTCCAGATGACAAGAATCCCCCCGCAGACCCAACGACATGGAGGACTTCCCAGTCCTCTCCTTACCAATGGAATCCACAATCTACAAGTATACAAGCCTGCAACTTTGTCTCCTGCAAATTAACTACTTGAGCCTTGCAACGAGAACACATTCCTGATTTGAAGCCTTTCCTCTATGCACCCTAAACCCTTCACATTATAACTGAGGATTTTCATTGATGCAACATTCAATTTCCTTTACCCCTCATATCCCTCCACTCTCCTTATAACAAAAATCAAATTTCTTTCTCCTTAGGGCCATTTGGATTCTAGGAGTTGTATGTCCTAGGGCTGTGGGAGTTGTTAATCCTGCATTTGTCAGCCTCTGAATTGATAGATTTGTTGCCTGGTGGGCACATTCTGCACTAGGTGTAGTAAATCTTGGAATTTGTAAATTTGTTGTTTGGTGAGCTATCTTGAACCGGGAATCGTAGATCCTACAATTTGTATATATGTTGTTTGGTAGTGGAAATTATACATATGGCAAGAAACTTAAGACAAACATAGCTGGCCTCACCTTTTATCCATAACCTTCGATATCTCATGGGTGTGACATCCTAAGTTCCTAATCATGTAATGGGCGCCATCATGAATATATAAAGGTTGCCTCGCTATGAATCCCTACACATTGTTACCTATAATACATGGAAGCCATTCCAAAGGTTAGCCCACCTTGGTGTAAAATGATTGCTAGTTTTGACAAGTGATCATCCACTATGGGGCTAGATTCAACTGTTGATCATCCACCATTGCTAGATCCAATCGTCGATCTGACCTTTGATCATCCACCATTGGAGTGTGATTCCTTGTATACCAGTGATACTTATCAATTGTCTTATTGGATAGTAACCTAATTTTCTTTTTAATAAGTTCTGTTAATTATCAAAACAAAATGGGCTAAATCATCGTAAGATCTGACTGCTGACCACACTTTTCCAATGGATCTGACCATTGACATTCCATTATCTCTCTATTCAATGATTGGTCTTCCATAATGATGCAGGGATGAACGCGATGAGGTCGATCACCGTCTTCCTCAAGGATAACTACTCCGAATCCACGGAGCTTCTCTGGACTCCTCACAGAGACTTCTCGAATCCACGAGGAAAAGAAATAGAAATAATTTTAAGATATATGAAAGAAACTTGTTGAATATTGATAAATCGTGCTACCTTCTGTGATTATCTTTCTGACAGATTGTTTCGTGTTGCCAATTGCTGAAATTCTTCAGTGTAATCTGTGACAGTTCGATTCCCTTATCGGCAATTTTGGTATCGCTGGAACAATACCTGCTCGTAATTACTTGGGAGGAATCGTGATTGAAGAAAGTCTCATCCGTGACCATGATGAGATGGGGGCCTTGTTCTGTCGGGCACGTGAGAGTTGTAATTGCTCCCACCATGCAAAAGCACCGGATTTTAATTTGAAGGCTACTAATTTCAAATTTCACCTTTTTATGCTTTGACACATCCATGTAATTGAAATATTGTTCTACTTCGACAGGCTAGTTGAGGAAATTTTCTATACATAATAATCCATTAAAACTAGGAAATTCGGCCTTACCTCGATAGTCTCTTTCAATACGATCTAGACGATTTCCTTCATGGACTGGTCGTTGGGCAAAGCCGTCATCGAGGTCCTCGTCACTAGAACTCGCATTATCTGGTATAGGCGTATAGCCCTACGATTCACCACTGGTAGTGCTCTACGAAAATCTGGGTTGTGCCGTACAGCAACCACGGACGGTTGAGCATCACCTAGGGCTTGGGATGGAATTAGCACATCTGCAATACGGTTGAGGGTTGGCTGCAGCTCTTGCATGGTCAACTGACTCTCCTGGTGGAAAGCTTCCATTCTTTTCGAAAGACAACGAATCCCTAGATCACCGACCACAGGATTTTGGTTCACACCTTTGTTGTTTGCCATCGGCCCGAGGGGAGTCCTCGCTCTGATACCAATTGACGCAGGGATGAACGTGATGAGGTCGATCACCATCTTCCTCAAGGATAACTACTCCGAATCCACGGAACTTATCTGGACTCCTCATAGAGACTTCTTGAATCCATGGGGAAAAGAAATAGAAATAATTTTAAGATATATGAAAGAAACTTGTTGAATATTGATAAACGAGTCTGCAATCCTTTAAATAGGAATACCAAGACTTGGAAGAAGTTTAGGAATTAAACTATAACTAAAACTCTCTAAAATTCGTAACTTACTATAAATAGTAAATTTCTATTTATAGTAAGTGTCCTATGTGGCTTGGCCACGTTATTATCCTAATTTTTCTAAACACTTTTCATGTTGGGCGCAACTCCTAAAGGCCAATGAATGAAGTGTTATAATCAAACTAAAACTTACTATTTATAGTAAAAATGGAATTAAACATGGAATTCGACCGTCGATATGATGAAATCTCGCAAATTTGGCGCGGGCAACCCGGCATGGCCGGGTTGGTTGGCTAAAGTAGCTCGTCCTACCCCAAAATCATATATGGTATGTCAAGCAACTCATTCCGGTTTGCGAGATATGCATGTTTTAAGGTTCTGACGGTCTTGATGACTTCTGCCTCCGATCGGGCCTTCTCTGATCCATCTTGGACATGAAAGTGTCTGCGATCCGCTCTACATCAGTCCCCTCCACTTCAAAAGAACTCGTCCTCGAGTTCTCGTGCTGCTTCGGTTCTTGATACTCAGTCCGATGCATCGTAGCGATACCCGGATCAAAAGTTATGATCAATTTACGGTCCACCTTCTTTTGGTCTAACCATGCTAGGAATGTATTTGTGACATGTTCTACATCACATAATCTTACAGTCCAACTTTTGACTTCCATCCTTGCTGGATCTGATCGCTTATCTTCCATTATCAAATGACCTTACTGTTGATCTTCCAATATCACTAAATCTGATCATTGGTCTTCTGTAACTGCAAGGACTGTTGATTGTTCTTTATCAATATATTTGACAGTTGATCTTTCACAAATGCTAGATCTGATTGTTGATCTTCAATGATTTGCTAGATCCGACCATCTTGTATCAATACCGTTAGATCCAACAATTGATCATCCATTATTGCAAGATTTTACCATTGATTGTTTATCATCGTTGTTGATTTACCATCTCTTGCTAAGTTGCTATTGATCTCTAATTTGGGCCTCTTGTTGATCTCTCCATGATGGACTTTGGATTGTGAATCGTTACCATTTGATCCTTTTTTTTTTTTTTTGGAGGATTTTTTGATCTTCTTTTTCACCTACCTAATAATCTCTTGCACTGTTAGATGCCATCTTGAGCAATTTCAGCCATTTGATGTCTCTAAGAGATGTTGGATTTTGGATTTTGGTATTGTCATTTTGCACCATTGGATACTGTTCTAAGCAGTTGGATGTTGCTGTCAATAATTTGGGCTCTTGAAATTTATTTCAAGTGATTTTGAGGTAAGTAGTGGGGCCAACAGTGTTGATATGGCTGTTGGATGGTGGTGGCAGGTGATCGATGTCGGAGGATGGTTTTGGGGGTGTGGTGCTGCAAATCCTTGGATTGTCCAATAACACCGTTTTCGTAGTTGTCCATCATTTTATTTCAGGGTGGTAGGTGGGCTCATCAATCCTGAAATCCTGGAAGGTGTCAAACATTGATTTCAAACCTTAGTTGCACAATCCTTGTAACCAAGTGCCGCTCTTGCTTCAAATCATGCTTCAGACTTATGCTCCCATTTTCTAGCCATTTATACTTACTAAAGTTTTGAAATAGACACTTCACTAATCCTGCTCCCGCACCTGAATCTGTTGCCACTTCACGCCATGCTTCGTGCAACCAGTGTTTAAATTGTCGGCGATATTATCGAAATATCGCCGATAATATCGGTATCGCTGGACCAGCGATACCGAAACCCCATTATTTCGTTTCTCTTCGGATTATCGGCGAAATATCGAAGATATCGGCGAAATATCGGAGATATCAGCGAAAATCTTGGATTATCGCCGACAATATTGAGATTATCACACTGTAGCTACCAACCACGATACCTATCATGGGAAAATTGTTGCCAACAACCCAAAAATCAAATAAATAGGTAAGAAAACCCCTCTTTCAAAAAATCGAAAAAAATATCGGAACTGGAAGATCTCCTACTTGTTGATCAGAAGTCGGAGCTTGGAAGCACGCCTCGATCAACAGCGGAAGAATGCCCTCGATCAACAGCGCCGGTCTTTGTCCGTTCGGATTTACAGGTAAGAAAATCCCCATTTCTTCGGCAACAATCCTCCTTCAAAAACCCCCTTTCTTCGGCGGCGATTTCTCTTCGACGAGATTTTAGGGTTTTTTTTTTTTTTTTTTTTTTTTTTTATAAAGAAGGGAAGATCCGCTGTTATGTAGCGTGACTAGCGTCAAGCGCATGACGCGGTTTCGCTGGTGATGCTGCCAGGTGGTGGTCGTAAGTGTTATGTGGGCCCCACCATGATCTATGTGTTTTATCAACACCGTCCATTCATTTTTACACGTCATTTTAATATTTGTTCTCATAAATGAGATTGATGAGAATCTCAAGTGGACCACACCATTGGAAAACAATAATGATTGAACGTCTATCATTAAAAGCCTCTTAGGCCCACTGTAACGTTTATTTGACATCTAACATGTAGATCAGGTCACACGGCCTGTAGATTAGGTCATACGGACCTAGATGAAGGCAAAAAACAAATATCAGCTTGATCCAAAAAACAAATACGGACTTGGAAGTTTTTAATGGTGAGAGTTCAATCATCGCTGTGTGGTCCACTTGAGATTTTGATCCACTTCAGTTTTAGGTTCTTACCATAAAATTATCTGTAAAATGAATTAGACGACATGGATGATTCACATACATCATGTTTGAGGTCCACGGAGCACCAACCATTAGCATAGGGAGTATCCAATCAGCAGTGAGTACCTCGTACGCGTATGGAAACTGAGTAAACTCGATGAGGTCCACCGTGATTTATTTATGTTATCCAATCCGTCCATACATTTTAACAGAAAATTTTATGCCTTGAGCCAAAAAATGAGGCATATCCAATGTTCAAATGGACCACACCACCAGAAACAGTTAAATTGAATGTCTACCGTTGAAAAATACTTGGAGGGCCACAGAAGTTTTGGATCAAGCTTATATTTGTGTTTTCCATTCATCCTTGTTCGTATGATCTTATGAACTGGTTGGATGAAAAATAAACATCACTGTGGGGCCTAGAATGGTTTCAAAGGTGGAAATTATTATCTCCACTATTTACATTGGTATGATGTACTTAATTTTTGGATACGCATCAATTTTGGGCTCAACCCCTTAAATTAGATGGAAAAACGAATGGACGGCGTGGATAGACCACATACATTCAAGGTGGGCCCAAATGAGTTTACTCAGTACGATAAGAGCCTACTGAGGCTTACTGAGTAACTCAGTACGCAATCTGGAATTTCTAATTAAGCCTTTCGCATGACGTTATTGCTACATAGGGCCCAGCATGATGTTGATTAAAAATCCACCCCGTTCATCCATTTTTTCAGATCATTTTAGGGGATGAGACCAAAAATCAGGTGGATCCAAAACCCAACGTGGACTTACAAGAATGAAAATTGGAGAGATTTTTCCATCGTCGAAACCTCCTTGGGCACCATCTTGATGTTTATATGCCATCCAAACTGTTTATAAGTTCATTTTGATTGGGATGAAGTGAAAACACAAAACTATAGCTTTATAATAAACTTTTTGTGGCCAGACAAATGTTTAAACGGCGGTCACTAAATCTTCACTATTTCCTCTCGTGCGGCTGCCCTGAGTTTTGGATCCAAATGATTTTTTTACTGCTGTCCTAAAATTATATTAAAAAAATGGATGGACGGAGTGGATTTTTTTTTATAAACATCATGGTGGGCCCCACGTAGCATCCCGGTGGAAGAAAGAAATCCGCATCCTGACGCGAATTAGCTATCGACATGTTGAGTAGCGAGACTCGCTACTAAGGTGACGTCACCAAGTTTTGTAGGCCCCACCGTGATGTATGTGTTGTATCCTCACCGTCCATATATTTTTATAGACCATTTTAGAGTATGAGACCAAAAATGAGGTATATCCCAATCTCAAGTGGATCACATTAACTTAGACCATTTAAAACTTTTTCGGGCCTATAAAAGTTTTGGATCAAGATAATCTTTGATTTTTCCCCTCATCTAGGTCTGTATGACCTAATCAACAGATTGGATGTCCAATAAACAATACAGTGGGCCCATCTACGCTTGTCCAGATTGGATTTTGATGGTGGATATCCAATTACTATTGTTTTCATGTGGTGTGATCCATTGGAGATTTTGGATCAAGATTGTATTTTTTTAAAATTCATTTACTATTGCATGTCTTAATTGTTGTAAGCTTGCATTTGTATTATATAAACTCATTTTGATTACTATTTAAGTAATTTCTTACGACAACGCATGCCTTTTGGCCCCCATTAAATGGAAACTTCTAATTTAATGCATTCTTTTTGCAATTTTTTCATTCCTGAATATGTAAATGTGTATTTAGGCATGTCCTGAAGTTTCACTGAAAAATTCCATCATTTTCTCCATGTTTCCCCCTTTTTCCTTGCATTTCCGGTTATCGGCGATATTATCGGCGATAACGATATTATATCTTTATCTCCGGCCAGCGAAACTTGTAGCGATACCGACAACTCGAACATTGTGTGCAGCAACAATTCAAACCATATCCGTGGATTGGTGGATCCATGATTGACGAATGCTAGTATCCATAATGCCCCAAAATGTCCTTTCTTCACTAGATATTCTTCTCCAGTTCACTTTCTTGTTTTTTTGCTAGTAAAATCTTGTCTTTTTTACTAGCATTTTCCAAGGCAGTCAGTTGTAGAATTTGGTGATGGTTAGAACTTAGAAGAAAAATAATTAAATAAAAAGAACTTATAAGAAAAATGCCGAGGGGGAGGAGAGAGAATGTATGCGTGGGCAGTGAGCGAGGTTCATGATTTTGAGTGGTATGAGATATAACACGTCTCTTTCTTTTCCTCTCTGTGTACACACACAATATAATACGAGCAGCTTTTGGATGCCACTGCAATTAGTTTTGTAGGGTGGAAAACTTCGAATGTTTAAAGACATGGGAATACATTTTAAATGAAGTTGAGGGATATTTGGGAACTGAAAAATGTGGCTTTGTCCTACGGTTTACAGTTCACCCGCAATAAGTATTTTTGTCTTTGAGGTTTGCTCAAATACAAGGCATATTGCAATATGATACTTAGGTACTTTCACCATTGGGATTTGGTTATTTTCAATGATCCAAAACATTTATGTGATTGGGGTATCCTTAAATGGGGGATGCCCGAAAAATGTCTCAGATTGAATGATTTAATCATTTGATTGTACAATGGTTATGGTTCATCCAAAAGAGCCACAGTTTAAAGGTTTGAAATAATCCAATTTGAGAGATTTTCCTTGTCGCCTATTCAAAATATATTGTGAGACTAGTCGTATAAACGGTTTGAATCATTTGAGCACCACCCATATTCTAAGGCTGAAGTCCTGACGTATCATATTGCAATACCTCAGGATGTATTCAAGCAATCTCTTTTATTTTCAATTCTTTGATAATAGCCTGCTTGAATTTCTCATCTTTGCATGTAGCTTGCATGGAGTGTAGCAGTAGGGAGCAAAGGCCCGCGGGGCCAACTGTGATAACTGTGTGAAATCCATGCCATACACCTGTTGCACAGGCTCATGTTAGGATGTTAGCACAAAATGAGGCATATCTCAAGCTTGAGTAGGCCACAACATAGGAAAACGTGGAGATGGGTCGCCCACCATTGAAACCAAGAGAGGCCTTCTTTCTCTCCCTTTGCATGTAGCCTGCATCTTCCTGCAAATTTCTCCCACTTGTTTCCCCCTCCTGGATTGCTCTTACTTCTCTTTTGTCCTCTTTGTATGTGTGTTGCATGTGCTACTTACCTATAGTTTGTGCCTGCACATGTGCACGAAAAAACATGCAGGAATATATTCACTTACAGTGTGTTTGTGTAGTGTATGCAAAACGTACATGTATATATTCATCTAGAGTCCTACAGTCGCACATGCAAAGTATATATGCATGTATCATTCCATTGATTGCTGAATATCAAGAGAAACATTTCGATGTGTTTTTTATTTTTATTTGGTATTCAAATGTACCCATAGCTTTCAGTAACAGTGGAAGATCTTCTATATTTTGCAATCAAATCGAAGTTTACCTTCCCCCCCAAAAAAAGAAGAAGAAAAAAAAGTGGAAAATCTTCTATGGTTACTTGTAAAATTTTGGGATCTTGTTTAGAGTGATGGTTCCTTTCCTTTCTTGATTTTTTTATTTTTTTGTCCCATTAACAGTTGACAGAGCGAAAGTTATCACGTGAGGAGGAAGGTACAAGTCCTTTGACTGAGTGCAGTTCTTTTGGTTGTTTCTTTTCCCAAATATATTCCAGTCTGATCTTTCATGTAATAGAGGAGGCGATTCGAAGATCTAAAGCTTTGGAGGACAATGACACTTCAACTCTAAGGTTTTTACTAGTCCACAGATTTTTTGTTTACTTATCATTGATATTGCCTTGTGCTGGTTAAGTTGAACTATTCCGAGAGTTCTTAGTTCAACACCAGTATAAGACTGGTCGATGTTTTAGGAATTGAAGCAACTTGAAATCAGTCTGCTTGGATACTGGTCAAACCAGGTTGCCTGAGTACCAAAAATTTAATCATTCACATTTGACATTTGAGATCTGCTGTGCTTTCACAGGAAAGTTTCAAGGCAAGAATATCTAAAGAAAAGGGAGCAAAAGAAGTTAGATGAGCTGAGGTATGCCTGCAAAATTTGTAATTCTTATTGCTAAAATGTTTTCTTTAATGTATCTCGTCCTGAGTATATTTACGGTATTTGTTACAAATTTGACCGGAAACTTATATTGACACCCTTGCATATTGATTGTCAAAAAAAGAAAAAAACAAAAGAAAAAGATGACACCCTTTCATATTGATGCATATGCCAGTCCACTTTGTTGTTGGTTACATTATAGCACTCTTGTACTATTCTGATTCCAAAACTAGAAAGAAGGGTGTAGATATAAAAAATCGTTTCATGTTTCCTACTTTCTGTTTCTTGAAGCTTCTGGATGAATCTTCTTTTACTGAAGCACAGAAATGGCTCCAAGATGATATCCTCCTGTTACAAGATCTGCAGAAACCTCCTACTTTCTGGTTCTAACTTTTGCTGAGTTGTTGATCATAGGGATGACATAGAAGACGAGCAATATCTGTTTGGGGATGTTAAACTGACTGAAGCAGAAATTCGTGAGATGAGGTAATCTGATCATGTATCATTTGCCTGTGCATTTTCAATTTGTTTAACAGGCAGTGTTATTTTTATATGTGACCTTAAGATTTGTTGAAATTTTCTATCCAGTTATTCTTATTCCTATAATTTTATCCATCCATATTTTCTCATGTTTTTGTCATACTCATATGGAATGAAGTGATCTAGTTTGGGCTACTCTTATTTGGATTTTGATTCCCATGCTGCAATGATAGTAGGTAAAAATTTGGAATTGCATCGTGCCCAGCATACCTATAAAAAAGAAAAAGGAATTGCACTTCTACGTAAGATATAGGTTTCTTTAGTTGTGCTCTTTTTTTTTTTTTTTTTTTTCCAGGGCTGTCAACAGGTACCCGGATCTGTGGGTACCCAACCTGACCCAATTTCAATGTTTCTAGATCCAATTATCTGATCCTTTAAAAAATTGGGTTTGGTTCAGGTCCACATTCTGTTTAAAATTGGATATACCTGGTTGATATAACTATTGATATACCTGATCCTTTGAAAAATTGGGTTTGGTTCAGGTCCACATTCTGTTTGGTTCAGGTCCACATTTAAGCCTTTTCCCAACTAATAAGGGTTTGCTACACAAATCCTGTTCCGCCATTCCACTATCAAACCACAGGTCATCAAATCTTTTCTTACTATACCTGCATTCTTATGGGACTTCCCCTTGCCCTTTTAGAGCCTACTCACGCCTTCTAACTGACCCCCCAATCCTTCTATTATATTATAATAAGGTGATCATCTGCATCATCTAAGCCTTATCCCAACTAATTGTGGTCAGCATATTGTATTAAGGTAACAACTTAACACACTTTTAGACCTGAACACGACCCGAGCCTAGGATTCCAAGATGCAATAGGTACTGACAAGTCTGAAGTATACAAACCTGATTGGCTTCAGGTCTTACCCTGGCCGTGCTACTCGGACCCGAACCTGATAAGACCCAAACATGTCTCCCTTTAGGTGGGTCTGGGTTCCGGCACACCAGTACCCTACCCAAACTTGACCCTTCGATGGCCCTAATTTATCTCAGCTCCATGCAAAAAATTACAAGATGCAACACTGTACGACTGAGATGGTCCTCAAATTCAAAACTTCTCTAAGTGGCTGTGTTGACAATCCATTACTCTTGTTCATGCTTAAAACCACTTAAATGCAATTTATATTAATAATGGTGGATGAATCTGAATACCTTCAGAATGACCTATTAAATGCAAGACACCTGTATTGGTAATGATGGACTGAATCTGGAAACCTTGAGACCAATCTGTGTTTGTTTTTAACTATTTTATAGATGGCATTGACTATGAGGACATTTTGAGATGACATTTTTGCCTTTAGATTAAATATTTCATTTTCATCATGTTTTTACAGAAGCGGATAACATTCTTTTCTTGATCAGACATTTGTGATAAATTGGAAAAAAAGATGGACATTTGTAGTTGTAACTTGATCTTGCCACCTTTTCCCTAGGTAATAAAGTTATTGTTATCCATAAAAGAAAATCTAAAATGTTTATTAGCACAATTATGAGGCATCTAGTTTATTAACCAATCTAAGATGCATGGTTTATTATTACAGTTGTGAGACATTTAGTTCTATGCCATGGGTATGTAAATATGTATCTGATTACTTTCTGGAAATTACTTAATTATTTAGTGGTTAATTTCTATACATTCTTAGGTGTAACTTTGGAAATGATTCTGGCAAATATACAAGTACATGATAGGTGAAAGATAATCTAAAAGAGCGTGCCTGTCCGATAATATCGAATGCTTGCAAAATGGACCTGTGAAAAGGAGCAAAGGAGATGGAGCTGGATGTCCTGGACTTGCTTATTCCCCTCTCACCCATGCAAGACTAGGTCAAGCCCCAATGCTACTTGTATTAGCCTTAAATTCACAGCTTAGTGTTAATCACATGAACTTGGCCAGGATGCTTGGAGACCACGTTAGCGAGTTGCAGTGCACACTTGTATTACAAGAAAATGTTACAATTCCACGGAGAAAGCCTGAAATGAGGGAAGCTCGCTTAAATATAGGGCTGTCAATGGGTCGGGTTCGGTACCTATGTACCTGTTTCTGGACTCTCGACTAAGAGAATATGATTTGAGGCTTGTTGGGTAATTGGGTTCAGACATGTTTGCCATATATGGGTGCTGTATCTGAATCCGATTAGATTCAAGTCTGGTCTAACTTCGAGCGAATTCAATTCAGAATGGTTTTGTATCTGGAAATTGGTCATGCCTTTTGCATGGCTTCGAAATAATCAATAAAGGATGAACTAAAAATAATCATACATTCAGGTGACTGACTTGACCCTAGTTTGGGGAATTCGAGGACATTGGGGATTTAGGGTTTGAGGTTGGGGAAATTGGGGATTTTGTGAAATTGTGAGGAAGACAGTGTGTAACGCCCTGAAAAATCGAGGGTCGAGTTGTAACTCAACTCTCGAGTTTCCAGAACATCACTTATGCAATATAGAAAATGATGATTGAATGTTGTCTGTATTAGTGCATTGAACATGAGTGAGATTAAGCCAAAGCAGCATATCATACTTCAGAGATAGTTAAATTGCAAGCGGAAGACTGTGATAGATATATAAAATATAAAAACAGTGGTGGGTCTCCAGAGTGTGATAATGTTACCAGGTTAAATAATTACAAGTACAATTCTAAAATATACCAAATGTGAGGAAGTGTAATGTCTTCTATTCCAAGTACCATAGCCCCGTCAATACAATACCAGGTCTTCATAAACCTGACAGAGAACTACATGTAGGAGAACACCTCCTCCACATCACAATAGTCCGGCTCCGCCTCAGAAGTAGCGTCGCCATCTGAAATCAAACAATGTCTGGTGGGTGTTCGAAACACCATCCCGTAACGTGGGAGTGAGTAGCTAACTCAGTGGAACAATAAAGCATAGGTTAACATGTTATCAATACAGTCAAACAGTAATGATAAAGCAGTAAAATCAAACACTCCTAGCTACTCTTATTAATGCAAGTATGGATGCAGGTATGATGAATGCCCTCACTGACATACTCCCTCATGCGACACCATCTCACGCTCGCGGCATGCTTTCATCCCTTAGTGCTCCACATCTTCCAGGCACATGCAATGCATGATGAGCATGATTACCGAGTTTTTAATTAGTCCATTTCAAACAGCAGGATTGGGAAACTAAGGTACCTCCCTTGTATCATTCCCAAACATGATCCATTCTAGGGTCGTCAGTCCTAGTTAATATCAGACGACGGTGTGTTTTCTAGGTCACTGCAAAGGCTGCCAGGGCTGTTACGCACAAAGGTTACACCACTCTCCCATTACCTCTTAAACGATTCATCACAATACAGAAACAGGCCTAGTTCATACTCTATATACCGCGGCAAACCCTAAGGCTCACTGCGATTTCAGAGTATGCTCGAGGTCACTATAAAGGGCTGTCAGGGCTGTTACGCACAAAGGTTGCACCGCTCCCCCATCACCTTATCAATGTAGGCCGACACACGAATATAGTGTCCCATACCACCATAATCGGCTCACGAGTCTGGTTGCTCACTGGTCACTACGGGGAGGCACGTGGCCCCAGCGTAGGCCGACAGCTCGACCACGGTGTCCCATACCACCATGTCCGGCTCATGAGTCTTAGCGGATCGAGGTACCATGGTTAAAAGGGATTCCACTGGTAAGTTTGGTACCCTAGGTTCAAGCAGAGGCGTCCAAACATGGTGAACATACATAAGACAGATCGGGTTACTTGACGAGCTCGGCTAGCTTGAGCGCACATCAAGTTGAACGATATGAAGCGCATGATCACTTCGTGTGGCCAACCACTATCGCCAACCAAAGTACGACTCGAGTTCGTCGAACACATCTCACGTGGCAAATGAATCACAACCACGAATTCAACTCTGGTACCGATTGTCTGGACTATAATCATAGCCCCAAACACAATCAATTGCAGATAGATAAAGCAGTAGTGAATCAAGATTCAACTCATACAATCAAGGTCTGATATTATCCGTTTAGGGCTGCCAAGGCTGTTGCACGCATTCGTTGCTCCACTCCCCCATCACCCATGACGGATCATACAACGTAAACATGAATTTAACACATGCATTACATAGATAAAATCATACAAGCAGTTGAGCATGTTAGGAAGCGCAACACAAGCATGAGTTTGTACATATTCAATTCCTAATTACACAACTATCCAAGGAAAACATACACATAGTTAAGAGAAGTTGAGAATCATATCTCAACACCCTTATACATTACAATTTGCTAACTACTACTCATTTAGACATTTCAACAAACACTTTAAAAGACATACATCAACATACATGACATATGTTGATCACATAGGCATTAGGCCAAAACCTTTCACTAGGGAGTTACCCCAATCATAACACGCATACACCCACGACGGATAGTCATGGCAAGTAGGAATCCAAGTTCCATATTCATTCAGCCATTTCTACAAACACTTGGGCCACACATTTTAGTATATATAGTGTGTATTGGCCGTGGCGTGATTTAGGGCAAATCCTTTTGTCAAAGGGGGTATCGCCAATACAACAATCATGAATCCATGACAATTAGTCATGGCGAGCACGAATGAGAATTCTATACTCATTCAGTCATTTTCACAAACACTTAGAATACACTATTACAACATACATGGTGTATGTTAGCAAAACATGTATTAGGGCTATCCTTTAGCCAAGCGAGTATTTTATCCATCTATAATATATTCCTACAGCAAATAATCATGATAAATACATCTCCAAAATTTATACGTATACGGTATTTTCTAGAATACGCAATTTCAACATACATAGTGTATATAAGCAAAACATGTATTAGGGCGAGTCCTTTCGCCAAACAGGTAATTTATCCACATATAATATATTTATACGACAATAATCATGTCATACACATTTCCAAAATTTGTACGTATACGGTACTTTCTTCAAATACCTAGAGTATGTAGAATTCCATATTTTTCATCTTTAATCGAAACGGAAAACAGATAGCACTTTGTAGATGTGCAATTGCATGCAGATCATGAATCTATCATTATCTGACATTGAAAGCGTTGAAAACCGTAACCTATACACCTAAAGTCCGCACCTTTTGTCGTAGAATCGTAACGAAGTCGATAGGTTTGCTAAGCTTCCGTATTCGGCAGTTTGGCAACCTATAGAACGAAATAGGTTAGCTATTTCATAACCTACAACCATCAACACTCCAAATCAGATTAGGGTTAGGGTTTCTTACCTAAAAACGGGGCTGGAATCGCCGGGAAAACGATGAGAACGGAGCGGTGGAGCTCGTGGAGCGGCAGGGAAGAGTGGCAGGGAGGTTCTCCCACTGCTCCCACACTTTCTCTCTCTTTTCTCTCTTCTCTCTCTAGGTTTTCTCTCAAATTCGTATGGCTGCAATGAGAGAGGGTTTAAGGTCCTTATATAGCCTAAAAACTCACCGAAACAGACTCCAGGTCAAAGTATACTTAGGTTATAACCAAAGCGGGTCAGTTTCAGCTCAATGGAGGACTTCTGGCGGGCCTCCTTGAGCCAAAGGTTGGACTTAAGCTCACTAACGCTGGATCTACGTTCTATTAAGTTTTCGTTTCGGTCGGGATTCCAGATCACGCGTGGCGGACCAGTTTCAGTTCAACGGTCTGCGGATCTCGATCGGAGATTTCGAGTACATGTAAATGTGTATGAAATTTCTCCTGATCCGAGGGTGTAATTTGGTCTGATTCTGACGATCTGGTTGCTTAAAACTGATCCGCAAGCGAGAGGTGCCAGATTACTATTCAAGATATTTTATTTTGAAATAATTTCACATTTCTCACACTCTTCACTCCGAGCTCAAGCGAATAGCGCTGGGACACTATCTGGATTTGATTTCCGAGATGGTTGTCAAGCCCAGCGAGACGCTCCTAGTTCCTTAACTTCGTGTTAATCGGACTTCCGACGTGCGGTCCAGATCCGATACGGAGTTTCGAGATGCTCCCGAGAGCAGCCGGGTAATGAGATTGATCCTAGATTTTAGGGTAACCTAGCGTCAATGATTCTACAAGTTTTGGGTCTTGCAGATCGTATTTAAAGTGATTGGTGCTAATTTCACAGGCACTCTAGTTTAACACTAGCTAAATCTCGCCTAATTTCTAAAGGATTTAGTCTTGAGTGATTTCGGTCTGAGGTGGTACTTAGACCTTTGTAGCAATGTTTAGTTTAGGTATTGTTCTTCATCACCTAAACTTTAAGGTAGTGTCTCATGTGAAAGTACTTAGAAAATTTAAAAAAACAAGGTGGTGAAGGGTGGGATTTGTGAAGGAAATGGGTTAAGGAGCGATTTTAGACTGTGGGATTCAGTTCTGACAAGTTAATAAGGTGTTAGGATCGACCCATCGCCTAAGGACGTCTAATTCCAGGTTGGGAAAAATCCGGGATGTTACACAGTGTGCTCTCGGCATTGGAGAGGGTGGATAGTTTCCGGCTTCAGCATGATCTCAAAAAGAAAGTCATAGAAGAGGAAATTAAATGGAGACGGAGGTTTAGAGTAGTTTGGTTGAAATGGAGACAAATAATACAAAGTTTTTCCTCAATATGACTAGTGCAAGGGGAAGACATAAATCATGTCCACAAGTTGTCAGTAATTGGGTCGGGGATGGTAGTGAAATATGAAATTCGTGAAGCCATTGTTAAGTTCTTCTCCTACCTTCTGTCAACCGTTGGGTGGAAGCACCCTAGGTTAGATAACTTAGCATTTGCCAAGTTGTGGAGGTAGAGGTTGCTTGGATTGAAAGGCCAATAGTGGAGGAATAAGTCTAGGAAGAAGTCAAAAAGAAGGCATGGAAGATTTAAAGGACTTTCGAGCTATCGGTTTAATTGGAAGGCTTTACAAGATTCTAGCAAATATTTTAGCTACGAGATTTCAGAAGGATTGGGTGAGTATACTTCGTCTGATGGTTAGGACTGATCAATGATGACAAGGATTGATAGGTTTTTGTTCTCCCAGCTGGGTGGAAAGGTTTCCGCTTGTTTCTCGACATGGCTTGTAGAAGCTTGTCTCAGACCATTGCCCAATTTTGTTGAAACTAGAGGATAATTGAGGTCCAAAACTATTTATATTTGAATTATTACGATTGGAGGTAGAGGGATTCATGGGTTTCGTTAGGGACTAGTGGGCTTCATTTGAAATGGAAGGCTTTGTGGGGTTTAGACTGAGCTGAAAATTGAGGCTATTGAAACAAAAATTATAAATTGGAAAAGGGAGGGTTTGGGTAAATGGGAGGGGGAAACAAACCCATGAAGCTTGACATTTAAACTGAGGATATGGTTTTATCCGAGGAAGGAAAAATCCTCCGTAGAAATCTTGGGCAAGAATATGCAAGCCGTATCAAGGAGGAAAAGATTAAATGGAAGCAAAGATCATGGGCTAATTGGTTAAAGGAGAGCGATAAGAACACAAGATTTTTTCATAGCATTGCGAGTGCTCGGGCAAGATGTAACAATTTTAGTAGCATTGTAGTAGAGGGGGAAATGATGGAAGAGAAAGAAAAGATATGTGAGAGGGAAGTACAGTTTTATGAAGAGTTGTTGATTAGGGAAGGGTGGAAAAGGCTAATTTTGTATAACTTGCACTTCCAAAGCATGTCAGGGATGGAAGCAGATTTGCTAGAGGTGGAGTTTTTTGAAAGCATAAGTAAAGGAAATTGTGGACTCTTTGGAAAGAGATAAAGCACCGGGGCTCAATGGATTCCCTTTAGCATTTTTTTCCAGGTTTTTTTGGGAAATGTGAAAGGGGATGTGATGGCGTTTGTGGGAGAATTTCATAACCGAGGAAAGATCTCGAAACAAATAGGGGCTTCATTCATTGCGTTGATTCTCATGATTTCGAGAGCAAAAAATCTGAAGGGTTATAGACCCATCAACTCAGTCGAAAGTGTATAAAATTCTTGTGAGTTGTGACTAGACTTAGAATGATTGCTACCAGGTGTAATCTCCAAGTTCCAAGGTGCTTTCGTTGAAGGTCGACAAATTTTGGATAGTGCCCTGATAGCCGATGAGTGTATTGACGCTAGGCTTAAGGAGAAGCTATGGGAATTGGTTGCAGGGCGAAATGGAGAGGTTGGGTAAAAGGAGTGTATCAGATTTGCCAGATTCTCAGTATTGGTTATTGGATCGCCGAAAAGTTTTTTCCGTAGCTTGAGAGGTTTGAGGCAAGGAGATCCCTTATTCCCTCTCCCATTTGTAGTGGTAGTCGAGGCACTTAGCAGAATGCTTGAATGTGGGCAACAAATGATCTCTTTCGGGGCTTCTATGTAGATAGAATGCGCCCTTTGATTTCTCATCTTCAGTTTGCAAATGACACTCTTTTGTTTGGTGAGGCTGATGAGGTCAAGGTGGAAAATCTGAGGATGATTATTCGATGTTTTGATGCGATTTTCAGGTTTAAAGTGAACATTGTTAGAAGTGTTACATTAGGAGTTCACCTACCGAGGGAGGATCTTTTGATGTTGGCTAGTAGGGTCTCTAGGTGTGAGGCGAGTTCTTTTACTTCCACATATCTGGGGTTACCATTATGTATTGGCAAGCTGATGAAACATTTGTGGGATGTAATAGTGGAAAGGGTTGAAAGGAAGTTAGCTCTATGGAAGTGTCGGTATTTATCCCTTGGTGGCTGCATAACTCTAATTAAGCACAACTTCCAAATTTACTGATCTATTTTATATCACTTTATTGGTGTTCGAAATTAGTTCTCGGGAGACTGGGTAGATTGCGTCGTGACTTCCTTTGGAAAGGGGCGGAAGGAGTCTCCAAATTTCATTTATTAGGGAGGGGCTAGAAACAAGGATTTGGAGGTGATCAATAGAGTGCTCCTGGCCAAGTGGTTATGGAGGGTTGGGTTGGAAGAAGATGCTTTATGAAGGGTTACGATAATGTCTAAATATGGTTGTGATGTGGGAGGGTGGTGCACCAAGGAATCATATTTGTATAGAGCCCTGGCGATTTGGAAAGGGATCCTCTTAGTTAAGGTAGGATTTTTTGAAGCAGTTGGTTTTAGCCTTGGCGACAGGGAAAGGATTCATTTATGGGAAGATGCGTGAGTTGGAGATTCGCTGTTGCAGGAGTTGTTTACAAAAATTGTCCGATTGTCTCCAAATTGTAACATTACGGTTGTGTAGTGTGCATCGATGTGCAGTAACAGTATGGTGTGGTCTCCTCCGTGCTGGTTATTCCTGTTAGATGATGATGTTATTGAATTGGTTTCACTTAACCTTATCCACTTGTATCAGCCAAATAATGGGGAAAAGGATTGTATGGTGTGGAGAAGGGATAAATTAGGGAAATTCTCTGTTAGGTCGCTCTACAAAATGCTCTACAAGTTAGAGATGGATGGAGTATTCATGAATATCAAGCGTGTGGTCCCATGGTGCCCCTCTGAAAATTGTTGCTTTTGTTTGGCTAGTGGGTACGGAATGGGTTCTGATTGTCGATAACCTTTAGAAGTGGGGATGATCATACTCAATGTCTGCTTGATGTGCAGTGCTAACCTTGAATCGGTCAACCATTTGTTCCTTCATTGTCCCTTTGCTCATGAGGTTTGGAATAGTTTTTTCACTATCTTTGGTATCTGTTGGGTAATGCCCAATTCAGCTAGGATATTTATTTATTATTTTTATTTTTATTTTTATTTTTATGGCTTGGCATGGTGTGGAGGTTGGGATGGAGAGGAAGGGTTCGTGGCGGTTGTGTTTGAAGGTGGGTCTATGGACAATCTGGGAAGAAAGAAATGGGAGATGCTTCACCACTGTTGGCCACAGTTTTAAGTGGGTAAGAGTGAGGGCTAAGTGTTTTGTTTTGGAATGGGGTATGTGTAATGGTGGGGAGAACGTGTGGTCTTTACCATTTTTTTTTGGTGTTTTGGGGGGTTTGGTTTTTCCTTTGTAATGGTGGGGTTTGGTTGTTGTGTATTCTTTTTCGCTTGTTTGGCGGTTGCTTAATAAAATTACCATTACCTTTCAAAAAAAAAAAAGAAAAAGAAAACCTTCTACCTAGGTGCCTCTCTCTTCGTATCACGCTTTGGAACTGCACTTTCTGCCCCTCTTCCTAGCTGTTTATGCTTGCTAACATTTTGAAGCAGACAATTCCTCACTCTTGCCCCTGCATCTATTGTGGCTTCCCTGCTACTTTTCAACTGTTGCCACTTTCCTACACACTATGTGCAACTATAGGTCCGAGTTCATTATGGGAACTAACCATTGTTAAATTGTAGCAATTTTGTTTCAAAGTTGGTTTATTTATTTCCTTTCCAAGTTAATAAAGGGTTGGGGTATGAATCTTAGTTTTAGGAAACTAATAGCGAGGGTGCCGCTCCCATTGCTATTGCTGCTTTAGAGTCATGATTTTGAGGCTTTTGCACTTTCTAACATTTTGGAAAAGACTTTTCCTACTCCCACACCCAAATATGCTCTCACTTAACCGCACACTTTCTGCAACTAGGGTTTGAATAAGTTTAGGAGTTTCTTTCTTCCAAGATAGGATAAGGTTTCCTTTCTAAGGGTTGCTTGCAAGGTTCTAGGAAGCCTTCATGGTTGGGGGCAGATGAACATTGGAGTGTCAAATTTGCTTTTACCTGCTCGGTTGGGGAGGGTGACGATAGCCATGTCCAAGGTGCTTTGTGAGGGTCTCTAGATCTTCACTAATTCTTACCAGGGCACGTTATTGGCGGAGGACTGGCAATTGAATGCCGTGAGTTGGGTGCCATACAAAGCTATCTTGCCACTTGGGCAAACATGTCGTGTTTCTTAGTTTCTTTAGACGTTAATCACACCATGTTTAACCTCAAGGAAGAGGTTGGCTGGTTGTGCCAGGGATTCAATCCCATTGTTGTAGCCTTCTCTTTTGAAATGAAAGTTTCATTTTCTACAAAATGAGGGTTTCTTTTCTTCATGTGCAAGCAGTCAAGAATCAAGAGTGTAGACAAAGGTCCAAACAGGAACCCCCTCCCTGGGATTGTTGATTTTATTTATTTATTTATTCTTCATCATACGTAACTGAAAGTTTCTGTCCTAAATCTATGGTTTTCTCCTTTTTATTTGGTGAAATTGCTTGTGGGTATTGTGGAATCCACGAGAAGATTTGTTTTCTCTACACCAAAGATAGTCCTATCATGTGGCTGGTGTTGGCACATTTTGTCATTTAGAAAAGGAAGGTCTAAACTGTTACTTATGGATTATTGACACACCTCTCATGGAATTTTTATTTGCAGGTACAAGAAAGAAATATATGAGCTTGCAAAGAAGAGGTTAGAAGAGGTGGATGATATTAATGAGGTAAATTTCTTTTAGTATGGAATGAACTGGTTCATTTTGATATTCCCCTACTTCATTCTGTTAGTTTTGGAAGAACTGCTTTTAGGAAAGTACTGTTGACTCGTTCTATTTTCTATTCTTTTGTGCATATGTGGGAATTGGTGTTATTTTCTTTAGGTAGTTGAATTAGTAGCAGTGGATTGCTAATTTGGTTCCTCTGGATATGATTAGAGCAACAACCAGTTCTGGACTGGTCAGTGTGTAGTCATCGTCAATCTAGAGTCCTAGACCTGTTAAATCATTTGTAAAAGTAGCATTTTCAATGGAGATTTTTCTTTTATCATGCTCATCACACGACACGCTCTATGTAATCCCCTTTGCAATGTGAAAACTGTTGGGTCTACCTACGTGAGTTGTCCTTATGTTTCTATGAATTCATTGATAATCTGGGATCCATGTTATTAATATTTGCAGAGGGAGATGGGAACAAGTCAAACTTTCATTGTATTGATTGCATAATGATTGCATTTTTTTAATTGAATTTGCAGAATTTAAGTTATTGTCCCATGTGGGGTTTTACTGATGGGGTAGCAGTCATAAATATACTGGCAACTTTAGGGCACATACTTCCTTGAATGTACCATTGCATAATTATTTCATATACCCCTTTTATGATTACCAATGGTAAACTAAAAGAGGTCATAAAACCCCTTAAGAGGTTAGGTTAAGGAACTCTTGGGTCAAACATGGCTCTATACCTTATTAAGGCTGATGATAATTGCAACAATAAGGACCTGAGGCTCCACAGAGGCCATTGACAACTACAATAGGGCTAGGGTCCACTAATGTTAGTTAAAGGTCTTAGAGGGCCCTTTGATCTGATCAGATGACCACAAGGGCCCACCAATTTGATCAACATGACCACATGGGACACTAATTTGATTAACAACCCACATGGGATCCACCATCGCATCCCTCGAAATTCATCTGGAACTCGTACGTCATCAGGTACTCCCTTTTTATTCATCTGTCTCTCTTCCTTCTCATCATTATTATTATAATTTTTTTGAAGAGTGATAAATTTTTTATTAAGAAAGTCCACGCAAGCACAAGCTAGGCGGGAAAAGAACACAAAAAGAAAGCCGAACCAGATTACATCCCTAAAAAGGAAGAGATATTACAACCATCAACGGTTTGCAGGAAGAAAGTTGAACCAATCACCTCCACCTTAATCTTTCCCAGTGCCTCTTTGACTGAACCACTTCTATTTAATAGAGGATGGGCAACGAGAATAAAGAAAATATAGAGAAAGAACGGAGATTTAAATGTTTAGGGAGAAGATGTGAAGATTAGAATAGAAGAAGAAGAGGGTGGGAGATTAGAATAGGGGATTAGAGTAGGAGAAGGGATAGATCTCACCGGAATCAACATTGGTGGTGGTCTCGGAGTCAGCACCAAGACGAGGAAGAGGAGTCAACACCTCTACCAGAGAGAAGTTCTTTCCTCAAAGAAAATCAACTTACAATGCATCTGCCTTTTTCTCCAAGAAAAACCCTTAAATAAAGATCCCCCTGGCTGACTGACTTAAAACACATATTACAAAAATACCCCCTATAAAAGAACTATCAGGAAAATACCCCTGTAATAACATTTCTTGAGAAAAAGGCACGTGTGTGCTGTCGGCCACAAGGGGGCCCACCCCCACCACCTATTTTGGCTTGCAAGAGTGGTCGGTCGACCTGTGGGGCCTAGAGAAGACTCGTGGGCCCCACCCTAGTCGTGCTTCTTCTTCTATAGACTTTGAGGCCCTCATCATCCCTCCCCGGCTTGGAAAACTTGACTCCGGTGAGTTAACAACTTGGTATCTCTCGTACAAATTTGGATCAAGATGCTAAAAATCGGAATCTGTAATCCACGTGCAATTGGAAACTGGTCTACCCTTCCATTTGCCAAGGAACTTGTGATATCTGCCGTCCTTAGTAGACACCAATTTATTGTTGTACACATCTTCAATCTCTTCGCTTGCAGTAGGTACGTGAGGCAACCTTATGGCTTGCTCTTATATTCTTCATCTTTATGGTGGCCATGATAAATGGTCAAGTCTTCAACATTGAATGTTGGGTTGATTTGCAAATCTTCTGGCAACTCCAAGACATAAGCATTAGCACTGATTTTCTTCAATATCTTGAAAGGGCTTGCACTCCTTGGGTGAAGCTTTTGATATTTCCTCTTAGGAAACCTTTCTGGATGGAGATGCACATCACTTTGTCACCCTTCTTGAATTCCATAAAGCGTCGATGCAAATCAGCATGTGCCTTATTTCTTTCATTGTTGGTTGCTATCCTCCTTTCCTCTTTATGGATGTCACACCCAAAATGACTGCCTAGGCCACCCCGGTGTAATTCTCGCACCACATGCTCCTGTAGAGAAGTGTCGGGCATACATAGACGAGTTCTAAAGAAGAGATACTTATCATGCACACTGAACTTTGGGTGACTTGCTTATTGCCCGGTATGAAAGTCGGTGTAAATCTGCCAAAATCACCATCGCCCTTGTAATTTCTCTTCATCTGGTCGGAGCTGATCACTTCCATTGACATTGTTGTCAACAAGTGGGCTTGTCTACTCAACTCATCAACTGCTTTGTTCTCAACACCCGACCTATGTTTCAGCAGAAAGGTGAATTCTTGGAGGTAAGCACTCCATTTGGCATGCCTATGAGACTTAAGTTCTTCTAGGAATTGAGATACTTGAGGGCTTCATGGTCAGAGTAAAGAACAAATTCTTTGCCAATGAGGTAATGCCGCCATTGCTTTAGTGCCCGTGTCATGACTCACATGAAGGTGCTAAGAGCATTGGTCAATCCGAAAGGCATAAGCTACTATTCGTAGAGCCCATCCTTTGTTTTAAATGTTGTCTTCCAGTCATCCCCATGTCTGATCCATATTTGGTGGTAGCTGCATCTCAAGTCGATCTAAGAAAAGACTTTGGAACCAGCCAACATGTCGAGCATATCATCAAGTCGAGGTATTGGGAAGCGGTACTTGGTGGTTATTTTATGTATGGCATGACTGTTCACACACATTCGCCAATTTCTGCCCTTCTTTGGCATTAACAAGGCCGAGACATCGCACGAGCTAAGGCTTTCTTTGATAAAGCCTTTCTGCAACATTTCATTAACTTGCTTCTTTAACTCGGCATACTCGGTTGGATTCATCCTGTAGGTTGGAAGGTTAGGAAGCATAGACCTTGTAACGAGGTCGATAGCATGCTGAATGTCCCTCATAGGTGGTAATTCATCTGTCAGCTCATAAGGTATCGGATTTGAAAATTCAGACATCAACCATTCAACTTGCGGATTCATCACTTGCCCCGTTGTCGAGTTCTTGTCCTTGACCTCCCGCGTCACTAGAGCATACATAATACCCCACTCTCTTTGCTCTCCTCCTCAAACTGCCTCATATATAAGAATTGGCTGACTTCTGTGACTTGGTTCTCTTCTTCATTGGTTCACTTGTCTTCATAGGCGTAAGGAGAATCTTCTTGCCATTGAATCTTAAGGTAAATGTGTTGGCCTCTCTGTCACTAAATACCTTTCAGTCATAAAGCCAAGGCCTTCCAAGAAGTATATGAGAGATGTTCATGGGAACTACGTCGCACCAAATGGAATATTCATAATGGCCTATTTTGAAGTTCACCAAGCACCTCTTAGATACTGGAATGGTGGTGTCATTGACCCATGCAATCTTGTAGGGTTGTGGGTGTGCCTCCTGGTAATTGCATCTTCCCAACTAGCTCTTACAATGCCACATTCGAACAACTACCCCCATCAATAATCAGGTTGCATACCCTATCACCACACTGAACTTGCGTTTGGAAAATAGCAGTCCTTCGCCAATCTTTAGTCTCTTCCTTCGTAGAGGCCACAAGAACTCTCCGAATAATGGCCAATATCTCATTTTTCGGGCTACATTCATAGGTGTCTTCTTGTAGTTCATTAGCCTCATGTGTATCTTTTTCCCCTTTGGATTCGTTGTCCTCTTCTTTTGCACAAATAGCCATAACTTTTCGGGGGCAACATGATGCATAGTGTTCCTTTCGACCACAATTATAGTAGTCCACGTCTTTCATATCCCTGCGTGAATCACTCCTTACAGGGGCCTTGCCTTGATTCTCCGCCAAATGAGGTGTCCTTGAATTAGCAAGCTTGTTGGTGGCTGCATTATCAGGGACCCTTGTTGTCTGGCTGACTCCTAATCGATTCAATTTCAACCTCATTGGTAACTACGCCAAATTTTCAACCAACGGGTTATCTAAGTTGTTGCTCAATTTTTAGAGCCAATTGGAATGCATCATCTATTCCATAAAGCCTCGCGATAATCATATGTCTTTGAATTTCAGCTCTTAGATCCGACTTGAAACGAGAGAGGGTATGATGCTCCTCTGTAATTTGACAACGGACCGTGAGCTCGTTGAAGCGCTCTATGTATTCTTCCACCGTCATGTTTCCTTGCTGCAGTTTGTCCAGGTGTTCATAGAGGGCATCCTCATAATCAAGAGGAAGATACTTCTCCTTTAGCTTTGACTTCATTTCTTCCCAATAAACAATAGGTGTCTGGCCAAGTCGATACACACGGTCTTCCACACTTCTCCACCAAACACGCGCATGCCCCTTAAACTTCATCTTCGCAAACCTAATTCGACGATCATCATCTATGTTGTATCAAGTAATCCTCTAACGCTGTTAGCCAATCAAGAAATTGAGTCGGCTCCAACTGGCCAATGAAGTCAGGTACGTCTATTCTCACCTTCTTTGTAATATCGTCGGCCACATAGTTGCGCTCCGGTCGGTCTCTTCCAAAATACCTTGGTACAGTCTCCATGAGTGCACCTCGTGGGGGAATAGACCGCTCCCAAGTAACCCTACTAGCGGTTACCACTGGATGCTCTCGTGGAAGATCATTGACCTCACCTTCTTCCTCCGCCACATGCTATCCGGAAGTTTCACCATCTCTCTAGGGTTTGTGGGTACACAATTTCTGTCGTTCCTTGACTCTAATCACTCCACTCGCAGCTACATGGCATCATGCGACACACTAAGTAGTCGAGTTGATCCGCCATGCGTGCAAGCATGTCTTCCCGCTACTCATTCGTAAATCTCCCACTGTAGGATCTGCCTGTGCGGGTTGACATCGGCAAGCCTAGTCTTTGATACGAAATTGATAGCGTACAGGCAACGAGAATAAAGAAAATAATGAGAAATAATAGAGATTTAAAGGTTTAAGGAGAAGATGTGAAGATTAGAAGAGAAGAAGAAGAGGGTGAGAGATTAGAATAGGGGATTAGAGTAGGAGAAGGGATAGATATCATCGGAATCAACACCGGTGGTGGTCTTGGAGTTGGTGCCAAGATGAGGAAGAGGAGTTGGCATCTCTACTAGGGAAAAGTTCTTTCCTCAAAGAAAATCAGCTTCCAATGTGTCTTGCCTTTTTCTCCAAGAAAAACCCTTAAACAAAGATTCCCCTGGCCGACTTACTTAAAATACATATTACAAAAATACTCCCTGCAAAAGAACTATCATGAAAAAACCCCTGCAATAACATTTGTTGACAAAAAGGCATATGTGTGTTGTTGGCCATAAGGGCGCCCACCTGCACCACCTATTTTGGCTTGCAAGAGTGGTTGGCTGACCTATGCGGCCTAGAGAAGACTCATGAACCCCACCCCAGCCTTGCTTCTCCTTCTATAGACTTTTGAGGTCCCCATTGGTATTCCTGAAGCAACAACTATTTCTCTCATCCCAAATTACCCACCACAAAGCCAAGAGGACATGACGCCAAACCACCTTGCTTTCCTTCTCAACCTCTCCACCATGCCAGGCTTGCAAAAGATCGCCAACATTGCTCGACGTAACCCATGGGATGTAGAATAAAGAGAGAACATATTCCCACACCTTGAGGGCGAATGGGTAATGAATAAATAGGTGGTCAATTAACTCGGCTGAGTTCATGTATAAGGCACAGATTTTGGGGATGATCGTGGTTATGTTTTGAAGGTTGTCCATCGTTAGAACCTTTTTGCTTCCCACCAGTGGATAGCCAAACAAAAGTGGCGACCTTAGGAGGGGAACCGTAATGCCAGAAGAAGAATGCATGGCTAGGCTTTGCACCCGACCTATTTTTCTGAAGCAACTTGTAAAAGGAGCGGATTGAGAACCGGGCCTGAACTATGAGCACACCACATTATCGAGTCCTCTCCTACCATGGGGTGGTAGAGCTGCATCCAATCCAATAAATGGAGGAAATCATCCATTTCCTCATCTAACAGTCCCTTACTACATGGAGGTGACCAAGTTGTCGAGGCATCATAAATGTAGCAGTGAGCTACTGTTACCTCCCTATTCGATGGAAAATGAAACAACCTCGGGAAATCCTCTTGTAAAGCTTTGCCCCCACATTTAATGTCCTCCCAAAATCAAACTCTACTACCATCACCAATTGAGAAGGAGATCTCGGAGACAATGAGGGGATCAATTTCTATGTGGATGAGGCCTTGGAGAGAAGACTCCTTCACTCCCCATCCTCCATCTCAAGTGCCATACTTACTATGATCTCTCGCCACATCCTTCTTCCATGCTGAACCACCATAGCCACTTGCTTAGGAGGGTTACCTTATGGCCACTCCCCCCCCCCCCCCCCCCCCCCCCCAACTTCTCCAACCTATCCAAGATAGATTGTGGGTACCTGAAGAAAGACATGAAATATGGAGGCATATTAGAGAAGGTGGTCTTAATTATGGTCAGATAACCTCCTAGAGAAAGCTGCTGACTTTACCACTTAGATAGATTCTTCTCGTTCACCTTGTCCTATAGGAGCTTAGCTGGCTTCTTAATGCACAACGAAAGGCCTAAATAGGTAGAATGAAGAGTTTTGACCTTACATCCAAACACCTTGGCCAACCTTGAAACCTTGGCTTTATCCATGCGAATGCCCAACATCCACTTTTGTTGATGTTAACCTTTTAAGCCTGAAATCACCTTGAAGCACCAAATAACTTTCTCAAGCTTTCCTCCATATCTATATCGGCATGACAGAATAGAATAGTATCATGGCAAATCGAAGGTAGGAGCCCTGAACTCCCACATTCACCACCCTGAATCTGCTAATAAGATTGGCCTTCTGACCTTTGTCTAGCAGGTGACTATGAAATTAGATAAGGAGAGAGAATCCCCCCCCCCCCCCCCTGCTCGAGGCTCCAATACGCGTTGAAAAATCCTTTTGGTGATGCGTTTAGGAGAATGAAAAAAGTTGCTGATCGAATGCAGTATTGGATCCAACTCCATTTCTACCTGCATCCCAACCTATCCAACAAATAATAAAGGAAATCTCAGTTGACATGGTCATAGGCCTTCTTGATGTCCAGTTTGCAAACAATCCCTACATTTCCTTCTCTGTACAAGGAGCCGATGACTCGTGAGAAATGATGGCACTATCTAGGAGTTGCCTATCCACCACAAAGGCCCCCTGATTCTTTGAAATGATGCTTGCAATAACCACCCATAATCTCATAGCAAGGATTTTAGCTATTTATGGGCCGCCAATAAGGCTAATGGGTTTGTAGTTTTTTAAGCACTCCACTCCTTCGACCTTAGGGATAATTGCAATGAATGAAGCTCTAACTTGATAGACAGCTACCCCTTATTGAAAAATTCTGTCACAAATCGACCATGTCGTCCTTTAGCACATTTTAAAAGGATTAGAAGAAGGTCATGGGGAAGCCATCTGGGCCTTGGGCTTTGTCCCTCCCCAAGGAGTCCACAATTTCTTTAATCTCTTTCTCGGAGACTGGCTTTTCAAGAGATGCCACAACTGTATCCGACAGGCAGCCAAAGCCAGGTTATCTAGCTGAGGCCATTTCCACCTCTCCTTGGATAGTAGATTTCTATAATATTGCACAGTAATGTCGCAAACCTGCGACCTCTCTTCTAACCCTCTGCTGCCCACCATTAAGTTGCCAAGTTTGTTCTTTCTACTTCCAAATCCAGTGAGTGTGATAACGAGCCAGTATTTTTTGTGACACGCTGCTTAGTTCATGTGTCCTTTAGATCTCTTTAGTTATTTATTCCCAAATAAAATTGTAAATAAGCCTAATTTTCTGTGTGAAATCTGTCACGTGTCTAAACATCACAGAAGTTTTCCTTTAAGCATTAAGAAGCCTTCTAGTCCATTTAATTTTATTCACTCCGATTTGTTAGGACCTATCCTAATTGTGTTCGTGTTTGGTCAATGGTCACAAGTTTTTCATTTCTTTTAGTGATGATTACTTTAGATTCATGGATTTATCTCATGAATAGCGGGGATGGAGCAATGTCCGTAGTCAAATGTTTCATAAAATGGTACAACCCAATTTTACACCAACATAAAAAATTTTCACTCTGTCAATGCTAGGGAATACCTTCATCATGATCCTCGAAATACTTTGTAGACCATGGAATGGAACTTCAAACCTTGATTGCATACACGCCCTCGAAATACTTTGTAGGGCGGAAAAACCGTCACTTGTTAGAGGTCACTTGATCCATTCTGATTGGAACATTAATTCCCAAAATCTACTGGGACGAGGCAGTCCTCATGGCGGCGTAATCCTATTCTAGATTTTCCCTTATACTTTATTCCCCCAGAAGTTTTCAGGTGTTTATGCTTTGTCCATGTCCTTGGACCTTCATGAAACAAGTTAGGTCCATAAGCTACAAAGTGTGTTCCTAGGTTACTCAAAGTTCTCAGAAGGGATACAAGTGTTACTGTAGTATGACAAAATGAAGGGTTCTCTTTAAAGATGTCACTTTCTTTGGGAGTGTTTCAAAGGACAACACTAGTGTTCTTGCAGATACACCTTTTCCTCTTCTAATGATGTCGTTGATAAGTCCTTGTAGTCCAGTTCCATATCAGCCAGAACTTGTTGATAAGCAAATTATTGAGAAGCAACTGACGGTGTATACTTACGGGAAAGATAAGGATAAACCATCAGGGACTTTTTATTATTTTTATTTTTATTTACCATCACACATTCTTGTACTAGATGCTCTTGCCATCCTTGAGCTCGAGTTAAAATGGTTATGTACATCTCATCCCATGTTTAACTTCGTGTCATAACGGTCTCTTTCCCCTTACTTTCTTGCATTTATCTTGTCCATTTCCTTTATTAAAATTCCGTTTAAGGTTGCAGATGCCTTGGCTAACTTTTAATGTAAAGCAACCATGATGTAGGAGATGACTGCCTTATAGAAACAAGGAACTTGAGATCTAGTAGAGTTACCAGAAGGAAGCATGTAGTGGGTTGCAAATGGGTCATCATCATCATCCCAATTAATTGTTTGACGCCGGTGGTCATCGTCATCATCGCCTTATTCCAATCCGGTGGTCATCATCATCACTTTATCCCAATTAATTGTTTGACGCCGGTGGCCAGCTACCAACCTGATGCAATCCTCCTTGCTTGGGACTTGCAACTATTACATAGGTTGATTACAATCAATTGCTATCTAATACTCCAGTACATAGGTTGATTACAATCAACGAGTTTGTGGGTTGCAAATGGGTGTTCACCCTAAAACATAAGTATGATGTAAATGTATTAGTAGAGCAATATAAAGCTTGGCTGGTTGCAAAGGGATTAACTCAAAAGTCTCGAGTCGATTACTAGGTTGTACAAATGGACCTTACATCAATTGGATGTAAAGAGTGCATTTCATCATGGAGATTTGCAAGAACAAGTTTACATGTCTCCTTTGTTAGACTTCAAGACTAAGAGGAGAATGACAAGGTATGCATGCTAGAAAATGATAGCTATGGGTTGAAGCAATCTCCTTGGGCCAAATTTGAAAATTTAACTTTTACTATATGTCCTATGGGTTTTTTTTGATAAGTCCATTAGCTCACTATTTATTAAAAGATCTTCTGGTGCTATTACTATCCTGATTTTTTCATGATTGTCATCATCACCATCATCATATAAGCTTTATCCAACTAATTGGGGGTTCAGCTACTTGAATCCTGTCATGCCATTCCACTCTATCAAGGACCATATGCTTAGGTAAACCATAGGTCAGCAAGTCTTTTCTTACTACCTGCAACTATGTCCTTTTGGGTCTTCTCGTTGCCCTTTTAGAGCCTTCAACTTGAACCAACTAACTCCTAACCGGTGCATTTTTTAGTCTCTGTTACACATACCAGACCATCTAAGTCTACTTTTCCTCATCTTGTTACCTGTTGGTGCTACTCTTATATGCCCTCGAATTGATTCATTTCCAATTCTATCCTTGTCATGCTACTCATCAATCTCAACATCCTCATTTTGGCTGCGTTCATCTTGTGAACATGATTTCTCTTGACTTCCCAACATTCTATCCCATAAAGCATGACTGACTGGTCTTATAGCCATCCTATAAAAATTTCCCTTCGATTGCATTAGTATGCGGCGATCACATAAAACTCGAGAGGCACATCTCCACTTCATCCATCTGACTCTAATTCCATGAGCAACATCATTCTCAATCTCTCTACTATCTTGAATCGACCTGAGATACCAAAAATGGTAATTTTGGAGTACTTCTTGGTAAACAATCTTAACTAATTCTTTCAAATCCTATTGTTACTGAAATTGCATTCCATATGTTCTCTTGTAGTCTGACTAATTTTTAAACCTTTACATTCTACAACATTCCTCCATACTTCTAGCTTTGCGTTTACCCCCTCCCTCTTCTTGTTAATTAAAACTATGTCATCTGCAAACAACATACACCACCGAACCTCTTCTAGTAGATGCCTTGTCAACTTGTCAACAACCAATGCAAAAAGATATGGGCTTAGTGCCTTCCCATAGTTGTACGTTGCTCACATTTGTTACTGCTCCCTCATACACATCCCTAGTCATGTAAATATATCCTCTTGAGGCTCCTCTATTTCCCAACACCCATTGGATTTGCTCTCTAGGGGCCCTATCCACGGTATTGAAAAACGTTTATGTAATGATTATAAGGGCCATTATAGAAAAAATAACCCGTAATGGCACATAATCCTTTTATTTATTTATTAAAGGCACTAACAACCATTATTGCCTGTACCGTAACGGTAACGGCGGTGGCCATGAATACCTTGGCCCCATCGTATGCTTTCTCTAAGTCAATAAAAACTATGTAGAGATCCTCCTGTCCTTGTATTTCTCAAGAGGAATATGTTGATGATATAGTTCTTTCTAGAGTAGCGATGTTGAGAACGAAAAAGTAAAATCCTTGGCTATAGTCCTTGTGATTGAAGTTGAAACGTCTAATGCGGCATTTTTATTTCCCAAGTAGTTTGGATGTCCTCGCTATTGCAATTATGATATGTGCTAGGTCATTTGACACCAATTAAATTGAATAATCATCCACATGATAAGCAGTTTGAAGTGATGCTAATGTGCATCCTTGTTTGGTAGGAAAACTCATATATTTGACTATAACTTGCCTAGACATTGCGTATATTGCTAGCATCACAGGTTAGTTTATGTGTGCTTTGTGTTCCCATTATCTAGAGGCAGTCTATCGGATACATCCTTACTCCAAATCTGCTCCCGGTAAAGGACGTGGATTGCCTTTAGCCAGGTGCTGAAGGGAATTCCTCCTGCTCTAAGCTCTGTGGGGCCCACCATGATGTGCTTATCAGCAGGCTGTTCGCATTATTGACTTCTTTTATTTAGATGGAGCATTTTTCATGAATGCATTTGTTGTGATTGGAATCGGACCTTTATATGTGTAATTATGGATAGGTTTAGTAATATTCTGTCACGCGTTTCTCCTGCATCTCTTGATTGCTGACCTAGACGAAATAACAATCTTTAGACTGTAGTTCTGCAAAGAATGAATGAGAGGGGGAGAGTTGTTGGGTGAAGTATCAGGGAAGTAATGTTCAGAAAATGTTAGTGTGAATGCTTAGGAAGCTGGAGGAGCCAGAGCAAGGTTCTAAAGCAGGAGCAGGAGCAGGAATGACACCTTGGCTAGAAGGTTCTTGCAACTATGGTTGATACAGAAAGTTGAAAATGTGATCCTTTCTGGGTTAACTATGGAGCATGTCATGTCTTCCAGTTGGGGAGATTATAGATTCATCAACTTCTCCTTAATCTTGCTGCAGGAGGAATCCCCGCAAGCTTTAGTTTCTATATGTGGCTGAAAATATAGGTCAACAGGAAAAGAAAAATTTATACATCTATTTGATTTCCTTATGTCTCAATATTCCACAACATGCTTCTATTAAAATTGATAGTGTTGCTGTGATCATAATTATTCAGCTGTCTAATCATGCATTGATTCTTCCCTCTCAAGAAATAATTTCTCTTGTTTCCTTGTAGATGTAATATCTTGTCATTGCTCTACTTAGTTTTTCTTCTGTCCCATTGCATTTCCTAATTCATTTGCATTCTTTGAAGTTTAAAGTTGTACCTGAGTCCATTGGCCATTTTGGTAGACACTGCTTTTCTTTGACATAGTTGGGTTCATTTCTATCTTAATCCATGATAATGAGCTTTGCTAAGCACACACGCGTGTGAAATAAATCTCATGTACACACCACACGTGCCATCATGGCACATAGTTGCGAAATCCAATCCATCCATCCAGTTGGTCTGACCTGCTACATGTTTTCCCAAAAATAAATCTGGTCTTCTCAGCATGTGAAACAGGTGGATGGTTGAGAAAACTCTAGCTAAGTTTTTCAGAGCCGTACATTTGTTTTGCAAACTGTGGCTCACCGACCAGTTGATCAACTTGATTCTTGGGCAAGGGCATCAATATAGTGGTTCCTTTCTGATGGATGGATTGGATCTCAGACCTATTGTACATGCTGACATGTGTGTGGCATGTACATAAGCTTTATTGCACACATGTGATTGCCCCCTTCCAGGCCAAATGATGCATGATGCAGTTGATTTTCATGTGATGATTGCTACTGGGCACATGCTAGTCCTTTGTGCATCATTTGCATTATAGACCTGCTTTCAGAGTTCAAGAATTGCATGAGGTATCTATCTATGATTGGCAATTCAATTTCATATAGTCATGGAAAGTCCACAAGGCGTTTTTGGTAGGTAGCATTTGCAAATTTATTTATTTTGATTTAATTTTCTGTCTGTCCTCTTTTAATAATTATTTCTGGCACCACATTTCTCATTCTCGTCATTTTAATCTCAATTCTATGATTGGTAACCAGCGTAAATTCATTCTGAAGTGCAGTACAGGATGCCTGAAGCCTATGATCAAGATGGGGGTGTAAATCAGGAGAAGCGATTTGCTGCAGCATTGCAGCGCTACAGGTCTGCTTGCTTTTTGAGGATACAGTTGACTACCACCTCCCCCACATGCATACACAATTTCTCTAATACACTTGACTACCACCACCCCCACATGCACACACAATTTCTCCATATACTCAGGCATTCCTGATAGGGATATGAACTTCATTTCTGGAAGTTTTAAGCTGTTTGCCTTGTCTAGGGACACTGGCGCTGGAGATAAGATGAATCCATTTGCGGAACAAGAGGCATGGGAAGAGCATCAGATTGGTATATTATATTCTCAATATGTTGGAACTCCTTTTCAGGGCTTTGACATTTAACTGTTCATCACTGTGACATAATTGGACTTGCTCAGTTCTATTGATGCATGATTTGTTGCATAAAACTCTAATGTTTTCTCATTAGTTTATGTTTTTAATTCTAAACTTCTTACAGGCAAAGCAACCCTTAAGTTCGGTTCAAAAGATAAAAACCAAAAATCGGATGATTATCAGTAAGTTATCATTGTTTCCCACGCGTGAGTTGTTCTTTATGTTTCAAACAGCAAATGCCACTTAATAAGGAAATGGGATTACCAGTCAGTGCATGCATGCACAAAAATCTCGCATCTTATTTTCATTACTATCTTCATCTTAGGTATGTGTTTGAAGACCAGATTGAGTTTGTAAAGGCATCTGTGATGGATGGTGTCAAGGTATGTCAAGGAATACCACCTGTGCTGCTACTTTTTTTTTTTGTTTGTTTGTTTGTTTACCTTGAATGATAATGTTCTTCTGATATCTTCTGAAAAACTCACTGTTGCGCATGTATTTTTTCCCGAACAGTATGAAGATGAATTGCCAGGAGACGCGGCTGAGGATTCGATCGGGAAATCAGCATTACAGAAACTTCAGGTATGAATTTCCAACAGTTTTTGCATTAGGGAATGGCTTTACTCAAAATTTCCTGTTTAGTGCTATACATTTGAATTTGTCTAATTTAAACATTGTATGTGCATGATTTTTGGGATTGCACGCATTTGTTATTGTTATTAACATACCAATGGTGCTCCAGCCATTTCTCCTTATGTTTTCATTTATCTTACCTGCTCGTTTCATTATGTTTTCATTTAGGATGATAGGAAAACACTGCCAATCTATCCATATCGAGATGAACTACTCCAGGCCATTAATGATCACCAGGTTTGTCAAAATCTTCTATTTATTTATGGGTTTCCCATTATTATTATTATTTTTTATTTTTTATTTTTTTGAGACACAATTCAATTTTAATAGAAAGCCCACCACGCAAAAGCTAAGACGGAAAAAATTATAAAGCAAAAAGAAGCCAAATTACAATCATCCTCAACTCCCAAGATGGAAGCCATTTCACCACAACCACCTTGATCCTCTACACCAAATCCGTCACTAAACCATGCTTATTTTGGAAGCAACGGTTGTTACTTTCCCCCCAAATTGCCCAAGAGACACCATAAGGACTAGCCTCCAAAGCACGTCGGCCCCCCCCATCCCACCCCCTCCACCGTGCCAAGCCAAAAGGAAATCAACAATCAATTTCAACAATATCCGGGAGGTATTGAAGAGAGTTAACATGGATTCCCCACATCTTGTGGGCCACAAGGCAATGGATGACTAGATGGTTTACTGACTCCGCATTGCTCACGCATATCACGCACACATTTGGAAGAATCATAGCTCTTCTTTGGAGATTGTCGATCATGAGAACCCACTTCCTCCCCACGAACCACAAAAAAGTCGTAACTCTAGGAGGGGCTCCATAATGCCAAGAATAGAACATGCATACCCTTTAGCTCCCTGGCTTGGGGCTGCATAAGCAGATCGTAGAAGGAATGAACCCAGAATCGGCCCGATTTATGATGTCATAACATCTGGTCCCTCTTCCTTGGAGATGGAGCGAAGCCCTGCCGCCAATCTAGGAGGCCAAGGAGTTCTCCCACATCCTCATCCCGCAGATCCCTTCAACACAGAGGAGTCTAGACTACTGCTCCATCGCACATCTCGTAGCAACGAATCACAGAGATGTTCTTCTTCGACAAGAGGGGAACTAATCTGGGAAAATCTGCTTGGAGTGCGGATCCTCCACACCAGACATCCTCTCAGAAGTGAACACAGACTTGCCTTTCCCACATTGAAGGAAGCCCACTCCTTAAATTTCGAAGTCATACTTGAAATAGGTTTCCACAGATTTGAAACTCTATAAAGAGAAGAAGTCTTTACCCACTGACCCCTTTTCTCGACCCCATAATTGCTAGCTATAATGCGCCATAGTCTCCCTTTTTCGGTTCTAAATCTCCATAACCACTTCCCTAGCAAGGCCCTGTTCATACTCCCCCACCCCCCCGGCGTGCAAACCTCATCCCAAGGTAGCAGATGAAATCTATTTCTTTCCTTGGTCCCTCTGAAAATCCCGCCTTAACCTCTCCAACTTGTCCAAAACTGATTGGGGGACATTTGATTAAAATATGATTCTTTGAGTCTGATCAATATGTTTCAACTGTTTGCTCATGAATTAAATTCCTTGTTCACTTATATAATAATTGTTTGTGCCAATGTCACCTGGATCACCAACCCATATGTTTTCCGTTCCGAATTGCACGGACCAGATTGTGGTTCATTGGAGTCCGCATCACTACTTTCCTGCTGAGAAGTTTCGATTCTCTAGTCTTATCATTGCTTAAATCGTATACTAATTTATGCTGGGAATCTAGGGATTTACACTTTGGTTTATGCAATAGGTAGGCACACAACATAATGCTAGGCATGCAGGATCTAAAATAATAACATTGGTAATTTTATTTATAAATTACAATATCTCTGTGTGTGCGCGCGCGCACATACATGCATACTCGTGTACACTTTACCATGTACTGGAGTGTCCCACTATCCATGAAAAACTTGAGATAAAATGATGCTGCAGTTTAATACCATCTTTTTGACTTTGTCAAACTCAGATATTCTGTTTGGTTCAACAGGGTTGGATAAAAAGCTACGTGCATATTCTCAAATTCTCTGTTTTCTGATTCAGTGGCTTGCACAGTCACTCTTTTCTTTCTTCACATGCGTAATGGTTTTCTTCACTGTTTGAGTAGGAGACTTAATTTTTCTGATCTTGTTAAGCCAGTGTGCTTTTTCTATTTTAACCTTTAGAATTATCATGTGCAATAACTCCTTGTCATTGGAAAAATGTACATTTTGAGTACATTGCAGATCAAACTCGAAGCGATCTTTCCAATTGTTATGTCTCTTGCTTACTGTGCTTTTTCAATACTTCCACACCTTCACAGGTTCTTGTAATCGTTGGAGAAACTGGTTCAGGAAAGACTACTCAGATACCCCAATATCTTCATGAAGCTGGGTACACAAAACGAGGGAAGGTATTATAATCTTTTTCTTGCTGCTTATATTTAGAAAGCAAATAAAAATATGCCATGATTGTTCTTATTGTTCAACTCTTTTCTGTCCTCTCAATCCCATTGAGTGATTTGTTCTTCACTGGTTAAAGAAAAAAAAAAAAAAAGGGAGAAGAATACAGTTCTGATAGGGCCATCTTCTTCTAGCTGAAGGTCCTTCACCTCTCTTTGAGTGAATGCATTGAAGCTATTCATACTTTCTTCTTACTGTCAATGCTATGTAGGAGGATTTGATGGGAAAAATAAGAGAACCTATGTATACATATTAGTACGTATGTTACCCATGGTTGCTGGGAGAAGGCTAAGGGCCTACTTGGATTTGGTAAAGAGTGGGAAAGGAAATTATATTTCCCGAGAAACCTTGTTTCCAAGAAAGTATGGGAAAGGAAATACAATTTCTTATGTTTGTTTATCATCAACATTTTCTCGAAAAAATTGAGGTCCTTTTTCAAATCGTATGTTTGGCAAAGTAAAATTCTCTTGAGAAATTCTTTTGGGTGCAACTTCCATTCTCAAAATATTTAGAATACAATTTGAGCCCCACTTTAAAGGCACTTGATCAACGGCTTAGATTGAACATCTGATATTCACATGCAAACCTATGCTTATCCTGCCCACGTAGTTCTTGTAGACATGCCCACTTAAGTTGTGGATTGGGCTGATTTTTTTGTCGCAGTGCCTAACAGATGGACGGCGTGGATGTAGAAAATATACATCAAAGTGGGGCCTCACGGTGAGGGCAGCACCATCTTGGGTCGCTTCCTGTTTCAGTAGGATAGGACAGTAACCCTCCGGGTTCCACATCCTACTGGTTGGTGCTGGAAAAGATCTGTGGGCCCAGCATGATGTATGTGTTTTATCTAGGCTGTCCATCCATTTGCCAGCTCATTTTAGGGCATTAGTACAAAAATGAAGCATATCCAAATCTCAGGTGGACCATACCATGTGAAACAATGGTGGTTGAATGCTTACCTTTAAAAACTTTCTAGGGCCCACCAAAATGTTTAGTTGCCATCCAACTTGATGATTAGGTCACAGACCTATACTATGGGAAAACACAAATATCAGCCTGATCTAAAACTTTAGTGGCCCCAAAGAAGTTTTTAATGGTGGCATTTAACCACTCTCCTCTCCCTACAAGTTCTATGCCTCTCACGTGGGACGCTGAAGATTTCCCCGATCTTCATTCTCGGTCGTCGAATTCAGATTATCAGGAGTCTCTATCCAGTCCGCTGTCTGCTTCCCTATCTCCCAGAAGCGGCTCGTCTCAGCTAGCTCTGACCACTCTATTTCGAGTGGACATCACCGCAGGTTTTATCGAAGCAGAGCCTTTGCAGATTCGGTCGGAAGGAGCTTCAGTAGAGACAGAGAACATTCGGTTGTTAAAGGCGGATGCAGAGATTTAGAGGGCCAGGTTGATTGGTGTCATCCAAAGGAAAAAATAGATCAGAGATGCCATCGGACATGTGGGAAGATCCTTGGGGCTATCTTTCGGGGACTGCCCGGAAGACTGCATCGCCCTTTTCCAATGTGTTGAGACTCGAGGCCAACCGCTTCCAGGAACTAGATTTCCCAGACAGTGCCCCTCTAGATTGTGCAGCAACAGGGAACTCCACAGTCTCACGTCCACTCTTAGCTCATCCATTGGTCTCATATCGGGAATAGGGAAAGCAGGCAAAAGGGGCAGTTCGGTTTCACTATGAAGATCCTCTCGTGGAATGTAAGAGGAGTCGGGTCGAAGCAGAAAAGAAGGCTACTCAAAGACACTTGTGGGAGAAATAATCCAGATGTGTTTTGTTTTCAGGAGACAAAGGTTCAAAACTTCTCAGATCAGCTGACGGGTTCCCTTTGGAAGGCTCAAGATGTTAAATGGGTCGTGTTGAATGCTACAGGCTGCATTGGAGGAATTCTAGTGGCGTGGAAATCATCTATTTGGTCCCTTCAGAATAATTGGAATGGCGAGTTCTCTCTTTCGATCATCCTGAAAAACATCTCCTCCGATTTTTACTGCCTCATCACCTCAGTCTACGGACCTAACTTGAAAGACAATAGAAACGATTTTTGGGAGGAACTAAGTGCAACCAAGTGCAGATTCAGTGGCCCATGGTGCTTATGCGGTGATTTCAATGTTACAAGATATGCCGAAGACAAGTCCCACGGCAGCAAGGTCACTCCAGCGATGCGGATGTTCTCCCCATGGATCAGTGAACAAGAGCTGGTGGATCTTCCCCTATGCGGCTCTAGATTCACCTAGACAAACGGGAGGGTGAAGCCAACCTTATCCAGATTGGACAGATTCTTGGTCTCCCCTGATTGGACTGAGACATTCCCTTGTGTATCCCAGTCGGCCCTTCCGAGAACCACATTAGACCATTGCCCGGTGATTCTCACAGTGAAAGATCAGAGTCGGGGGCCGAAACCTTTCAGATTTGAAATCTCTTGGCTGAAGGTAGCAGGTTTCTCGCAACTTATAAAAGACTGGTGGGCTTCTTTTGTAGTGGAAGGTTATGCAGGGTTCAGGTTGAGCTTCAAACTGAAGCTTCTGAAGGATAAGATCCAACAATGGAGAGCAAAGGAATCAGATAAAAGGGCGAAGGAAATGGAAACATTATTATCTGACCTGCAAAATATTGACCTGAGAGCGGAAGAAGGATCGATGTCTTCAGATCAGTTGACAAACAAAATCCAGATTATACAAAATATTTCAGCTAGAGTATTAGAAGATGAAATAGCTTGGAGACAACGTTCGCAGTCAAAGTGGATCAGAGAAGGGGATAAAAACACAAAGTACTTTCACAACATTGCCAGTGCGCATCACAGATACAACAGGATCAGTAGTATAGAGGTGAATGATACTCGGATTGAAGATAAAGATCAAATCGAGGCAGAGGCAATAAGCTTTTTCAGCAAATTACTCAAGGGAGAGGACTAGAACAGACCTCGTCTAGACCTATTGCAGATAGACAGGCTGTCGAAAGTCGATGCTAAAGATTTAGAGTCCCCCTTTTCCTCGGATGAAGTTACGACAGCGGTGGATGCTTTGGGAGGAACGACAGCGGTGGATGCTTTGGGAGGAAATAAGGCGCCAGGGCCTGATGAATTTCCAATCTTATTTTTCTAGATTTTCTGGGAAGATCTACGGTGTGATATTATGGAGTTTTTCAGCGAATTCTATGAAAGGGGCGTCTTTCTAAAGGGCTTGGGGCATTTTTCATTGCATTAATCCCAAAATTTCTGGGTGCTTCTTCTTTCAAAGAATTTAGACCGATAAGTCTGATTGGGGGGTCGTATAAGATCCTGGCTAAAGTCTTGGCATCTCGGCTGAAGAAGGTGATAGGGAACGTTCTATCTAGTAATCAGAGTGCTTTCATTCTAGGTAGACAAATCATAGATAGTGCCTTAATTACGTTCGAATGCCTAGATTCCAGCCACAGATCCAAATCGAAGGGAATCCTATGCAAGCTTGATCTTGAGAAGGCATACGACCACGTGGATTGGGCCTTCCTTCAGTATATGTTATGAGACTCAAGGTGTGCAACCGATACGGATACGGGGGCGTAACGGCGATACGGGGGCGTAACGGCCCGTAACGGCGCAATTTTTTTTTTTTGCCAAAAAAATATGAAAAAATATGGATTAAATCCGGAATATTCTAAGCAATCCAAATATGCATTCATTTATAAATTGGAACATGGTTACGGTGGTGTAACGGTCCACTTTTTGGTGAGAAGTTGTATCGGATTGTCTGATGAATTTATGAATCAGATAACCTAAATTTGACTACAAAATTCATATATTTATTTTTCTAACTATCTACTATCAATGATAGATATATTAGAATGAATGTAATATGAAAATATCTTACATTAGGTGTTTGCAATTATTTTTGAGGAATTTCTCGAACATACCTGTGCACGTGATTGTGATTCCTGTCTATAACCTGTCATCCTCAAGTCAAGAATATTTAAAAAAATTAGTAGTGTCTGATATACTCCCCTGCAACTTGATTAAGGATTACTTGATTGGTTGTCAGGGGAGTTATTTTAAATACAAGTTCGGTAGTGTCAAGTGTGTGCATGACTACATGGCTTCTTGCAATAATACTGTTGTGACCTGTCTGCTGCAAATACTTACCTTAATACAAATATATACTCACAATCACAAGTCACCAGACTCACCACCAAAATGAAAATCTGCTTTTTTGTGGTTGCTCGACCTCCACATCATCGTCATCGTCACCATCAGGCTGAGGCTGTCCAATAGGTGTAGGTGCTGCATATCCATAATATCCAGTGCCAGAAGGAAATACTAGATCAACGAAACCAGAGGATGACTGATCCTGACTAGGCAACGACTCTGACCCCGAGTAAGGATATCCACCAGTGCCCGTCAAATAGCCATACTGGTGCCCATACTCAGGCTGTTGAGAATCTTGAGATTGAGAGTGCGTCTGCTGTGATGAGTAACTTGGATTTGAATCTGGATATCTATAATCATATGGATATTGATCGGGAGGGCTACTCCAACATGAATGTGATGGAATAGGCTCAGTATAACCACCATAATTATAATCCAATTGACCATAAGAATATCCATCATAATAACCAAAACCATGAGCCTGTTGATGTTCCGGACCTCCCGCTCCCCGTGCACCACTAGATGTACCCTCCTCCGGCTGGCTGTATCGTGACTCGGTACACTCGTAAGTCCGACCTCGTGTACCACGTCGTCGATGTTCATCGTCATCGCGATCTGTAGACGGCTGTATAGGGGGGTAAGCAACACCAGAAGTGCCAGCACCAGGGGCAGGGGGGTCGTCATCATCTGACACGGTCACGCTACCACTGCTTGTACTCTTTTGTTGATCTTGAGCCGTATCCGTACGTGGCATAAACGCTGCCCCTCTTACTGGGTCCAACACATCTGCACGACTCTCTTGTTGCGCTCTGCGTATTTCTGGGTCATCAATTTCCAATTCTTCACTATCCTCTTCAATTTGCTTTTCCCTTGTTTCCAACCAAGGTAGAAGTGGGTCATCCTTATCATAAATATTGTCCAAGTTTATTGGACAGTAGTCTCCGTCATCAGTAGCTGTAATGCTCCTATGATGTCGTCGCATTCTTAGTTTTATATTGTAGTGCATGAAGACAAGTCTATCTAATGTTCTAGTCTGCAATCTATTCCTATTCTTTGAATGAATGAGCGCAAAACAACTCCAATTCCTTTCACAGCTAGAGGAAGACGTTGTCTGGCTCAAAACTTTTACTGCAATTTTTTGGAGAGCCTTCGTACTCTCTCCGAAATTAATCCACCATTCGGCCGATTGCAACCTAGATACTGCATGCTGTGCAAGAGCATCTCCAAAGCTACCAAGGCGATTTCCAAATGTATCTAATTCATTCAACGCCTTTATTTGCAGATCTAAGTCAGGCTCTAATCTCTTTATCACATTTTTTAGCCCGACACGAACTTCATCATCCGCAACAAATGATTGGGCATATCTATACCTAGGATTTAGGTAGTAACCTGCTGCATGAAGATCGTGATGGAGTTGCTTTGTCCATCTCTTGTCGATCATCTTCCAATAAGTCTCCCAACTTCTACAATCACGTTGAATTGCAAGCTTTGCCTTATCCATGGCATCATATAGGAAGCCCATGGTAGGTGCTTCATCGGTTTCAACAAGACGGAGTACCCTCATTAGTGGCTCCATCACCTTTAGGATCGCCTTAACCTTCTTCCAATATTTGTTGTCCCGTATGGTGTTCGCAACGTCGACCGGTGTCCCTGATGTCTTCTTCCCATGTTTTGTGTTGAGCCATTCTCGGGAAGCGAACATCTCACTCAACTCTCCCCTATGCTGGAATAAACTCTCTAATGCTATAAAGTTTGTTGCGAATCTAGTCGCCGCAGGCCTCAACAACTCTCGTCCTTTCGTGAACTTTCTCATTATTGCGACTACTTGATTATGGTTGTAAATAAACGTCGTCACTTCCCTTGCCCTTTCGACCATTTCCTTAACATTCTTCTTCTTCCCAATATCTTCCAATATAAGATCAATACAATGGGCAGCACATGGTGACCAAAAAAGATGTTTTCTCTTATCCATTAACATATGTCCTGCAAGCTTATATGTTGCTTCATTATCTGTCACAATCTGCACTATATTCTCCTCTCCAATCTCGTCCACAACTTTATCCATTAGTTCATTAATATAATTAGCATTTTTTGTTGCCTCTGACGCATCAATTGACTTATGGTATATAGTTCCTAAGTGGCAGTACACCATGAAGTTGATCATGCTACGTCTGGTTGGGCCAGTCCAACCATCACACATAATCGTGCATCCTCTGGCTTGCCATACAGGTTTAAAGGTAGCCACGTATGCTTTCACATCCGCATACTCTGCATTTGTCCATTTCCCTCTAATGTCCTTAGCCGTGGGAGCTTTTATTCCTTCACCTGCTTCTGCTGCAGCATCAATTACCACCTGCCAATATGGAGAATTGGCCGCATTAGGAGGTATGTTAGCATGTATAAATAACTTTGCTGCTGCTCTACCTAATTTCTCAACGGAAGTTCTACTCCACATTTGTTTTATTTTTTTTTGTTTAGTTGATTCTTTCCTAAACAGGATTGGATCAATAGAGGGTCTCCTAGACTCATTTACTTCTTCATCTTCACGTATAGAGGCATCACGTGAAGATGTTTGTCGTCGGCTCCCAAACATACGTCGTAACCCACCAAACCTACCCCCCAGACCCTCAGTCCCACCTACAGAAGCAGTTGCACTTCCAGTTGCACTCCCACTCCCACTCCCACTGCCCCCCCTCTATCACGCACTGACCCATGCGTGCCAAACATGCGGCGACGTTCTTCCTCTTCACGAGCTACACGCAAGCTCTCTCTCCTAGCTATAGTTAATTCCCGATCTGAATCTTCGTCAGAATCAATAATATCTTCATCACGAACGCCCATATATTCAGGACCAAACACCTCCTGTCGAGCTGCATCCAAAATATCATCTTTCTTCTTTTGTACAGCAGCACGTTTACCCTTCGACTCATCCAGACTAGCTTGCATTAAAAGCATTATCTCTCTCGGTACTCTGGCACATGGCGCAACTTGACCTTTTCGATGTGCTAAATGTTGTTTGAGACGGGTAATTCCACCAGTCACATGTCTATCACAATAGTTGCACTTCATTTGGTGCCTAGTACCACCAACCCTCTCACAATGTTGCCATCCAATATCCTCACTTGTTGTTGGCCAGACCCAGACATTTCTTTAAGTTTAGGTAGATGAGTGTATGTCTGTATGACCTATATTAATAAAGATGATTTTATGTTCTAAGTAAAATACTAAACCCTAAGAAGCTCCAAAACCTGTCCAATATAAGCAAATAAAAATATAAAGTCACTAATTCGAAAATACAAAAAAAATATTAAATAGCACCCCAAATCTGTAAAATGCACATTAACATTTTCTATTATGATTAACATATCACATGGCATGATTAAAACAGAAAAATAACCATTAAAAATTGATTTTTTGAATTTAAAAAAAAAGGGTAAAAAACTAAAAATACATGCGTAAATAGAAAAAAAATATTTAAAAAATATTAAATGGCACCCCAAATCTGTAAAATGTACATTAATATGTTCTAATATGATTAACACATCATATGGCATGATTAAAACAGTAAAACAACCATTAAAATTTGATTTTTCGAATTTAAAAAAAAAAGGGTAAAAATACATGCGTAAATAGAAAAAAATATTAAAAAAATATTAAATGGCACCCCAAATCTGTAAAACGCACATTAATATGTTCTAATATGATTAACACATCATATGGCATGATTAAAACAACAAAACAATCAATAAAATTTGATTTTTCGAATTAAAAAAAAAAAGGTAAAAATACATGCGTAAATAGAAAAAAAATAATAAAAAATATTAAATGGCACCCCAAATCTGTAAAATGCACATTAATATGTTCTAATATGATTAACACATCATATGGCATGATTAAAACAGTAAAACAACCATTAAAATTTGATTTTTCGAATTTTTAAAAAAAGGGTAAAAATACATGCGTAAATAGAAAAAAATATTAAAAAAATATTAAATGGCACCCCAAATCTGTAAAACGCACATTAATATGTTCTACTATGATTAACACATCATATGGCATGATTAAAACAGCAAAACAATCATTAAAATTTGATTTTTCGAATTTTTAAAAAAAGGGTAAAAATACATGCGTAAATAGAAAAAAAATAATAAAAAATATTAAATGGCACTCCAAATCTGTAAAATGCACATTACTATGTTCTACTATGATTAACACATCATATGGCATGATTAAAACAGCAAAACAATCATTAAAATTTGATTTTTCGAATTTTTAAAAAAAGGGTAAAAATACATGCGTAAATAGAAAAAAAATAATAAAAAATATTAAATGGCACTCCAAATCTGTAAAATGCACATTACTATGTTCTACTATGATTAACACATCATATGGGATGATTAAAACAGCAAAACAATCATTAAAATTTGATTTTTCGAATTTTTAAAAAAAGGGTAAAAATACATGCGTAAATAGAAAAAAAATAATAAAAAATATTAAATGGCACTCCAAATATGCAAAATGCACATTAATATGTTCTACTATGATTAACACAACATATGGCATGATTAAAACAACAAAACATGTTAAAAAAAGTATAAATACCTATTTTTGACGAATTCGGAATTTCTGAAAAATGGCCCCCCGAGCTTCGATTCAACAAAAACCGCAATACAATGCGTTTTTATCACAAAAACCCAACCAAGGTTGGTCGAAATTGGCAGTAGAAGGGGTGAGAAGTACTTTGGAAGCAAGAAATTTGAAAAAAAACAGCAAAACAGTGCTTAAAATGCCAAAAAAAAATTACCGTTTTCTGACCGTTACGGGCGGCCCGTTACGGGTCGACCGTTACGCCCCGTATCGGCCGATACGGGTGCAAAAAATCGTATCGGCCGATACGACCCCGTAACGCGTAACGGCTCGGTCCGTTACCGTTACGTATCGGCCGTATCGGCCGATACGTAACCGTTTTGGCATTCCTATTGTTATCTCGAATGGGCTTCAGCGAGAAATGGAAATGGTGGATAGGGGAGTGCGTTGGGTCAGCCCATTTCTCTATGCTTTTAAACGGTTCCCTAAAAGGCTTTTTCAAAAGCTCAAGGGGCCTTCGTCAAGGGGATCCGCTGTCGCCTTTCCTCTTCCTTATAGTTGGGGAGGCCCTATCCAGAATGCTTAGCAAAGGCCAAGAAGAAGGCATTCTTAGCGGTATCAGAGTAAAGGGCATGGACACTTTGATATCTCATGTTCAGTTTGCAGATGATACGCTGATCTTTAGCGAAGCAAACAACAAGGAAAAGGTGAGCAATTTGTGCACGACGATCCGATGTTTTGAGGCAGTTTCCAGTTTGAGAGTTAATATGGCTAAAACCAAGATGTATGGGGTGAACATGGAACAGGAAGACATCAGGTTCCATGCTGATTTCTTTAACTGTTCCATAAGCAACTTTCCGACCTCATTCATTGGTCTGTCGTCGTGTATTGGTAAGCCCCCAAAATCTATGTGGTACAAGGTCATTGTCAGATTCGAGAAATACTTCGCTAGATGGAAATGCAGATACTTATCTTTTGGGGGGTGCATCACCCTTATTAAGTCGGCGTTATCAAATCTTCTGTTATACTTCATGTCCCTATTCAGATGCCCTCCTTCGGTTCTGGCTATCCTTGAGAAACTGAGACGCAGTTTTCTTTGGCACGGGAAAGAGGAGAAAAATAAATTTCACTTGGTAGAATGGAAGGAGGTGTGCAAGCACATTCAAGAAAGAGGTGCTGGGATTAAAGCTCTCAAGACAATGAACCGGGCCCTTTTAGGAAAGTGGATGTGGAGATTAGGGAGGGAAAGTGTAAGTCTCTGGAACAAACTAGTCAAAAGCAAGTATGGTTGTTCTAAGGGAGGATGATGGACAAAAGATTCCTCCTTCTACAGGGCCTCGGCTCTTTGGAGGGGTGTTCTATTAATGAAAAAGGAGGTTCTTAAAGGTATCGGTTTCGCTATCGGTAATGGAGAAAACACCCGATTTTGGGAAGATACATGGTCGGGAGATGCTCCTCTGAAATGCGACTTTCCGAACATATACCGCATTGTTCTAAACCAAGATATTACCGTAGCCAAGTGTCTTTCTTTCATTTGTGGGAATTTGGTTTGGAACCTGGAATGCAAAAGGAATTTACAGGATTGGGAGATTGCAGAGTATGTGGCCCTCCTAGATCGAATCTCCAAAAGCAAGTTGGATCAATTGGGTGAAGACAGGCTAGTTTGGAGGGCTGATAAATCAGGGAGTTCTTGGTTAAATCATTTTTCAAAAGTCTGGACAACAATTCCTCCATTCAAGAAGAAATTATGACAAATCAGATTTGGAGCTACTACGTCCCTCCTAAGATAACGTTTTTTGGGTGGCTGGTAGGAAAGAAAAAGGTCCTTACGATAGACAACTTGAGGAAAAGGGGGGTGATTCTCCCAAACGTATGTCTTTGTTGCATGGCGGATGAAGAGACGGTCGATCACTTGTTTATTCATTGCTCTTACATAAGCCAAATTTGGCATCTAATCTTGAGTCCCTTCAACATCAAATGGTCGTTTCCTGACTCAACAAGTCGTTTGCTAAAGGCGTGGCATGGGGTTAGCCTAGGCAAGCGAAAAACTCCAATCTGGAGAATAGCCCTCCTGGCTGTTTGGTGGTCAGTTTGGGAAGAAAGAAATGGAAGATCATTCAGAAACGACTCCAAATCGGTGGAGTCCTTAGTTTGGAGAGTTAAACAGTTTATCATAGAATGGGCCACGAATGTAGATCATTTCAAGGGTTGTAATCTTCTTTTCTTAGGAGCATAGGTGGCTCGCCTTGTCAGCGGCCCCGCTCCTCTTGTATTCCCTTTTTCTCTTTAATATTAATTTTGGTTATCCTTCAAAAAAAAAAAATCACCATTGTTTCCTATGGTGTGGTCCACTTGAGATTTGAACCTACCTCATTTTTGGGCTCATGCCCTAAAATGAGTTGGAAAAATGGATGGATGACATGGATAAAACACATGCATCATGATGGGCCCACAGTTTTTGGTAGCACTGACGTACAGAGCGGTCGTTGACAAATCCAAAACCGAGAAAACGGGGAGCAGACGGATGCGAATCGGGTGCTACCCGACCAGGAACTAGCTAGAGACGAACGGTCTTGTCTGGGGTCGATGGGGCCCACCATGATGTATATTTTTTATCCACACCATCCATCTACTTTGACACATCATTTTGGGGCAATAACCCATAAAGGAGGTAGATTGAAGGCTCAAGTGGACCACACTACAAGAAGCAATGGGGATTGAATTCTTACCGTTGAAAACTTTCTAGCGCCCACCGCGTTGTTTATTTTCCATCCAACCTATTCATAAGATCACGTGGACTTGGATGAAGGGAAAACATAAATATCAGCTTGATCCAAAACTTCTGTGGCCCCTAATAAATTTTCATCCCCACTGCTTCTTGTGGTGTTGTCAACTTGAGCTTTCCTTCTACCTCCTTTTTGGACTCATGCCCTGAAATGATCTTTCAAAATCGATGGATGACGTGGATAAAAAATATACATCCCGGTGGACCCCACAAAGTCATTGACTGGACCGTCCGTCTCTAGCTAGGTCCTGTTGGTGGTAGTACCCAATCCACTTCCGGAGTGGATTAGATATGGCCCCGGCCTCACCCACCACGGTGCTGCCTTCACCGTGGGGCCCACCTTGATGTTATCTATATCCACACCGTCCATCTGTCTTTTAAGATCATTTTAGGGCTTGATCCCAAATATGAAACATATCAAAATCTCAGGTGGACCATACCATAGAAAACAATGGTGACTGATTAAGAACTTCTCATAGGCCACAAGTTTTGGATCATGCTAATATTTGCTTTTTTTTTTTATTTATTTATTGTTATTTTAAATCTTCATCCAAGATTGTGTGACCTTATCAATAGTTTGGGTGGAAAATATACATTACCGAAATATTACGTTGGGCCCGAGGAAGTTTTTAATGGTGGGGCATTCGATCACCACATTTCTTATAGTATGGTCCACCTAAGACTTGGATCTGCTTCATTTTTGGGTTCATGCACTAAAATGATTCAGAAAAAATGGATGGACTACGTGGATATAGGATACATACATCAAAGTGGGCCCATAGGAATGGCTAAACGGTCTTGGGTGTTGCCGCCGCGACACTTTATCCGCTGTGGAGAGAAAACATAGGAAAGGAAACCTTATTTCTCAAGGGTCTAGGTAGAGCTGTACACGAGCCAAGCTGAGTTTGACCCAAGTTTGGTTTGGCTTGTTTTTGTGACATCCTCTGTTCGAGCTTTACACGAGTCGAGCTTCGAGTCTATCCCTATTGTTTGAGCTTGGTTTGGTCCAAATTATACAAGCTTGAGCTTCATTTGGTTTGGTCCAAATATCCTAGTCGAGCCAAGTTCGAAAAGGGGTCAACTCGTTTTTTATTTTTTATTTTGTTAAATAAACAATATACATAATATGAATTACACACACACACACACACGCGCACACACAAAGATAACACTACAAAATAATATTAAAAAAGACTAATACAAAAGTAACAACACTAAAAAATAACATGAAGTTTAATATCCTCCATAGGCTGTTTAATATCCTCCCACCTGATATTTGGATCTACTTCATTTTTTGGCCTATGCCATAAAATGAGCTGGAAAAATGGATGGGTGGTGTGGATATGCATCACATACATTGAGGTGGCCCCACCACAGGAAAATAGTATTGATCCGAAACTTTTGTCTCTCAACAAGTTTGGATCCTGTGTTGTGGTCTACCAGAGGTTTAGATCTTCCTTATTTTTGGTCTCATAACGTAAAATGAGCTGGAAATTTTGATGGACGATTGGATAAAACACATGTATCATGGAGGGCCCCACAGAGCTTTGACACTAGCTATGTGGTGGGTTTTGAAGTCACCAACCAATTTGAATCCCACTTTAGCATACTGAGTAAACTTTGTGGGCCCAATGTCATCTATATATATATATATATATATATATATATATATATATATATATATATATTATCCACGCCATCCATCCATTTTTACATATCATTTTAGTACATGGTCCAAAATCAAATCATATCCAAAGCTCAAGTGGACCAAACCACAGGAAACAATGTGCATTCATGTATATGTATTATGTATTATCCACATTGTCATGTATATGTGTTATCCACGCCGTCCATCCGTTTTTACAAGGACATGATCCCAAAATTGAATCATATCCAAAGCTCAAGTGGATCACACCACATGAAACAGTGTGCATACAATCTATGAGCCGAATCAAGCCGAATCAGACCGAGCTGAATCAAGCTGAGCTTCGAGCCGAGCTGGTACTGCCCTGGTTTGAGCTTGGTTTGTTTTTTCTTAACGAGCTTGACTCCGAGGCTTGGTTTGGTTTGAACTTCTATTCAAACCAATCCAAGCTAAACTTTTTCATACCAATCCGAGCCGAGCTTTCGAGCTGGTTTGGTTCATGTCCAGCTCTAGGTCAAGGTGACAAAACAAAAGCACAATTTTGAGAGAAAATTAACTGCGTGGGAAATTGAAATTCCCTTTCTTTCCTATGATTTTGGTGTTTACAAACAACAGAAAGATGGTTTCTCGAGAAACCTTATTTCATTTCCCACCATTTCACTGAATCCAAGTAGGCCCTAAGATGATGATGATGATGATGATGTTAATGGGTATGGTACCTAGGTATTATAGGAGTTTCTCAGGTGCTAATCGTGATGTATAACTTTTTCGTATTTGCTGCTAGCTTTAAATAATTGTGATTGAAACTGGGTTGGGGCCTGTAGGTCTGTGGTAGACAGCTTTCGTTTCAACACTGAGGTCTCAGGTTTGATCCCAAGTTACCTGTCAGAAAAAAGAAAAAAAAAAAGATAAAGATGAAGTGATTGAGTTCCTCATGACATGAGTCAGGCTGATCGCGTGCTACATTTGACCAGTTCCTTATGAGTTGGGTAATTCTCCATTTCACCCAATGGGTAGCCATGTCAATGCAGAGTATCCTTTGTATAGATGTGAGGATCTCGCATTTTGCTTCATGAATTGCTTACCAGTGTGGTGTGTATTCAGTGTCCACACGGGCATGTGGGTCCATGCAATATTATCAGTGAAATGTTTGTGTGTAGCCATGGCTACATTGGCAACTAGTGGCCTTTTAAGCAGTTGGTGTTACCTAACCCCACTGTTATAAATAGCTTCGCTATGTTGCGTGTAGCTTACACCTTGTAGTGTAGCACATCATTAATGCTATGTAACTCATGAAAATAGCTTAAGTCACGTGTAGCTATGCTACATGCTAATTTTGTACACGCTACATGTTACATAGCCTATGATACATAAGTAATAATATTAAATCAGTTAGATTGTTCTTTCTATACCTTTATACTTAATCTTTGCCTAAATTCTTGTTATTTTAGGCTGTGTTTGGTTCACTAAATGTCATTAAATTTCATTGTTGCATTATTAATCAGTCTAATTTGGTGCAAATTATCATGAGATTTCATAATATTTTATGCAACCAAGCACAACCTTAATTAAAAATCTAAGTAGCATGTAGCTTACGCCACATGCTATGTAACTTAAGCCTCACGCTTCCGAGGGGTGAATGCTATGCTGCATATTATTTGCTATTTAAAACGCTTCTTACAGCATGAGATTCAGTCGGGGGCTAATTTTGATCAGAGTAGTAAAGTAATGGGGCTTGAAGAGGAAGATTGTGGACTTTTTAGGTGTTTATCCATTGCGGATATATTTTACTAGCTTCTTAAATCTGCAATGGATGTCTGATTCAAAGTATCCATCAAGGACGTATGATTCACATAGGAGAGTACTATAGGCAGAGCATAGTGTGATGCATTGGAAGAGGAAGCTTCCTTTCTGTGTGGTGGCTTCAATGTAATTAGATTTTCCTTTGGAACATTGAGGGGAAAGCCGAATGGCTCTACCATGGGAAATTCTCTGTTTTCAGTTGTTTCAGAGGATCATCGATGTACATATGGGAAGGGGTATTTCTACCTGGTCCATTACCAAGAGAGAATTGTGATAGCCAATGTTTTTCTCTAATGAATGGAAAGAAATCGGTATTGCTCGGCTGGTTCTTCCTTGACTGACATTGGATCATGTTCCTTATATGCTGGGAGTTTTGAAATTACAAATTATCCTTGTCCATTTAGATTTGAAATATGTAGCTAGAAGAGCCATAATCTAGTGTTACTAGGAAAAATTTGGTGAAAATTTGTTGTTCATGGTTGGGGGCTTCAAAGTTTTCAAGAGATTACAAATGCTAGCAAAATAAGAAAGTGGAATGACACTCATTTTTGGAATGTTGAGAGAAAATAAAGCAATTTTGAAATGGGTTCGGCGTGCAATCAATGGAGAGGGAGCCACATTATATTTAGAGAGGAGTCATACAAGAGCATCTCTAAGGGTTCATCATGCGAGGAAATGTGGAAAGTGATACCATAAGTGGGGCCTCTTTCTCGCATTTAGATGAAAGGAACCGATAGAAACACATTCCTGTTGGAAAGATTTTCTACCTAAATGCCTTTGTTTCTTTCAAAACTGGCAGTGAACAGATTCTGGAGGAGCTCTTTCCCCTTCCCCCTTCAATGGTCCCTTTTTTGTAATTTCTATAGAGATACAGCAGCATGGCACTCTCTTGTCCTCTACTTAATCCCTCTTAGATGGACATTAGCAGCCCCCACACACACATAGCCCCTTACACACCCACGTATACGTGCCAATGACTCAAAACCCGGTTGAAAAGAAAGAAGAAGACTGAGAAGGAGAAAGGGGAGACCTAGATTCATTGTGTTGACGACTCATGGGCGATCGAGCGTGATGAGGGCAAGACCATTGGGGAAGATGCTTTGTTTGCCAAAATCTCCTGAAAGGGTGGTATCTGGTAAGAGAGGGGTTTTGGTTTGGTGGTGAAGAAATGGGAGGAGACGATTCCGAGGGTTGGGAATGAGAAGCACAAGAGTGTGCTTATATGCAGAGGCCAGAGGGAGTCTTTTCTTTTCGAGTTCTGTATTGGCAAAAAAGGTCATGGGTTGAAGAGACGAAGGCATGTGTGCTCCCCTAGCACGTGTGAGAGGTAACAATTGTTTGAGTGTGGTGTATGCATGCACTTATCAATTTGTCCACATGTTTGAGAATATAAATGGATGTATGGGGAAAATTTTGTTACAATTGTGAATGTTAAATGTTCATTTGTTGCCCACCTGTTTAACGGACTGTTAATGTAGCCATTCATTTTGGCAGTTTTGCCTTGAATTACTGAAATTGTGGGCTTAATATATGAGCCACCTGATGATTATCATGGCCTAATCTTTTGGCCAAGGCTATATGACGATAGGCTAAGTATGATTAATGTCTTGCTTCTTGCACATCCATGTCATGTTGGCACAGGTGATATGATTTACCTCTTCAATCTTTATTGCCGAATACACACGGATGGTTTCCTATCATCTCTTTCCCAGGAAGCAAACAAATCTAATCAATCCATTGAATGACACATATACACACAAACCTACATATAAAAATTGCATGCATGTGTGTGGGCACATGCATGTGTGTATGATGTTTCATATGCAGCTAATTGGGATGCTAAGCTATCGTCCAACTATGCATAATTGCCAACCTTTTATTTGTATATGACACTCAACCCGTCCAAAAGGTTTGCACCACCATTTTTTTTTCTCGAATGATATGGTTCACCTTGCCATGAAGATAAATCTGGCTGAATGACAAATTGCATGTGTGGGGGGTGCATGCATGCATATATGATGTTTCACATGCAACTAGTTGGACTGCTAAGTTATGGTCCAACTATGCTGCCCATAATTGCCAACTTTCATTTGTATATGACACTCAATTCGTCCAAAAGGTTTGCCCTTCCATTTTTTTCGAATGATAAGGTTCATCTTGCCATGAAGACGAATCAGGCTGACCCACTCATTGGGTGGGGAATACAAATACTTTGGATTGGATTAGCGATTGTTCACTGTTTTCTACAGTGTGGTCCACATGATGAGTGGATCAAACTAATTCTAACCAATGTTTTTCACATCGTTATCGTGTAATATATCACACCCTTGGGATATAGATACAGATCGGTTATCGCATGGCATATATCGGTTAGATCACATAATTTATTCCCGTTGTTGGGAAACATGGGGAAATTGGTCAATTATTTTAATGAAACTTCAAGAATTGTTAAATATGACATCAATACACACTTAGAAATTAAAAAAAAAAAAAAAAAATTCATAAAAAACAAGTACACATAATATGTTTCCTTTGTATAGGGTCCTAATTGTGCTGTTTGGCTGAACTAATGCAACTATATTCAAAGTCAATTCATAAAATTCATAAATGTAAGAAGACATGTATGGAAACACAAGCATTATATTCAAGAGCAAAAGAAGAAGTATAAAGCTAGAAATATACCAGCGGATTTCAAAAAAGAATATATTTTAATTTTTTTAATTAAAAATGATTATTTTTTTCGAAAAATCCCTAAATTGGTAAGAATGTATAAATCATGTTATATACATGTTTGATTGTGTTTGGACACTAAGATTGCAACCAATTTGGGAAATTTTGAGGAAATTGGTTTTTTTTTTTTTTTCAATTTTCTGCAACTTAAACTATCTCCCCGAAATCTCAAAATCGAAGGTCCAAATCCATAATTTTTCATGCAAAACATGAAGAATCATGGATTTCTTACCATTTGACTCTATTTACAACGTATGAAAATGAAAACAAAAAACAGATCAAAACTAAAAAAATATGCACCTTTTAGAAGGTGGCTCCAAGAAGCTTATGATCGTGATTTTGGAAAAATTTCTAAGATTTTCTAACAAGTTAGAGTGGATTGGTCGAAATCACCTTACAATGTACTGGGAAGTTTTATTATTATTATTATTTTACAAATGGATTTTTGAGGATTTTCCGGACAAAATAGCATTGGTTTCCTTTTATCCCTTTTGATGTCACACTCGGTATTGATATATCAAACATTAAGAATCTATGAAGGGGAGAGTGGATATATCGCACAATATCGAAATTTCTACGATATATTGCAAGATACCATGAAAAATGGATATTAAAGTTGTGTTTTGTATCCGCCAACTAGGATAAGAGATATCATGGGATATATCGGTGATATTGCAAGATATTGAAAACACCGAATCTAACAACAAATGTTGTTCATCGGGGGGCGATCCATTTGGATGGGTTACATGTTGTATGCAATTGACGTGTTGGCACTAATGCTCTAATTGTTCTTTATTATCCTCCTCTTGTTATTATTTTGTGGACAGATTAACTTACATTCATCATCCTTTTCCTCTTCTTTACAGATTGGATGCACCCAACCACGCCGTGTTGCAGCAATGAGCGTTGCTGCACGAGTTTCCCAGGAGATGGGTGTTAAACTTGGTCATGAGGTATCTTTTCCAATTTCTATTTCTCCTATAGATTGGGGGTAGGATGTTAGACACAATCTCTCTCTCATTACTTGGTAAATGTTTAGGTTTCTTAATTCCTTAGGTGTAGACTTCCCACAGTCATTAGCATGTGAGTGTCTGATCTTTGCCATTATGCTTACACTTGCAGGTTGGTTATTCTATTCGATTTGAAGATTGCACTTCAGACAAGACAGTTCTAAAATACATGACAGATGGAATGTTGTTGAGGGAATTCCTTGGGGAGCCTGATCTAGCCAGCTATAGGTAAGCTAAACAAACTAGTTGCATTGCTGAATCTGTTCCATCATTAGATTTGGCTACTAACCTTTTTCCTAAAAAAATCAGTGTGGTGATGGTGGACGAGGCACATGAGAGAACACTTACAACTGATATTTTATTTGGTTTAGTAAAGGTAAGCAAAACTTTGTTTTAACTCATGAGGAATTATCTGATCCTCAAGCTGGGTATATGCACATCATACTTGGGGTTTTTAGTTTCTACCTGTGGGGCCCATGGTTCGGTAATCTAGACCTTTTGTTTTTTGGACCCATTGTGGATGGAACATTCCATAAATATGTCCACAAGGGGACAATCTGACATTTCAATTTGTGGCCTGAAATGTAATTAAGAAGAGAAGCTGAGTGGCTACGCTTTACCTTAGGTAGTGATAAAGCTCCAGGACCGGACGGTTTCCTGATAGCATTCTATCAAAAATTTTGGGAGGTGGTCAGGTTGGATGTTATAGGTTTCATGAAGGCTTTTCTTCTTTCTTCTTCTTTTTTTTTTTTTTTTAATTTTAAATTTTAAATTTTTTAATTTTCTTTTAAAGGCACAATATCAGTGGAGTCAAGGGCCACTTCTATAGCTATCATCCCCAAATATGAGGGTGCTGAAAGTCTTAGTGATCTCCGTCCGATCAGTTTACTTGGCGGTCCTTACAAAATTCTTGTAAAAGTTTTGGCATCTAGATTCCGAACGGTTTTGGGTCAAGTAATATCGCTTTCTCAAGGGGCCTTTGTGGATTGCGGGCAGATAGTAGACAGTTCCCTTATGGCTAATGAATGCATCAATTCATACAACAGAAGAGGAGACATGTTTAGTTGCCAAGCTAGATATTGAAATGGCATATGGTCATGTGAATTGGACCTTCTTGGACTACATGCTGGGAAGATTGGGGTGCGGAGTGAAATGGCGTTCTTGAATGTAGAATTGTGTGAGGTCGGCTAAGTTTTCTATCTTGATAAATAGTTCACCAAATGGTTTCTTCTCATCTTCGAGGGGTTTATGACTAGGTGATCCACTTTCTCCATACTTATTTGTGACCGTTATGGAAACTTTTAGCAGATTGATCAATGGAGAGATAGATATTGGGCTGGTGGAAGGCTTTTGGGTGGATGATCGCACCTCCAATATGCGGATGACACATTGATCTTTTGCAAGGCAGCTGAGTGGCATCTACAAAATTTGCATTCGATTATAGTTTGTTTCAAGGTGGTGTTCGGTCTAAAGGTGAATATCAATAAAAGTGAGATTCTAGGGGTTGGCTTATCAAAAGAAGAGACTCTGAATTTCTCATCGATCTGTGGGTGTAGGGAGGGTTCATTTCCATCTCTACTTATCTCGGTCTTCCGTTATGCATAGGAAGACCGACAAAGGCGATGTGGGACATGGTGATTGAACGAAGCGAGGGGAAGATGTCTAAGTGGCAATCAAAATATCTAGGTGGGAGAATTGCCCTGATTAAAACTTCTATATCGAATCTCCCAGTTTACTTTATGTCTCTCTTTAAATGTCCCAAATCCGTTCTCAATAGTTTGGAGAAAGTAAGGCGGGAGTTTTTGTGGGGAGATACGAAGGAGAAGCATAAATTTCATCTCTTGAAATGGGAGGAGGTCTGTAAACTAGTTGATCAAGGAGGAGTGGGTCTTAGGAACTTAGAGAAGATGAATTTGGCGTTGTTAGGAAAATGGGTGTGGAGATTCGGGGTTGAAGCGGGATCTAGGTGGAGGGAGTTGCTGGGTAGAAAGTATGGGGTGGGTGAAATGTGATGGTGGACTAAACCTTCTTCGCTATATCGGGCTTCTTACTTGTGGAAGTTGGTGGCGACACTAAAACATTAGGTATGGGAAGGGGTTGGTTTAAATTTGAGGGATGGGGAAAAAAAAATCAATTTTTGGGAGGATAAATGGGTGGGAGACATTAAATTTTGCAGCGAGTTCCCGAGTTTAGTGGGAATAGCAAGGGAGGATAATTTATTAGAGGCTTCATGTTTCTCCATGAGGGGGGAGCCCAACCCCCCCGGGTGGGAGACATTAAATTGTGCGATAAGTTCCTGAGTTTAGTGGGAATAGCAAGGGAGGATAATTTATTGGTGGCTTTATGTTTCTCCATGAGGGGGGAGGAGGTAGTGCCCCCCCACCCCCCGATGTAGAAGGAATCTCGATGATGGAGAGGTGGAATAATTTGTCCGGCTCCTTTAGGTTCTTGGTAAGATGTCTCCACAACAAGCAAGCGTCGACTCGCTCAAATGGTTAAAGACAAATTGGGTAGTTTCTCGGCGAAGTCTTTTTATCGATGGATTAGTGACAGTAGTGAAGGTGTTGGATTATGTTCGACAAAGTTGGTATGGGGATACGATGCGCCATGGAAGGTGGCGGCTTTTGCTTGGTTAGTGGGGAGAAATAAGGTGTTAGCTATGGATAATCTCTGCAAAAGGAATTCTTGCCTTCCGAATATTTGTTTGCTTTGCTTCCAAAATGCAGAATTTGTGGATCCTCTCTTCATTTATTACTCCTTCACAAGAGAAGTATGGAATGATTTCTTTCAACTGTTTGGAGTGGTGCGGATGCTTCCAGGTTCTATAGATGCTTTTTTGCTATCATGGCATGGTGGAGGTAATGGGAAAAGGGAGGCAAAGATCTAGAGATTGGCTATATTGGCAGGATTATGCAGTCTATGGAGAGTGAGGAATGAGCCATGTTTTAGAAACCGTAAAGGGGAAGGTCAAGTTGTGGAATGGACTTTGACTATAAATCTCTATAGCCAATCCCCAATTTCGTGGCAGTCATTGTAAATTGCTGTTGATATGTATTTTTGACTTTGGCCTTTTTTTTTTTTTTTAATGACATCATTATTGTTAAAAAAAATCATCATTATCATCATCATCTAAGCCTTATCCCAATTAATTAGTCAGCTACATGAATCCTGTTCCACCATTCCACTCTATCAAGGGCTAGGCCTTAAGTTCGACCGGAGGTCATCAAGTCTTTTCTTACATCCATCTATGTCCTTTTGGGCCTTCCCCCCGCCCTTTCAGAGCCTTCAACTTGTACCAACTCACTCCTAATTGGCACAGTTCTTGGTCTACATTGCACATGACCTAACCATTTAAGTCCACTTTCCCTCATTAACCATTTAAGTCCACTTTCCCTCATTTTATTACCTACCGCTACTGCTATTGAGTTCTAAGTTCCCTCAAATGCATTCATTTCTAATTTCATCTTTCCTTGTCTTGCCACTCATCTAACTCGACATCCTCATATCAGTTAAATTCATCCTATGAATGTGTTCTTAATTGCCCAACATTCTTCCTATAAGGCATGGCTAGTGTTATATATCCTATAAAATTTCCCCTTCAATTTGGGTGGTACATGATGATCACATAAAACTCCAAAGGCACTTCTCCATTACACGTAAATCATCACATCTCTAAAGGCCCAGAATCAGCACACAATGGACTGTTACAATCCCACAGCAAGTAACAGTCCATTGTTACTGGTAGTTGAAGCCCATTACATAACTGTTTTTGCACACCTTGCTTGACTCTCCACTAGCAGTCCTCACATTTGTTACTACTCATATCCTTAACAATGTCAATATTTCTTCTTGAGACTCCTTTGTTTCCTGATACCCACCACATCAACTCTTTAGGGATCTTATCATATGCTCTCTAAGTGAATAGAGACCACATGGAGATCCTTTCTCCTCTCCCTATATATCTCCATCAATTCTCCAAGTAGGAAAATGATTTTAGTGGTAGATTTCCCAGGATTGAAACCATACTGATTTTCTAATAAATTCGTTTCATGCCTTAGTCTTTGCTCAATCACTCTCTCCCAAAGTTTCATAGTGTGCCTCATAAGTTTAATCTCATGATAGCTAGTGCAACTCTATAAAGTTCTTTTAAATAGGTACCATGGTACTTTTCCTCCATTCGTCTGGTTTTTTATTATCTTACAATCTTGTTGAACCACTTTATCAATCAAAATAATCCAGTATCTCCTATACACTTCCAAAATTCTATTGGTATATCATCAAATCCAAGGGCCTTCCCTTGCTTTCATCTTTCCTAGAGCTTGTTTCACTTCACATATCCTATTCTTACGAAAGTATCGATGGTATTCGGCATTATTGGAGTTTATGGTTCCTTCTATCCCTATGCTCTCAGAGTGGTTGTCATTTAACAAGTTCAAATTCATGATGGAAGTTACTGCATAAGTTTGATGCCTGCTGCCAACATGACTCAACCCTCCTTTATCCGAGCTTGGGACCGACAATGAGAGCACGAAACTCCTACAGGCGCAATGTATTGGACTATTATATAGGTTGATTACAATCAAGTGCTATCTAATAGTCTAGTACATACGTTGATTACAATCAACAAGTTATGGTTTATGTTAAAAAAAGAAAGAAAGAAAGCGGATAGGATGGAGATTTTCAAGCATGATCCATCCATAGTGGGGAGTGGGGACCAACAGAACAGCAGTCTGGGATGATCTGAACCAATGTTTGAAGTATCGATATTGCTACAATTTTCACTGGCTAGGGATATGAAATTATGTCAATATTGCTGATAATATCACCAATAATCGGAAATGCGGGGAAACATGTAGAAAACGGTAGAATTTTTCAGTGAAACGTTGGGAGATGCTTAAAATACACATATTTGAATATTTAGGAATAAAATTTGTAAAACGAATGCGTACATAATAAGTTTCAATTTAATGGGGGCCTAAAAGCATGTGTTGTCGTAAGAAATCAGTCTACCCATCCCGTCCATCCATCCAACCATCCCATCTATCCATCCAACCTTCTATCCAAACAGCCATCGATATTTTAGAATATCAGCAACACTCGTTGACAATTGGAAATGAAATGAAAGATTATGGACTTGATATCGCCCATGCTGTGATAACGATAATATTGCGACGTTATCGTCGACAAATTGAACACTGCATACAACCATGCCCCCATAAAAAAAATTTAAAATGATTTTTTTTTTTTTTGAATAAACAGATTTTTTACGATATCGATATATTGATGATATTATCAAAATATCGTTTATACATTGGCGATATGACACTTGGAATTTACACAGTTGAAAATATTGGCGATACAAGCAACGCCTGGAATTTACACGGTCGGAAATATTGGCGATACATTAGCGATATTTAGGGATATATTGCCGATACCTGGATTTTCTACTATTACCAATGTTATTGGTATCTCTACTAGTGTTATCGGTGTCGCTGAGCTGGAGATACAGATAATATCGGGGATACTTCAAACAATGATCTGAACCATGGGCCCAACCATTACAAACTGAAACATGAGTATGTTGTGCATATCCCCATTTTGAGGATCTTATAATTCCTCACAATCCATATAGTTTCATTGTTGCTTTCATTACTCAAAGTCTGACATGTAATGCATCCTTTGTAGGACATTGCTAGATTTCGAACTGATCTGAAGTTGCTTATTTCAAGTGCAACTCTGGATGCCGAAAAATTTAGTGACTACTTTGACTCAGCCCCGATTTTTAAAATTCCAGGAAGGCGATTTCCTGTCGATATACATTTTACAAAAGCACCGGAGGCAGATTACTTGGATGCTGCAATCGTCACTGTTCTTCAGATACATGTGACCCAACCACCTGGCGATATTCTAGTATTCCTCACAGGGCAGGAGGAGATTGAAACGGCAGAAGAAATTATGAGACACAGGACGCGGGGATTAGGAACAAAAATCGCTGAACTAATAATATGCCCTATATATGCTAATCTCCCCACTGAGCTTCAATCTAAGATTTTTGAACCTACTCCTGAAGGGGCTCGGAAAGTTGTCTTGGCAACAAACATTGCAGAAACATCACTGACAATCGATGGGATTAGATATGTTATTGATCCTGGATTCTGTAAGATGAAATCGTATAATCCACGGACTGGCATGGAGTCTTTACTCATTAATCCCATATCGAAAGCGTCCGCAATGCAAAGGGCAGGTAGATCAGGGCGTACAGGCCCTGGGAAATGCTTCCGTTTGTATACTGCCTATAACTATCACAATGATCTGGAAGATAATGCTGTTCCGGAGATACAGAGGACAAACCTTGCCAATGTTGTTCTTATTCTTAAGAGCCTTGGCATTAATGACTTGGTAAATTTTGATTTCATGGATCCACCTCCAGCTGAGGCATTAATTAAAGCTCTTGAGCTGCTCTTTGCACTTAGTGCACTGAACAGTGTAGGAGAGCTGACAAAGGTGGGTAGAAGGATGGCTGAGTTTCCTCTTGATCCTATGCTTTCTAAGATGATAGTTGCTTCGGACAAGTACAAATGTGCTGAGGAGGTTATTTCGATTGCTGCTATGCTGTCTGTTGGCAATTCAATCTTTTACCGTCCAAAGGATAAACAAGTACACGCAGACAATGCAAGGATGAATTTTCACACTGGGAATGTTGGAGACCATATGGCATTGCTTAAGGTGCTGTATTCATTATTCAATCATATTTAATTAGGCAGTTTCTTCTCAAAATCTGAACGACTCTGGCTTATATTTTATTTCTTTTTCAAGATTGATTATGGATCGATTAACCTGTTAAATTTCATCATTTCAGGTCTATAATTCTTGGAAAGAAACCAACTTCTCAACTCAATGGTGCTATGAAAATTATATTCAGGTACAGACTGATGTGCTTTATAGTTATGAATTTCTGTGATTTTTTTTTTTTTTTTGAAGACATGAATTTCTGTGATTTCTCTTTTCGATTTGCCAACAATCATCAAATATTTCTATATACTTGACTTGCACTTGATGAGAGCCCGAGGTCAGTTGAGCTCAAAATTCAATACAGCCCAGTTTCAGTATTTGACTTCAGAAGCTTATTCTGATTTTTATTTTTATTTTTCCTTGTATTTTATTGAGTTCTAGCAAGAACTTTTTGAGCTTTTGGTGAACCTGACTAACCTTTTTTTTAAAACTTGTCCATCATCTTGATTGAATCAAGCTGGCTTTTCTGGTCTTTTGTGTCCTTTAGTTGTGTTTATTACAACTGGATGACTTAAGAGTTAAGAGTATGCCAGCTTACACCAATCTTCCATTATGCGCAAGGATTCTTTTTTACTTAGGGGAGTTATTTGATACTCTGGCAGAGTATGATGCCTAATATGCAGGCACTGAGAAATTGAAGAAGTGGCATACATAAACTCAAGTTAAAACTGCTAAGTTGTTGAACATACTGTTGCTAAGTCACCATATCACAATCAAATTGGTTGAAAAATCCTTGCTTTGATTCATGGGCACCTATTTCTTGAAGTGGGACCATTGAATGTTTTTCAATTTCTTTTTTTACTGTCCAATAAATGTCCACAAATATGAGTGAGTCAAATAATCATGAACTTTTTCATTATATATCTAAATAAGGACCCATAATTTGGACAGGATTGTATTACTTGTATGCCATGTGTGCAGTTTGTAAGTAATTTCTAAGTGACTCAATATCATCTAGTACACTCTGTCAGAGTATCAATGTTTTTCTCTTTTACTTGTGGGTGTCTGTATTCTATAATTAGTCTCAATCTCCCTTGGAGTTCTTATTCATGTGTGCTCTAATGCATCAGGTCCGGAGTATGAAACGAGCTAGAGATGTTAGGGACCAGTTGGAGGGGCTATTGGAGAGGGTTGAAATTGAGCTTTCGTCGAACCCCAACGATTTGGAACCAATAAAGAAGGCCATAACATCAGGTTTGTTTTGATTCTTTTTTATAGACATTTAAGAGTGTCAATCGAGTACTTTTCTTAATTCTTAGAATGTTAAATTTGAGGGTCTGCTCTTAATGTTCATTTCTTGTTTCTTTTCTTTTCCCCCCCTTTGTTTCCCTTTCAGGCTTCTTCCCCCATTCAGCCAGATTGCAAAAGAGTGGTGCATACCGAACTGTTAAAAACCCGCAAACCGTGCATATACATCCTAGTTCTGGTCTGGCACAGGTAAGTGATCTGCAACTCACCAGGGAAACCCTTTCATATGTCCAACCATCGATAATGTAGTTAGAGAATTACCTGATATATTTGTTTGGTGAGTAATGTGGACGATTCAGTCAACATCATCACATTTTTAGGTGTTAAACATGAAATTTCCATCCTTTTCTGGTGTTGGCAATATTGAATTTAATGAAAACAGAAGGGAGCATAGATTCCAGCAGCCATAAAAACTACAGATATATGGAAGCCCGAAAAATGGAATGTTAGGAACATATGAATGACTTTGGAGCAGCTTTCAAAAACTGCAAAACTCACTCGAATCGAAAGTTGTTTGAGTCGAGTTACTCGATTGTGGTCTGACTGAGTTGATAATATTCGATACTTAGAAATGTAAAAATTATTGAGTCTTTGTTCCCTTCTTTCAAAGGTTGTCTGAGTTGAAGTGCTTAAGTTGATGAAGTCTTTAACCAAATTGTTTTCCGTTGATACTTGTGAAATCTGGTCGAATTGAATAAAGTTGGCTGAGTTGTATATGTTTTAATTAATTATTTTTTTTTTTCTTTTTTAATGTTTATTTGTGTTTATAAGTTTTTGAACAATATTTTTGATTGTTGATTAATTTTTCTGTTTTTTAGGTACTCCCTAGATGGGTTGTTTACCATGAGCTAGTGCTTACAACGAAAGAATACATGCGCCAGGTATGTCATGCTTTTGAAGGAACAATGTTTCACAGGCATGTAATGGACTCTTTGGTTAGATATTGCATGGGATGCCTTTGATTATATTTAAAGGGTAAACATTTGGTGCATCACAACTCAACTTCCATACCCACTGTGGATGGGCATGCACTCTGTGGGCAGTTCTAGTTGGTACCACCAAGGATGGGTTATGATGAAATCACATGGATTGGATGATCCATTAGGTCCATATAGTTTGCATGCAGGCTGTTACAACTGGATTGTCCATACCATGTGGTTTTCGCAACTTGACTCACACAGGTTACCTGATATATGCAGTTTTTTCAATGTGGTTCACCAATGGTGGGTCCTGCCAAATCTATAATTCTGATCACTGAAGATGTGGTGGAGATTGGGGTTAACACATTGGCAGAGTAGCAAAATACATAATTGGTGCTTGTATATGGGTCATGTTGAGAATTAGGGCTGTCAATAGGTCGAACTGGCCCATCGATGTTTCAGGCCAGGCCCCACTTTGGGCTGTGCTCGGGTTGATGTATCAGGCATGAGAGCTGAGCATGCACCTAAAATTCAAGCACGTGTATTAATCAGGCTGGGTTGAGGGTTCAGGCTGTGTCTAGAAGCCTGTCGGCCCAGCCTGAGCTCGGCTCGACCCGACTTTTTTAGGGTTTTCAAGGGTCATTTCTGGATGTCCCATTTATCTATAATATGGTTCTGTTTCATCGCTTTGGTGCATCGGACCGACTCTGTCTGTTTCAAGTTGCGTCTGGTCTTGCCTGAGTCGGGGTTGAACTGGCCCTACTTGTCTGTGTTGGGGTGCTTTGTCTAGGTGACTCAAGTGTCAAACGAGATTGGGTCTGAAGTCCGAATCAACTCAGACGAGTTGCATGGGACTCACCTAAGTCTTAAAACCGTGCCCGAATCTTGCAAAAAATGGGTGAGTGGGCTGGGCTCAGGTCGGTCTCAGGCCTGAGCTGGGAATAAATCATCTTGGGTTGCATCCTTTTTTTTTTTTTTAAAATAATAATAATAATTTAATAACGGGTTTGAGAGTACAACCACAATGTAGGCTCGTTTTCATTCCAAAAGGTAACTTGTTGAACAAAGGCAAAGTTAAACTGTCTTCTGTAATGCAGGTTACAGAATTGAAACCTGAGTGGTTGGTGGAAATTGCGCCTCACTATTACCAGTTGAAAGATGTAGAAGACAGTATGCACCCTCTTCCTGTCTGTTCTCATTCTTTTTTCCCCCCCTTTTAAGCTTTTAAATTGCTGAAATATGTTTTCTTTGGCAGCTGGATCAAAGAAAATGCCTCGTGGGCAAGGACGAGCAACTATGGACCAGTAATCTCTTTAAAAGGGAAACCATTTTGGGTTTTGAAGGAGAGGTGGAGATGGTGTTGCTGATAGGATGAAGAAACTGTAATTGTATGTTGTATATTACTTGAGTAGAAAAGGGTCCTTTCCTCTTATGGTACTTTTCTTCTTTTTCTTATTTTCTTAAAATTATTGTTTGCCTTGTATATATCATGGATAATTGCAATTTTTGTCGCAGCAAGAACGTACATGATTTTTTAGTGTGACCCACCAAAGCACTAGCGCAGATATGGTCGAACAATCATGCTACCGAGAGGCATTGAGATTTTCTTTTTCTGTTTGAAGTTCATGGGAATTTGTAAAGAGGGTAAGTTTGGATTGGATAAAAATCTTTAACAAGCTTTTGCGATGCCCATGGCACCAGTTCAGTTGGTGACATTCACTTCATGAGATACTCACTGTAAAACAAATGACAGAATGTCTTCAAAACTTCCCACAAAACAAGGATAATTGGAGTCAGTTGCTTAGAAGATATTCTTCATTTGTATTCTTTTGTGGGATAATCTTTTGAGATACATGGCCCGGTTGAACTGGAACTAATGACGGAATGTCTTCAAAACTTTCCACAAAACAACGATAATTGGAATAGTTGCTTAGAAGATATTGCATCATTTGTATTCTTTCGCGGGATAATCCTTTGAAATTGCATGGCCCGGTTTGAACTGGAACTGCACGACTTATTATATCTGCCCGAAGCTTCTCCCGACGTACCGTTGAAACTTAGGCCAAATGTATTGGATTTGCATTGAAGAACAATTTAAGAAGCTTGTGGAGTGAAATGAACTTGTCCCGTCCATGGAATTGGATTGGATTGGATTATACGTTAGCCAGCTAGAAATGCAGTGAATTGCACATTTTTGGAGAGACAACATGTAACAGAAGGATTTTTAAGAATTTATGTGAATATTCTATACAAATTTAAGGGCCTTTTGAAAGCAAATGAATCATAAAAGGGTGTTCATGTCAACTTTTTCTTCTTCCTAATCGAGATGGCTTTGAATAAATCAAACAAGCCAAATTGCTTTGGTTAAAAAAGGATTTGGAGAAATTCAGATTCAGCCCAAATTCAGAGTCTTAGTAGAAATTCAAACTATAATAAAATGCAAGTAATCACCCATGGACAAATTTTCAAGCTTCTTTGCCACTTGATCAGCATATCTGCTTGTTTTTAAGGATGGTATTAATATGGTGGGACCCACTTGATGGAAGGCTTGGATCTCAAACGTGTGCCATGTTGGCAGGTGTGGGACATTTAGATGAGTTGCCTTCAGATGTCCGTGTAAAAAAATAATAATTGGAAATATGTATATACACCGTACAAGCATATTAAAATCCCAAATAAAGAGCTTAAGAAGCCAGCGTTTCCCTGTTACACTGGTATTCATGTCTCTTGGGTTGGTATACCATGTCATGCAACATTGTATTGGGATGAGGGTGCGTTTGGCATGCAATAGTTCTTAATTACAATTTTGTATGATGGAAAATTAACGGTTTCAATTTAATTATTATGGGCAACCAATGTTGGGAAGCACATTCAAAATGTGATTTGACATTCCTACCCATCTGATTTTTAGATGTACATTTGATGTAGAACGGGTCGTGGAAACTTTCATGTCCAAGATGGACCAGAGAAGGCCCGATAGGAGGTAGAAGTCTTCAAGACTGTCAGAACCTTAAAACAGGCATATCTCGTAAATCGGAGTGAGTTACTCGGCATACCATATATGATTTTGGGGGTAGGACGAGCTACTTTAGCCAACCAACCCAGCTATGCCTGGTTGCCCACGCCAAATTTGCGAGATTTCATCATATCGACGGCCAAATTTCATGTTTAGTTCCGTTTTTACTATAAATAGTAAATTTTAGTTTGATTATAACTCTTCATCCGTTGGGATTTAGGAGTTGTGTCCAACATGAAAAGTGCTTATAATAATTAGGAGAATAACATGATTAAGCCACATAGGATACTTACTATAAAAGTAAATTTACTATTTATATAGTAAGTTACGAATTTTAAGGAGTTTTAGTTATAGTTTGCTTCTGATTTTTATCTCATTGCTTGTTATCCCTATTTAAAGGGTGGTGAACTCGTTTTTTTTTTTTTTTTTTTTTTTTTTTTTTTCCATTCATCAATCAATTTCGAATTTATTAGAATTTATTTCTATTTTCTTTCTTTATTTCCTCATGGATTCGAGAAATCTTTATGAGGAGTTCAGAGAAGTTCTGTGGATTTGAAATAGTTATCCTCTTGAGGAAGACGGTGCTCGACCTTACGTCCTCCCCTGCGTCAATTGGTATCAAAGCGAAAATTTCCCTTGAGCTGATGACAAACAACAAAGGTATGAGCCAAAATCATATGGACGGTGATCCAATAATTCATTATCTTTCGGAAAGAATGGAAGCTTTCCACCGGGAGAGTCAGTTGACTATGCAAGGGCTGTAGACAACCCTCAACCGTATTACGGATGCACTAATTCCGCGCCGACCTCAAAGTGATGCTCAACCGCCTGTTGTCGTTGTACGATACAACCCCAATTTCTGCAGAGCATCATCAGATTATGGTAAATCACAAGCCACCACTTTGATTATGAGAAAGCCGTTATACATACCAAAGATAAAAATAGATTTACAACGAGACAACATCTTTCGAACGAGGTGCACTGTAAGCCAAAAAGTTTGTAATGTGATTATCGATGTCAGGTAGAGGTGGGCATCGAGCCGAGTCGAGTCGAGGTGGGCCAAGCTTGGCTTGGCTTGTCCATGATGTACTCGAGCTCGAGCTTGGCCTCGAGCTCAACATTGAAGCTTGGCTTGTTTGCCAAAGCTGTCGAGTCGAGTTCGAGTCGAGCTAGTGGTTCGAGTTGACTCAAATTTATCTCGAGTCGAGCTCGAGCTTGTCGAGTGAGAGAGTAATGGATTCTGTTCTTGATCCTCCTCCATTGATGAAAAATTCAAAAATCTTAAGAGAATCAAAGCAAAATCCGATGAAAAACCCAAACAAAGCTTCGAATCGGATGAGGAAACCTGTAAGAACCAATTTGTTCTTGATCTTCTTCCACCTGCAGAAATCCAAGTACTAGAAAAGAAACAAAGCAGAACACGGATCAGAAATCCAAGTAAAGAGCTCTAGCCAATCAGATCATTTGATTTCCTTGAAGCTCTAACAAATCTGAGAAGAACCCATCTCGAATTTCTTGGGTTTCTCGCTTAAGAAGTAGATCTCAAGAGATTGAAATCATACTATTGTGGAGCTGAAATGAAAACTGGTGGTGGTGGTCGGGGCGGGCGTGCGGCTGGCAGTGGGCAGAGAAAGAGAAGAAAGGGAAAGGGAAGGGGGTGCGTGCGGTCGGATAGAGACTCTAGGGTTTTTTTTTTTATTTTTTATTTTTAAGTTTAAACTTAAAACTTAAAACTTATATTAATAATATATATATATATATATATATAATAATAATAATAATAATAATATATAATAATAATAATAATAATAATATATTTAATATATTCATTAATCGAGCCGAGTCGAGCTCAAGTTCGAGCTTCGAGTCGAGTCGAGTTCGAGTCGAGTCGAGTTGAAATGCCCCCTGGTCGAACTTGATTTGAACTCAACTCGAGCTTCAAATAATTAGCTTGGCTCGGCTTGAATCGGCCATTCAAGTCGAGTCAATCCGAGCTGACTCGACTCGAGTCGAGCGAGCTTTTCGAGCTAGCTTAACTCGTGAACAACCCTAATGTCAGGAGCACTGAGAATCTCGTGTCGAAAATAATGATGGAAAAGTTGCAGCTAAAAACAGAAAAACATCCATCTTCGTCCACGATTGGATGAATCAAGGAGGTCAACAAAACAGAGGCAACCGAACAATGCACTGTCTCGTTTTCAATTGGTAAAAATTATAAGGATCAAGTACTTTGTGACGTAGTTGACATGGAAGTTTATCATATGTTACTTGGTCGACTATAGCAAAATAATATTGATGTTATTGCTACGCATAGAGGTCAGGATAACGTATTTAAATTTACTAAAGATGGTAGAAAGATTGGCCTCCTCCCTATGAGAGCGGAGAACCAACCCACGACTTCTAAAGTTGAGGAATATCTCTCACAACTGAACAGACTTTTGTTAAATAATCTGAGGAAACAAGAATATATATATATATATATATATAATATATATATATATATATATAATATATATATAATTATATATATATATAATATATATATATATCCCGGTCTCCTGCGCACAAGGCCGTATGGAGCTTAAATGAGAGCTTCCATATGAACCGTCAGATTGCCTCATCGGCTGGGATTCAACGTACATGAGAAGAGAGAGTCTCCTTGAAGGAGGATTTGCACGGCATTTTTTTCGGGGTCTGACGGGCTTCTAATGAAGTGACGTCTCTCAGTTTTGTGAGCCATGTCATGATGTATGTTTTGTATCTACACCATCCATCCATTTGGAGAGATTATATTAGGACATGATCCAAAAAATGAATCAGATCCAAAGCTTGAGAGGACCCCACCACAAAAAACAGTGGGGAGAGTGACGCCCACCGTTAAAAAGATCTAAGGGCTATGACAGTTTTCGTTCAAGCGAATATTTGTGATTTAAGTTTATCTTAGTAGGAATGGCCTTATGAAGGGTATGGATGGGATATAAATATTATGGTGGACCCAGGGAAGTTTCAATAGTAAGAATTTACCTACACACGTTTTACTATAGTACGACATACTTACGATCTGGATTTATATAATTTTTTGGCCCATCGTCTAAAATTATCTTTCAAAATCAATGAACGTGGTGGATCTTCCCAAAACATTACGGTGGACACCACCTAACTTACCACGTGGGGAAGTTGCTTTGGAATCCCTGTAGGCGAGGTCATCTGATATTATTGGCAACGTGGATGGTGCGGTGTAATTTTTTTGGAAAAACACTAGGGTACATGGCGGGTACGTGGTGGTACGTTACTTTTACTAATGTGGGAAAAATGACAACGTTCACGAAATCCACGCTGTCAATCACATATGCCACACCTTTTTAGGCCTTCATTCCAAAAAAGAGTATATATTAAACATCAGTCAGGTGGCCGCTTTACTAACTTTACATCTGAAACCTATAAATTCAGGTCGTGTAGCTCATTTGAGTTTTAGAATAATGTAATTTATGATTAATTATTTCATCTTATGAATCACGTTAGATGAATGTATTGGATGACATAAAAACACCACGGTGGGTCCTACAAAAAACTCATAAACTCATGGTGGGCTTTCCTTCCCAACTCAAAAACACCCCACCATCCACTTTGCCAGTAATAGCAAATGACCTCGCCGACAGAGATTCCAAAGCAACTTCCCCACATGGTAAGTTAGGTGGGGTCCACCGTGATGTTTAGGGAAGATCTACCATGTTCATTGGTTTTGAAAGATCATTTTAGACGATGGGACAAAAAATTATATACATCCAGATCTTAAGTATGCCATACGTTAGTAAAACGTGTGTAGGTAAATTCTTACCATTGAAACTTCCCTGGGTCCACCATAATGTTTATATCCCATCCATACCCTTCATAAGGCCATTCCTACTAAGATAAACTTAAATCACAAATATTCACCTAAACGAAAACTGTCATGACCCTTAGATCTTTTTAACGGTGGGCGTCACTCTCTCGACTGTTTTTTTGTGGTGGGGTCCTCTCAAGCTTTGGATCTGATTCATTTTTTGGATCATGTCCTAATATGATCTCTCCAAATGGATGGACGGTGTAGATACAAAACATACATCATGGCATGACCCACAAAACTAAGAGACATCACTTCATTAGAAGCCTGTCAGACTCCAAAAAAAATACCGCGCGAGTCCTCCTTCAGGGAGACTCTCTCTTCTCGTGTATGTTGAATCCCAGCCAATGAGCCGGATCTGATGGTCCATATGGAAGCTCTCATTTAAGCTCCATACAGCCTTGTGTGCAGGAGACCGGAACTCTCTCTCTCTCTCTCTCTCTCTCTCTCTCTCTCTCTATATAATATATATATATATATATATATATATATATAATATATATATGCATTAGTTGAAAAGAAAGAATATATGGAGCCTGTGATTACCCCAAGGGATTTGAAACCAGTGTTGCAGGAGTTCAAGGCGATTGTGCCCGATGAACTCCCTAATAAATTGCCTCCCATACGAGATATACAAAACCACATTGATCTTGTCATAGGGATAAGTCTGCCTAATTGCCCACATTATCAGAAGGAATATGAGATCTTGAAGGTAGAAGCGAATGAACTGATTCATATTAGCCAAGTCAAGGAGAGCATAAGTACATGTATTGTGTCAACTCAAGAGCCTAATGTAAAATACAAGAAAATGGCTAATAAATATTGGCATCAAAAGTTATCTTAGAATCAAGAACTAAATCCCTTGAGTAACTCGATGACAAGTTTTTTCCAAGCGGAGGGTCTGATGTAGAACGTGTCACAGATACATTCCTAGCATGGTTGGACCAAAAGAAGGTGGACCATAAATTGATCATAACTTTTGATTCGAGTATCGTTACGGCGCACCAAATCGAGTATCGTGAACTGAAGCAGCACGAGAATTTGAGGACGAGTTCTTTTGAAGTGGAGGGGATTGATGTAGAGCGGGTCACAGACACTTTTATGTCCAAGATGAACCAAAAAAGGCCCGATCAGAGGTAGAAGTCATCAAGACAGTCAGAACCTTAAAACAGGCATATCTCGTAAGCTGGAATGAGTTACTCGACGTACCATATATGATTTTGGGGTAGGAAGATCTACTTTAGCCAACCAACCCAGCTATGCCGGGTTGCACATGCCGAATTTGTGAGATTCCATTATATTTGTTTAGTTCCATTTTTACTATAAATAGTAAGTTTTAGTTTGCTTATAACTCTTCATCTATTGGGATTTAAGAGTTATAATCAACGGTGGATTATTAAAAGCTCACAAAGCTCTACCAGGTAAGTTCAGTACTGACATAGATATTGTTTTCCACTGTACATTATTTCCATGATAGTAGAGAAATCCCCCGTTCATGTGATTTTGCTCGGTGGATCCACAGATAAGGTAGATCAAGCGCTCAAGTGGACCACATACCAATAAGCAATTGATCATTAGAGGCCACCATCCAATATTTTCCTCCTATGAGAACGACCTATGCATTAGATCCGTGTGGATTTTGGGCACGTACCCTAAAATTAGATGTCAGATATATCACAAGCATCATAAAAGTGGATCCCATCAAATTAAGAGTTGCATGATAACGTCACATCTCTAGTGTATCAGATTTCACTATGGGATATGGTTGCCATGACTGTGGGGCTCCTTTCTCTGTTTTTCACAAAAGTTTAAGTTGTCCACTATTTCCCTCATATGAATTTAGCACTTGAGCCTAATAATATTTCAAATCCGAATCTCAGGTGGGCCACATGGCATGTACCAGTGCATATTGAATGTAGACCCTTCAAACCATTGTGGGCCGTAGAAATTTTAGATCTATGTAAAAAAAAAAAAAACCAATTTGATTGGATGATCCTGGCCATTCCATCAATGAATACGGAAATAGATGGTCTGTATTGATTACAATAGAGATCTAGTCATTAATATGGATCAACCATCATGTGGAGCCCATCTTTGATTGCTTGTCCCTCTAAGAGGTCACTTTGAAAAGATAATCTTAGCCATCCCATTAATGGTTAGGAAAATGTATGGTCCATGTTGATTATAACAGATGTCAAATCATTCATCTAGACCATCCATCATGTAGGCCCACCTTTGTTGCCCGCCCCTCTAAACGTCACTTTCCTCTGATGATACTGTCCATCCGATGAAAAATGGATGCTTCGTATTGATTATAATAGGAATGTTTGATTATTGATCTAGACCGTCCATCATTTGGTCCCACCTTTGATTGCCCTTTCTACCCAAAAATCACTTTGACTGGATGATCCTAACTATCTAATCAATAGCCAGGAAAAATGGACCGTCCACATCTATAAAAGAGAAGGTCCAATCATTAATATGGACTGTCCATCATGTGGGGGCCATCTTTGATGCCTTCCCCCCCTTAAAAATCACTTTGATGGCATGATCCTAACCATGAAATCATTGGCTACAAAAAATGGATAGTCCCACATTGATTATGATAAGAAGATACAATCAATAATCAAGACTATACATCACTGAGGCCCACCGTTTATTGCCTATCCATCACTTTGATTGAATGATTCTAACCATCCGATTAATTGCTAAAAAATGGATGTTCACTACTGATTATTTAGAGGTCCAATCATTGATTTGGACCGTCCATCACTAGGGGCCCACCTTTGATTGCTCATCCCCCTTAGATGTCACTTCATCGGATGATCCCAGTGTCCTGATTAATGGCTAATAATATCGTACAACCCATATAAATTATAATAGAGAAATTTTGACCATTGATTTGGTTCATTGATTAGTAGGGCTCAGCATTAGTTGGCTATCCCTCTAAGAAAATTACTTTGAACCGATGATTCTAACTATCCATCAAATGGCGAGGAAAATGGACAGTCCATATTAATTATAATAAGGTCTAGCCATCAATTGGACTGTCCATCATGTGTGGCTTACCTTTATTGCCTGTCCCTATTAAAAGTTGCTTTAAAATAGGATGATCCTAGCCATCTGATCAATAATTAGGAAAATGGATTGTTCATATTGATTATAATAGAGAAGCTCTGATCATTGATTTGGACCGTCCGTCATGTGAGGCCCACTTTTGATTTCCTTTCCTTCCTAAATGGTCATTTTAACTGCTTGTGAGAGTGTGTAATTCATAATGAAGATTATGTAAATCATAGTTAAAGATAACCATACTTCTTTTTTTTTTTTTGAAATTCTCTTCTTAATTTTGGGAGAAAGAAAATGCAACGGCCTTTATTTTTTTACTTTCCTTTATATATATATATTTTTTCTAATGTTTTAGGGTGCATTTGGTTGCATTGGTATCATGAAATTTCATGATATTTTGCTCCAAATTAGATTGATTGGTCATGAAATATCAAGATATTTGGTACAACCAAACGCAAGCTTACTATAAAGTTAAATGTGAAAAATCAAACTAAAGTTAGGCATGTAACCAATCCAAGAAAAGGAAAACAAAGAAGCAAAAGAGAGTAAAAGTCTCTTCTTGTTTGTGCGTCTTGGCCTAATAATTGAAACCTTGCCTTAAAAAAAAAGTTGGTGGATTCCACCTCTTTGAGGCTCCTGGTTTACATGGGCATCTACCTAAACAACCCACCAAAAAGTGGGGCCCACTGTAAATGGTTCATCATGGTCCTCATTGTCTTAGCCAGATACTGGACCACGGCACCACTTACATGCCCCTAGATTGCTGATTCGTCTGAGTCGATGCAACCCGACCGAGTCAACTCGGGACTCAGTAGTGTCCAATCCCATTCAGCAATATAGTCAGCAATGATAATGTATCTGACTCAGCTTGACTTGAACAAGTCACTCTCGACTCAGCCGCATCCTGACTTGACTCAGTGGTTGATCCGAGTGGTAAGTCTTCAATTCATGATTGTATGCACACTTAGAAGGTTGAGAAAGAGGCAATTGCTAAGAAAACCATTAGCATCATTGTTTATGGAGTCTATAGCAATGACGGTGTGACATCCACTCCTTTCATCACTTTCTCTGGCTTGTGTTAGGAGAAAAGTTAAAAAACGAGGCAGATCTAAAACTCAAGTGGGGCACACCACAGGAAACAATGAGGATGAATACACCCACAATTGAAATATTCTCAAGGCTCATGGTGATGTTTTACATGCCACTCCAAACGTTGGAAAGGCTCATCCGAAGCTTTTGTGGCCCTATGAAGGTTTCAACTGTGGGTGTTTAATCCTCACTCTTTTCTGTGCTGAGTTTTAGATCTGCCACATTTTTAGACTCGTGCCCTAACATTAGTAGGAGAAATTGATGGCCCCAATCCTCACTCTTTTCTGTGCTGAGTTTTTTTAGATCTACCTCATTTTTAGACAACATTAGCTGGAGAAATTGATGGCCCCAGAGAAAGGACATGCTCGTGTGGTTGCATATTATCTAAAAAGTGAAATATGCAAAACAGTTACTATAATTAGCATGTAATGCGACACAAGCTTTACAAACAAATATCAATTAATCAAAGGTGGGGATTAACTCAATATGATTTTGCATACATGAACAATCCACAAGGGGCCCACTACTTGGATGGTTCAGATTTGTGATACATGACCAATCCACAAGGTATCTATGGTGATTTGGATGAATGAGGTGGGACGAGTACAAAGCTTTGCAGGAAAAGTAGGATTCTACCAAAAAATCAATTTCCTTTGCAAGATTTTGGCATCCTAGATAAACAGAACACATGAACTTCAAAAAAAAAAAACATTTTCCCTTAATTAGAAGTTTTCTGCCATTAGTTGCCAAAGAAACTGAATTCTACAAAAATAATTAGTAGCCTTATACATGGTGACGGTTTTTCGCCCAAGATGCAAGGTAACCATTTGATCTGGATTATGGAATTTCTGCTTGCAAAACAAACATGAACCGTTAAAATGGAATCTGTTTTAAGCAGTGCCAATGGAAATAATTATAAAATAATTTGTTTTTCCATGTTGAGAGAGAGAGAGAGAGAGAGAGCGAGAGAGAGAGAGAGAGGCATGAACAAATCAAATTGACATACCCAAACCTCATATGGGTGTGTGTATATAAAGACTTCCAATGAAGCAAAATAAACAAACACCGCAATTATTAATACAGTATGATTAACTACAAAGCAATAATAAAAAGCAAAAACAAGGTATCCCACAATCTTTTTATCAAGACAAAATGCTGACCCTACCCTAAGACTATTAGGCAGAAAGAAGAACACATGACAGAATAGAGCAATGTTTCAACAAAAGAAAGAAAAGAGAGGTTGAAAAAAGAATCAAATGCGTCTATCTTATGCTCTCAATCTAGTATGGGTACTGCTGACCCAATTACTGATTTCTTCTCTTCTCTCTTTTACTGTCTATGCCACAGCAGGCAAGTCCTTGACCCATGGATCCAGTGGCTTCCCTATAGAGTAGACGATAAATCCAATCTCCCTTAGCTTCTCCACATTGACGATGTTCCGCCCGTCAAACACAAATGCAGGCTTCTGCATGTTTTCGTAGATTTTCTTATAGTCAAGGGCCTTGAACTCGTCCCACTCTGTCAAAATGCAGATCCCATGCGCGCCCTTTGTTGCTTCATATGCATCCCACGCCACCCTCACTTGCTTCACTGTAGTGGGGCTCATTGGCTGCAGGTGGATCGGGTGGTCCCAGTCGAACTTGTTCATCGACAGGTCCCTCTGGATCTGATCCTCAGTTACTTGTGGATCATAGATACTGATCGAGGCCTTGTCACCCAACAGCCCCTTGCAAACATCGATTGCAGGCGTCTCCCTTGTGTCCCCGGTGTCCTTCTTGAACGCGAATCCCAGGACTGCAATCTTTTTGCCCGAGACTGTGTTGAACATGGACGACACCACCCGGTTCACGAATCGGTTCTTCTGGTAGTCGTTGATCTTGATCACCTGCTTCCAGTAGTTTGCGACCTCTGGGAGACCATTGCACTCACAGATGTATACCAGGTTGAGGATGTCCTTTTGGAAGCATGAACCCCCAAAGCCCACGCTGGCATTTAGGAACTTGGGCCCAATCCTTGAGTCCTTCCCGACGGCATAGGCCACCTCTGTAACGTCAGCCCCAGTCGCTTCACAGAGGGCTGACATTGCATTGACGGATGAGATCCTCTGAGCTAAGATCGCATTGGCTGCAAGCTTCGAGAGTTCTGCGGACCAAAGGTTGGTGGATAGGATCCGATCCTCGGGCACCCAATGAGCGTAGACATTTTTCAAGGCCTGGATGGCTTTCTGGCCTTCTGGGGTCTCCCTCCCTCCAATGAGCACCCGATCAGGGTGGAAAAGATCCTGGATTGCAGTTCCTTCTGCAAGGAATTCTGGGTTGGAGAGAATTTGGAAGTTGATGCCCTTGCTATTGTGTGTGAGTATCTTTTCAATCGCCTCGGCTGTTTTCACTGGAACAGTTGATTTCTCAACGACGATCTTATCGGATTTAGACACATCGGCGATCATCCGAGCAGCACTCTCCCAGTAAGTCAGATCAGCGGCCTTACCCGCACCCAGGCCACGGGTTTTGGTTGGGGTGTTGACAGAGACAAAGATTATGTCTGCTTCACTGACATGTTTTTCAACGTCAGTACTGAAGAAGAGATTCCTCCCTCTGCACTCCTTGACCACATCGTCAAGGCCCGGCTCATAGATCGGGAGCTGCTCGCTGTTCCAGGCTGTGATCCGAGCAACTGATATGTCGACAACAACCACTTCAATTGATGGACATTTGAGCGCAATCACGGCCATGGTTGGGCCTCCGACATATCCAGCTCCGATACAGCAGATCTTCACCATATTTTCTTCTTTTACCTGTACCATTCAAGTGGAAAATAAAAACAATGGCACCTTATCATCTAATAATCCATATGCAATATATTCAAATTTGGAAACTTGGAAACACACCCACTGATATAGGACAGGTCATGGACAGTTCAATGGAGTGCCAAGATTGCATGAATTTGGGCTGGAACGCCTGATTGGGAAAAAATGGCCTAAACATGCACTATGGCTTCCAATGGCTGTAACTTTCCGACTGCTTATCAGATTCATCTTAATAATAAGCTGTTGAAAAGATATTGATGGGCCCCTGTGACATTGAAATTGATGGAGTTGGACCCCGGAGGATTTCTTGAAGAAGTGCATTTTCTGGGTCAAAATGCATTTTAGTTCAAAACTTATTATTTTTAGTTAGTTCCACTTTTGCTATTTTTAGGGTTTTAAGAGTTCAGTTGCGGTCCAAAGTCATTGTTTTGGTCATCAAAGAGTTGTTAATTAGTTTGTTTACGATTAGGCATCTTTTACTCTTTTCAGTAACTTACTAGTTTAGTAAATTTTAGTATTTCAGGAAAGATGTCTAGCTTGAGTCAGATTAGGAGTCTAGAGCCTCTTTGCTTATACAAGGCCATTAATTACATTGTAAACAATAGTTTTCATCAACATTATCAATTTTATTTCTTGTTTCTAGAGATTTTCTCTCCTTGAGGATTCAAAGGACTATTCTTGAGAAGAAGAGGGTGATCTCTTCTCTTTTCTCCAGCAACTGCGACGTCACCCACTAAGAAATTCCAGCGTGCAACCAAAACTCCAAAACTTTCAGGTCTGGCTGGATTGTTTACAGAAATGCTGGTAAATGAATGCACTACATCCAAGGTTTAGACACTCGAAGCTTGATTAGGGCCAGATTCACAGTTGAGGCAGGGAACTCAGTCGAGCACTCAATCTAGTTCTTCAACTTCAAAGGCTCATGATATATTCCGATTTTCTAAGATCCTAGTATTATTCAGAACGTTTTTCAACTTTCTAATTGAGTTGTTTCATTTTTTTTTAATGCCAGTCAAGTTTTCCACATTTTACGAGTACCCAATTGTGTGTGTTATATATATATATATATATATATATATATATAATATATATATATATATATATATATATATTGGGAGTTAGGGAAATGATATTACCTCACCTGACTCTTGACTGAGTTGTGTTGACTCACTGAGCTTTTTTGAGCATTGCCTCAAAATTTTAAAGACTTAGGGTCCATTTGGATGCAATTGGGCAGAATGGGTTTCCTCAAAAAGAGATTTCAAGCCGCTTTTTTAGTCCACTTGACGAAGTCTGCACTTTAGTGCCTATTCTGTCAGGTGACATGGGGAAATGGGGGTTTGTAAAGTGCATCCAAATGCAAATAAAAAAACCTTAGTTTGGCCCAAAAGGGTGTTTATTCCTCAAATGCCCCTTTGGAAGGTGCGTCCAAACGAGCCTTTATTATCATACAACAAAGTAATGTTACATAGCAGTTAGAATGAAGATAGAGGCACATTTCAGATCAATAACACGGGTCATAAAATCAAGGGTTGAAGAAAGAGGATGGGCTCTAGTGAATCCCGAACATGGATCATAGCAGAACGCTTCCCCAATAGCAGACAGAGGGAAAAAGAAGAGTTTTCAGAAAGAAGTCGGTAAAATAGTTTAAGCCTTGAGTTACTCATAATGCGACTCCGAACATCACTACCAAGCAAGCAAGAGACATGAATCTGCTGATATCCCAAGCATTATGCCAAAAAAAAAGAAAAAGGATCAAGCAGGGAAGATGTTAGATTGGAATGCTGAATCAATCTTCATATCTAACGAATTGTTCGCATTGAGATAATTCATCAATATTTCAACCACCAACAATTTCTGATAATGTGAGGCCATGGATCATCATCATCATGCTAGTTCTCATTTTCTGTGGAGGACCCACCTTTGCAATGGGTTATATTTCAACACAGTTCAGATGATGTGGGCTGATGGTCCTCATCAGTCATCACCATATGGTGCTTTTCATTTTGCAGGGAGGAGTCTATCATTGCCATTCATTTTATTTTGACGCCGGCTGCCAATCTGACGCAACCCTCCTTTATCTGGGCTAGGGACCGGCAATGAGAGCATAAAACTTCTTCCACAGGCAGAATGTAATAGACTATTTGTGTGATCAATCAACCTATGTAAGTCTATCTAATAGACTATTGCAAAGACAGTGTTCCTTCCCACAAAACAAGTAGCAAGCTGTGGACACAGAACTGTTAGGCCCACATCATCACAAATTTACATGGTCAAAACCAAGATGAATTTTTTGCAATGGAAAACAGGCCATTTGGTTTGTGCAGAGATCCTACCAAAACAGGCCATTTGGTTTCTGCAGAGATCCTACCAAAACAGGCCATAAGGCATCCATAAAATTTCAACCATATTTCAAATAACTGATATGAGACATCCAATGATCTAATGGTTTCTGCAGACTTGGACAGATCATTTTTGGGTTATGTTCCATGCACGACATGATATCCAATTTACTTCAGTGGCAGTATTTGGCTTGGGTCAGGAGGAAAATAATTCATGATTTTTTTTGGGTTTCTACTCTTATTAGAATTTGGAAAGAACAATAAATGATACCTGAATGGATATCAAAGAGCTATTTCTTTCCAATAGCACATAAAAGAGACTCATTTTTGTGATTTTGGAAGTTCTACTATGAGCAAAAATTCCAAAATTGCAACTTATTTTGTCTACTACTGAAATGGAGATGACCCATGAACCAAACACAGCCATAGAAAAAGAGAAGTAAACCAAATTAAGTCATGTAAAATAGCAACAACAAGACCCAGATCTGAACAAATACAAGTGCGCAAATCGTTTTCACTGAGGGGAAGAAGGATATCTCGATCTGGGCAAATCGCCTACACAATGTGATTCAGCAATACATTCTTAAATACAAAGTAAGGATAGAATTAGAACAATTGCGATAAAAATGACCAAATGCTTTATAAATAAATCCGGAATCGAAGAACTCAGTATAATCCAAAAATGAAAATAAAATTTGAAGAGCACTATAGATCTGATATCAATGTAGAGAATCTAACAAAAAGGCCCTCATTGGTGTCTGATTATTATTATTGTTTATTTATTTGGCCAAATCCGATCCTACATTCAGTCAATCCATTGAATTCTCAAATGGGCTGAATGTTCTACAGAGAGGGGGGAAAAAAAAAAGAGAACAACAAAAAACAATGGTCACGGTCATTGGATCCAGACCATGAAATGCAAGAACCACAACAGATCCAAGTGTTTACAAAAAAGATCCTTCAATATAGTCATATTCAAAATCATAACAAGATAAAAGAAACAATGCCTAAATTGAACTAAGAAAAAGACAACCCATTTCAGATCCAAAGGAAACGAATGCATCTGAACCGAGGATCAGCAAAAAAGAAAAAGATAAAAAGAAGAAGAAACAACCCAATTGAATTACCAGACCAACAAATGCAAACAAATCATAAACCAAGGACTAGATTCAATTCATAGAGAATTTTGAACAGGAGATCTACCAACATTAGCTTTTATATAACTTTGCTCTCCTCCCTCAATCCTCTCTAGTAACAATAGATTGAGAAGTCAAAGAAAAAAAAAACCGAAACAGAAGTAAAAGTAGATCTAATAGTCACATTTTAAATAATATAAAGACCAAAACAAACACCACCCAGTTGAATTTGTAAAATTGGAAAACAAAAAAATCAATTCAGTTCAGAAAGAAATCGATGCATCCAAACTGTGGATCGGCGAGAAATTGATAAACATGAAGCAACCCTACTGAATTACCAGACCAACAAATGCAAACAAATCATGAACCAAGTACTAGATTTAGATCAGGAAGAGAAATTTGAACTTGAGATCTACCAACATCACCTTATACATAGATTTGCTCCCCTCCCTCAATTCTTTCTAGTAACAACGAAATGTGAAGTGAAAGAAAAAAGTAGAAGTAGATCTACGAGTCACATTTCAATTCATCCAAAGATCAAACAAATAAAACCCAATTGAACTTCAAAAAAAAAAAAAAAAAACCCAATTCGGATCAGAAAGAAACAGATGCACCCAAATCATAGATTGGTGAGAAAGCGATAAATATGAAGAAACCCAATTGAATAACCAAACCAACAAATGCTAAAAAACCATGAACCAAGTACTAGATTCAGCTCAAGGAGAGAAATTTGAATTTAAAATCTAACACCATTACCTTATATGAATTTTCTCCCTCCCTCTAACAAGTGAATGAGAAGTGGAAGGAAAAAGTAGCAGTAGATCTCACAATCTCTCTTTCTTGTGCAAGGAAATGGAGAGGACCTGACTCTCTTTAAATACCCACAATATAAAAGAGAAGAAGGTCCATTTGAGATCTAACCCTTCTTCAGTTTTAACAAAACTAACTGAGAAAAGTCAGATTTTAACAGCTGAGCTGTTCTGTTCTGTTCCGTTCAACACGTTTTCAAGCACTGCCTTCCCACTAACTTACAAAAATACGAAGGTTTTTGCAAATACGCCCCTCCCATTTTCATATACTTCAAAACCAACCTGCAGTCCTGCCTTTTAAGATTTTAAGACTTTATTAAGAATAATTTTTATCATTTTTGAAAATATACACAACGACATTGCTAGTAAAAATAACTTTTATATACAGGAAAAGATATGAATAGTGAGGGGCTTTTTGACAATATACTGAAAAGGGAGGGCGTATGTGAAAAATCACATAGATTGAAGACTTACATAAAAGTATCTGCTGCACTTGCTTGGCGGTGGCAGACCAACATTTTCAAACTACTAGCGACTCGTCGTCCATCTAGCACTTTTGTAATTACACTGGTCAGGTGATCATCCTAACCAATCAGGTTGATGGTTATCAGATGGACGGTTAAAATTAAATTTGATTGCTCCAAATTCCAAGTGAGAGAGCTATTGGACGGTCTAGATTGTATTAGAAGTAAGCCAGTCACCACTATTTTTAAAATGGTGGTGAACAAGCACGGGAGCGCCTTGAGCCCAGTCAAACGAACGGGGGAGCACGTGCCGACATGGCACACGTATGTGAAATATGAGCTTTCCATCTAGTTCGAAATAATGGTTAGGTCTTCTGTCTTGATGTAGAAAGTTTCTACACCGATGGCTGAAAACTTCTCCTAGCCGTCAATGTACTTTTGTATGCTGGGGTCCACCTAATATGTGGAATTGCCTTATTTTGAGGCCAGAAGATCTGAACAGTGTATCCCACCCGGTGTAAGGTTCAGATCTTTTACACTTCTTCCAAGGAAACGGATTGGCTACTCCCCCTTCCACCAACCAATGGCTGGTGGTCGGTGCTATGTGGGCTCCACCATGATGTATGTGTTTCATCCATGCCGTCCATCTATTTTTATAGATCATTTTAGGATATGAGACAAAAAATGAGGTATATCACAATCTCAAGTGGACCACATTACAGGAAACAGTGTTGAATGAACTTCGACCATTAAAAACTTTTTGGGGGCTATAAAAGTTTTGGATCAGCTGATCTTTGTTTTTTCCTTTCATCTAGGTCTGTATGACCTAATCAACAGATTAGATGTCAAATGAGGTAGAGCATGACCATTCATACTCGTGCACGTTGACACTGCACAGATTTCATGCTTTTATAGAAATCCAAACCATCCAAATGGTGGACCCAATTTAAAATATCTAAAATCATATAAATAATATTTTTCTAAGAATATAGATAGGTGGATGGTTTCCATGTCAACCGTGAATTAATAACTAGTCGGATAGTAAAAATGCTCCTTTAGTATGTTTTTGATCCATCTGAAGTGGGACCCATATTTTGAAGATTTGGATCGGTTTAGATGCGTTCTCCATGTACAGTAGATACGTGCCTGTGTATGGTCATTCACACTCTGCCAGAGTATCAGATTTATTTCTGTACTTGGTGGATACCAACCTTAAACAGCAAGCGACGCCATAGGGACTGGATTTTCCAACGCGTTAACAACCAAGCGTTTTCCAGGAGAACACCGGTATTTGATACCAACAAACGTGCTGCAGTCCAACTACTTGGGCCATGTCTGTGGGTGATCGGAACCGTTAAAGTGGTAGGCCCCACCATGACATATTTTTAGATTGCTAAAAGTACTTATAGATTCAATCTATGGACCCAAAATCATGGGATGGCTAATGGTTTACATTCACGTCCACTCTCCAATGGTTGAGATTATCTTTAGAGAAAGTGGGACCATCCGTGGCTTATCCATGATGCGGCCTACCATCTAAAGTGCAGCTGACTCTGACCCACATGGCCCACTTGTGGCCGGGTCTGGCTGAGCTCGAATCCACCTGATTGTTATTCGGGGGCGGGCCCAGACTGTTTCTCAGGTCCATACGCAGCCTACCGACGGATTGGCCGGTGTGTGTACGTGTCGTGCGAAAACGAGCTCTGACGCTCCTCGAGCTTCGAACTGTACGAACAGGTTTAAAGAAGATCAAAAGCTATATGGGCCTGAAAATGATGTATTTATTATATCCACACCGTTCATCCATTTTTTGGAGATCATTTTAGAGCATTATCCCAAAAATGAGTTATATCTAAAAATAAAGTGGACCACACTACAATTAGCAGCGGGAAGAATGATTCTCACCGTTAAAATATTCGTAGGGCCCACTATAAAGTTTACTTTCCATCCAATCCGTTTATAAGGTCACATAGACTTTCATGAAGAGGGAAAAACAAATATCATATTGATCCAAAACTTCCGTGACCCCCGAAAGGATTTCAATGGTAGACGTTCAATCCTCTATTGCTTTTTACCATTGTGATCCAATTGATATTTGGATTTATCTTATTTTTCGGTTCGAGCGTTACAATAAGCTCGCCAAATGGATAGACAGTTTGGATATAAAACATACCTCATGGTAGGACCCACAGAACTTGGTTACGTAAACACACTAGCCAGTTCGGTAGTGTGTGGTCCACCAGCCAATCGGACGCGCATCAGGTTTGGACAGAGAACCAAAGTCCCAGCTCAGGGAAACGGATTGGCTACTCCCCCTGACACCAGCCAACGGCTGATGGTCGGTGCTCTGTGGGCCCATCATGATGTATGTATTTCATCCATGCCGTCCATCTATTTTTACAGATAATTTTACTTTATGAGACCGAAAATGAGATATATCTAAATCTTAGGTGGACCACATTACAGGAAACAGTGTTGAATGAGCGATGACCATTTAAAAACATTTTAGTGTCCATAAAAGTTTTGGATCAATCTGATTTTTGTTTTTTCCCTTCATCTGGGCCTGTATGACCAAATCAACAGATTGGATGTCAAATAAACAGTACATTGGGCCTTAGGAGGATTTTAATGGTGGATATCCAATCACTAATTTTTTCATGTGGTGTGGATCACCTGAGATTTTTATTACCTCTATATTCTATAACGAAGCTCTAAAATGATCTTTAAAAATGGATTAACGGAATGGATGAAACACATTCATCATGGTAGGGCCCACAGAGCACCGAGGCTGATGGCAGGGGGAGCAGCCAATCCGTTTCCCTCAGTCGGTTGCCGCATGAGATGGGGTCGGGTCTCGTACTAGAGTACCATGCCCGGCCGGATCTTGTTTGGGTCTTGCCGGATCTGAGTGCCCATGGGACCCATCGGGTCTTTCGACCATGGTTTCGAGTTTGGTCCAGGTCAAATAAGACCATCTCCATGTTTGGGACCACACAATGGATGTATTAAATTACACGCACGTGTGATTATGTGAGACATGCATGGTAGGTGCACGGGCTCTACCAAACGTCATTTCGGTTGTTAGATTGCATGATATTTGTAACAAATTAACTGGACCCGACTCACTCAGTTCGAACCAGATCCAAGATAGTGGGTCTTACTGAGCAACAACCAGTATCGAGCTGGTACAGGAGGGGTCACTGCCGACACCGTCCACCACTATATATATATATATGGAAAAAGGTACAATACGCTCGTGCGGACTATAAGCTCCTGTGAGGATGAGCTGTGTGGGCCCCACCGTGATGTGTTTCGACCATTAACACCATGCATTTGATGGGTATCCTTTAAATTATGGGATATCCCAAAAATCATACGTATACGGAACTCAGGTGGGCTATACTATCTAAAATTATGTGAAGACACTGTTAAAACATATAAAAGCACTTGGTGGGGCCCACCTGAGTTTTACAGGCACCTGAAACTTAGTTTGAACCCTCATTCAAGTGGGACACACATAATGGATGAGCTGGATTTGCAAAATACATCTCGGTGGGCCCTCAAAAATGGTTATGAATGTTTTAATGGTGTACGACCACTCTCTACTCTTGTATGTGGTGTGGCCATACAAGTCACAGATTGACTTGATTTTTGAGACCTAGGCCCACGATGGAATGGTGCATCTGACTGATGGGGTAGATGTTCGAAAAGAATCACAGTGGGGCCCACATAGCTCGACCTCACGGGGCGTTAAAATCAGCTCGAGGGCATTGTACTTTTCCATATATATATATATATATATATATATATATATAATATATATATTATATATATATATGGGAAATGGTACTATCGCTCGAGCCTAAAGCAGTCCTCTGTGACGTTGAGCTGTGTGGGCCCTACCGTAATGCCTTTCAAACATCAAGACTGTCCACCAGATGCACCATTCCATGGTGGGCCTAGACGGCCCAAAATCAAGTCAATCCGGGACTTGTGGGGCCACACCACATACATAAGTGGAGAGGGGCCGTGCACCATTAAAACATTTATAATCATTTTTGAGGGCCAACCGAGATGTGGTTTGCAAATCCAGGCCATCCATTATGTGTGTCCCACTTGAATGAGGGTTAAGACCAAGTTTCAGGTGCATGGAAAACTCAGGTCGGCCCCACCAAGTGCTTTTATATGTTTTTGGCGTGTATTCACATGATTTTAGATGGTATTGCCCACCTTAGTTCCGTATACGTCTGATTTTGGGCCGGCCAGGCCCACTATGAAATGGTGCATATGGTGGACGGTGTTGATGTTCAAAAGGCATCACGGTGGGGCCCACACAGCTCGACCTCACGGACGACTTTACGCTCGAGCGCATAGTACCTTTTCCACACACACATATATATATATATATATATATATATATATATATATATATATTATCCACGCTATTCATCTATTTTACCACCACATTTTAAGATATGAGACCAAAAATGAGGTAGACCCAAATTTCAGGTGGACCACACCATAGAAAACAGTGGTAATTGAACGCACGCTGTTGAAAGCTTCTTGAGGCGACAAAAGTTTTGGATCAAGCTGATATTTGTGTTTGTCCATCATCCTAATCTGTATGACCTTATCAACAGGTTGGATGGCAAATAACCATTACAATATGTCATACAAAGTTTTTAATGGTTGGCTATTAATCACTGCGGTTTCTGGTGTTGTGTCCCACCTGAGTTTGGATCTAACTTATTTTGGGCTCATAAGCTAAATGAGCTGGCAAAACGTACGAACGGTGGCACCGATCAGGACGGGTAACTACCACGTGGCCAAGCTTTATTGGGCCACTGTGATATATATTTTATCTGTATCATCCATCCGTTTTGTCAGATTATTTGTCAGAATAGAAATGAAGCAGATGGATTGAACGATGACAGCCGTTGAAAACTTCCAGAGAGCCACGGAAGTTTTGGATGAAGTAGATGTTTGTGTTTTCCCGGCCCATGTGAGCTCATGAACACGTTGGATGGCATGTAACCATCACATTGGCCTTTGAAATGTTTCAATGGTGTGTGTCATCGTCCCCCTGTTTCCTGTGGTGTGGTCCAGTTGAGCTTTGGATCTGCCTCATTTTTGGGTCCAAGCCATATAATAATCCTGAAATGAAGATGGACCGAATGGATGAAAGACATACATCAGGTGGGCCCCATAAAGCTTAGGCCACGTTGTGCCACATCAGGGTTATCTCTGGTGACGGGTCCAGCAGCCAATTCCCTTTCGTAAACGGATTGGCTACTCCCCCTGCCACCAGCCCCGTGGCTGATGGTCGGTGCCATGTAGCCTTAACCATGATGTATGTTTTGCATCCATTCCGTTCATCTATCTTTAAAGATCATTTTATTGGTTAAACCCAAAAATTACCAGGATATAAATATCAGGTGGACCACACCATATGAAAACAATAGAGATTGGATATCCACCATTAAAGATCATTTTCCTTCCCTTTCCCCCATTGACAACCGTTCTGGGCCCTACTTTCGCTCATTGAATATATTTGTAAGTTGGGATGGGTCCATAAACAGTGGGGCCCATCTAATAAATGGTCCAGATCTCGTGCATGTTGATCATGTGCACGGAGACTGAGTGCTTGATAACCAACTTGGATTTGACAGTACTCGGGTCGCGAATGTAGTCAATGGTCTGAATTCAACAAACAAACCCCACTAATCAGAGGTAAGATGTTTCAATCAATCTGATGACTAATGCAGTGGTTAGCTATTTACAGTGGGGCCCACAAATTGGACGGACTAATTCGATCCGTCAATTCCCCCTAAAAACTCGGAATTTGAATAGGAAAAAACAACTACAGAAAATGGAAAAGCCGTTCATGGAGTGGAGAAATTTTTTGGTACTCTTGCATACTATGATGGATGATACGCAGGCAATTAGAAATTGCTAAATGGAATAAAAATAATTTAATCTAGACTGTCCAAACTGTGGGTAGCCGTTCAGATATTTCACCAACAAAAAATTACACTAATTTGATTATTTGACAATCAGATTGGTGGTGGACATGTATTGGACGGTTGAGGTGAAATCATTCAATGTTCCTATTTCAACAGCCAAAGTATCCACAAATCATATGTCAGAATTGTTCAACCAATCTGATTTTGGGACTATTGTACGTTCCAAAATTTCGTTGGCCTTAAGGGTAGCGTCTCTAAGTGCCTGTGTATCAAGTGTCATGATCTGCCAGAGTATCTAACCCCATTCGAGTGCTTTTCATGTGCATCGGGGGGCTTAACCGAACACTCGATTGCGGCCATTTACAGAAAAAAGAGGCTTCGAAACACAGCAACCTTTTCAGTGGCGGATTCCGGAGGCATTGAGTGTAATCAACGCCACGCTGTCAATAACTGACGGTCAGGATAGAAGCCCACACCTCAAGAAAAGTGTGGTGGTTTGTAACGGGCGCGGTTTCGGTGGATCCCAGGATCCACCGAGGTGGGTGGATCCCTGACTGTGGGACCCACCTTCATGTGTGGACCTTTCATCCACACCATCCATCCGTTTTGAAAGCTCATTTTAAATGATCCCAAAAAAAAATGAAAAATTCAAACCTTAATTGGACCACACTACAGGAAACTTTGGTGATTGAATAGCTACCATTAAAAACTTTTAGGGGGCCGCCAGAATTTTTATTTGCCATCCAACCTGTTGATAAGGTCAGAAAGACCTGGATGAAGAACCACACAAATATAATCTTGATATAAAACTTTTTTGGCCCACAAAAAACTTTTAATGATCAATCACTGCTGTTTCCTATGGTGTGGTCCACCTGAGATTTGTATCTGCTATATTTTTGGATCATTTCCTAAAATAAGCTTTCAAAATGGATGGGCGTCGTAGATGTAAGGAATATAAACCAAGGTGGGCTCCACAGTCGGGGATCCACCCACCTCGGTAGATCCGCGGATCCACCGAAGCTAGAACGAACACGTGGAAGCGGATTGCCATATGTGGGGCCCATCATGATTGAAGTGTTATATCCACTCCGTCCATCTGTGTCATGAGCCCAAACATGAGGTAGATCCAAAGCTCAAGTGGACCATACAACAGAAAACAGTAGATCCAAAAGCTCAAGTGCTACATACTGCAAAAAACAGTGAGGATTGAACCGTCCACTGTTGAAAACTTCTACAGGGCCACAGAAGTTTAGGGTCAAGCTGAAATTTTCCTTTTCCCTTCATCCATGTGGGAGTAATCTTATGAACGGAATGGATGACGTAGAAACATCATGGTGGTATATAGGAAGGTTTCAACGGTGGTCGTTTTGTTCCCCACTAGTTCCTGTGATGTGATCCTGCTGAGCTTTGGATCTGACTCATGTTTGGGATCATACCCTAGAATGATCTGAAAAAACGGATGGACGGAGTGGATATAACAGACACACCACAGTGGCCCCACAAACCTTACGGCTACAAGAATCTTCTGAAAAGATTTGTAACGTGTACCAGCCAAAGTAGAACGCCACGGGATTAGTGAAAAAACGGTCCGAGCCAAGCGTGAAGAGCACTGCATCCAGAGAGGAGAGAATATCTACGCTTGGGATGCGGATGTGTAAATTATAATGCATTAAAGGACAAATACATTACTTTCAACAAAATAACAATAATTTATGACTTATTAATTCTTGTTGATGATGAAGTTGCTGTGGGTGCATTATCATCTTGAGACTTATTCCATTTATGAAAGGGAGAGTTTAAACATTCCTAGATGAGGGTGAATAAGACTATGCTAAATAATTAAGTAAAGTACAGAAATAATAAATAAATTAGAAGTATCAATTGTAATAATATTGAAACGTTGATTCAAACTAATTTGTAGGATAATCTTCACCCAAACAAGTTTAAGTAAGACAACTTTATTTCACAAAACTTGTAAGAATCAAAATTCCAAATCAAACAAGAGTCAATAAAAACTAAATTATTATAAGTATTCACCACTTTAACTTAAAAAGATTACAACCATTCACTACATAAACAATAAAGGCATTCACCACAACAATAAGAATTATAGTGGTTTAGTGTGTTAACAACTATTCTCAAACAACCACACTTACTATACTCCCAATAATCACTCTCTCCGTGATATTGGTTTTCACTATAAATAAAGTTTTCACAGGAACACCTTAAAACTTGATATAGTTGTGATTTTAGCAGGCTATCACAAACAAAAAAAAACTCCTCACTGAGATTTTCTGGATATCTCAGGAAAATCAACAATGAGATTTTCAGACTATCTCAATAAAACCAAAATACAAAAAAATTATGTACTTATCTTCACCTTTGAAGACGTATCTGATGATGTAGCCGTATAACCACTTCTCTTGAATGTAGACCGTTCAACGTTCAGTCATATAGACAAAGGTTCAAGGTTCTATATTGATTTTAAATAGATTCAAACCAATGGTTACTTGTTTGAATTCCTTTAAGATATAAAAAAGAAGAGTATTTACTTCACTCTTGCTTTTAAGATGTGGACGTGTCAACTGATGTGACTCGTCCGAGTCAACTCTGACTCGGTATGGTTCGATGGAGAGAGAACACTTGTACTGACTCAGTTGGTACTGAGTCGACTCGGGGGTGACTCATGAGTTGTATCGAGTCAACTCGGACATGTTATGGTCGGGGGCTGGAGAGAGAACTTCAAATTATTTTGTATACTACAAAATTGGGCTCGGACTGGGTACAACTTTGAGAGGCCCGCTAATCCATATGGTTTATCCACGCCGTCCATCTATTTTTGAAAGTTCATTTTAGGGGATGAGACAAAAAAAGATGCAGATCGAACGGTCAAGTGGACCACACCACGTGAAACATGGGGATTGAACTCTTACCGTTGAAAACATTCTAAAGCTAACCGTGATGTTTATTTACCATCCAACCTGTTTATAACCTCACATAGACCTGTATGAAGGTAAAACATAAACATTAGCTTGATCCGAAACTTCTAGGCTGTCAATAGGCTTTAAATCCTCACTGCTTTATTTGGTGTGGTCCGCTTGAGCCTTCAACCTACCTCAATTTTGGACTAGGCCCTAAAATGATCTGTCAAAATAGATGGACGGTGTGGATAAAACATATAAATTATAGCGGGCCCACAGAGCTCCAGACATGACCGTCCTTGTCTAGATAGGTCCACAATGGGATAGGGTTATAAAAATCAGGCAGATCCAATACTCCTGCGGGCCACACCAAAAGAAACAGTGGGAATGGAAACATACACCTTTGAAAATCTTCCTGAAGCCGGGCCATGATGTTTATATGCTATCCAAACTGTTCATAAGTTATTACCACTCAGATAAACCACAGGCACAAACATCATCGTGATACAAAATTTATGTGGACCCACAGTTTTCAACGGTGAGCATTCAATAGTCCCTAGGAGTTTTGGATCTGCCTGGTTTTTTTTTTTTTTTTTTTTTTAAATTTATTTTTAATCGTGTCCTATTGTGGTCTTGTAAAACTGATGGACGAAGTGGATTTATCATGGAAATATCCGTGAGCCCCACACAGCTTCTGACTCCACGAACTTCTTGTGTAATCCGGAGCGAATGACTTACCCAGCACTTTGTGGCCCTGTGTGTTGCTGTGAATAAAATCTAACCATTAAAATCTTCCCAGGGTCCACCTTAATACTCACCGTAGTGTTTATTTTTCATCCAACCTTTTGATAAGTACACACAAATTTGGATGATGGTAAAAACAAATATCAGCTTGACCCAAATATTTTTTGGCCCACAAGAAGTTTTCAACACTGGGTATTTAATCCCTAGTCAGTAGTCCGTTTGATATTTTGATCTCCTTCATTAAAATGACCATGCCCTAAAATTAGATTGAAATACTAATGGACGGCTTAGATATACAACACATAAATCAGGGTGGCCCCCCACACTAAGGGACTCACCAAATAAGCCGTTACCGGGGCCTCATCTCGTCTCCGAGTCCTTCTACGGTAGGCCATCCGTGTCCTCAAAAATCAGACACCATTTGCCTGCAATTGGCCTGAAGCTAGGTGGGCGCACCATAATGTTTATAATAAATCCATCCCGTGCATTCGTTTTTTCTGATCATTCTAAGCTATGAGCACAAAAATGAAGCAGTTCAAAAACTCAAGTGGGCCACACGACAGGAAACAGTGATTATTGAATGTCAACCATTGAAATATTAGTGGGGCGATAAGATTTTTTTTTATCAGACTGATATTTTTATTTTTTCAGTTTATCCCCTTAGGAAGGATCTTATGAAGAGTATGGATGGCATATAAACATCATGGTAAACCCTAGGGAAGTTTAACGCTAATCATTTTTCTACTCATTTTTTCCTTTAGTTAGGCTCACTTGAGTTTTTGATATATCTAATTTTTTGAATCATGACCTAACTTAAGCTGAAAAAAGGATAGATGGTGTAGATTACTCACAAACTTCATGGTGGGCCCCACATAGTTTATGAGAACAAGAACTTCTTTACAAAGGATGATCTGTAACCAACCCCTGAGAAATATAAGGAATTTTAAAATTTAAGTAAATTGAATCCGTGTTAGATTGAATTTTATCTCTACGGATAGATTTATCTATCTATAAATACAGCGCTAAAACAAAAAGAGAACACTCAAAGATTTTGCTCAAGAGAGTGAAATATGAAGGTTATTATATTTCTATTTTTCTCATCTTGTCCATCCAATGTTGTGTGTATGCTGACCTTTATTACACTGGAGGGCTCACAAGAAAGAGCTTTTGTAACATCCCGGATTTTCACTGTTTTGGATTTCCAAAAATCTTTGATTTTTTTTTTTATTAACTTATACTATCACGTACTGACCATTAGCACTCAATGTTAGCTTATACACGAGTTAATTAATCCAAGATTAGCCCAATTTAATAGACCTGATAGGCCGTGATAAGGCCTGGTGCAGGCCGCTAAGCCAGATGACTGTTTACACTTAAAGACGGCCCGTGTGGGCCACCCAGCAACTGAGGAGGGTTAGAAAAATCTAAAACTTTAGAAAATCATAGATCTCACTGGGCTTGTAGTCCATCGCGGATTGCGGACCCAGTGGACACCCAGAAGTACCATCTGGCGCTTGCCCAATACGCCCCACCAATGCCAGATTAAAATCTGGCACTGACGAAAGAAACTGACTCCGGGCCTTCCACTCCAGTCCCGGCCTTCCATTGGTATTTTTCCAAATTTATGGTGAAGGTTTAATGTATTTTTCAACGCCTGCCCACCAAATCTGGGCCCCGATCATGGCACGATGACCGTTGATCGTAAATCAGACCCGTGCGATCAAACCCCATATCCGACCGCTCCCAAATTTTGCATGGCCTTCATCGGGCCATGGATCACCTACCCTATAAATTTCATGGCCAGAGGGCCACACAGAAATGCCCCATCAATCAGAATGGCCCCCAAATGGCCACTTAAAGGTCGAAAACGCTTGCTCAGATCATATATCCGCTCATCCGTTCGCCCTAAATTTTTACATGGGCCCTAATTGGGCCATAAGACACCTACCTACCCACCGAATTTGGTGCTTAAGGGGCGTTAGGACCATCCCAACTTCAATAGGGAGCCCTAGAAGGCTAGTTTGGAAAATTGTGGGAACTTAGTGATTTGAGTCGTCCACTCTTATGCTAAGTTGAGGATTTCGGACCGTCGGTTTATGACCAAACTTTACCCATGGATTAAGGATATTTTCCCGCTCACATCCGTATAGCCGCGGCCCCGTCATCTCACCATCGGTGACCGTTGAACAGACTTCTAATCATATCTGTCGATCGGCGCGTCGGAATGGCGGGCCGATTGTGTCCATACGTAGATCATCATTAGGACTAACTATCCTACGGTGTTATCGACTAGTACACCCCATAGGCTAGAAAAAACCCTCCCATAGGGTTAGTATAGTAAAGACCCAACACTTGGGGCCAATTGTACCAAAACTGGCACTATATAAAGGGTTTCATTTGGGCACCCCTCTCCCCATATTTTTCCCCTAAGAAAAAAAAAGGGGGAAGAAAGAAGAGAGAAAAGGAGGAGAAAAGAGGAGGAAGAGGGGAGGAAGAAGGAGTATCAGCTGGTGGGGCCCAAGCCAAGCCAATCTTGCATCTTTCCCACCTCTTTTCCAAGAAGAAACCTCACCCCATAACATCCGCTATTTCGTCCATTGAGCAACTAGGTAAGCTCCATGCTCCATTCCCTATTTTCTTTGAAACCCTTGTGATGAGGGAGATTTACTTGGGATTCTAACAAGCAAGTGGTCGCCTTTAGGGATTCCGACCGATCTAACCCCTAAAGAAATCCACATCTCCTAGGTTCGTTTCCAAGCCTCCAACGAATCCGAAGGTGCGGACTATTGTGCTTAGGTGGCCTTGCACCAAATTTAGTATGGGTTTAATGATTTTGATTGCTTGGATGCTATGATTGAATAATCTAGAGAAACCCTAGGAGTTGTATATTGTTGGAATTGTATGGATTGCATGCTTAAATTTCATATTTGTGTTAATCTTGCCTCTCACATGATTTGATATGAA